>OZ007595.1:128897213-129384713 GCA_963931845.1 Maratus michaelseni
CAAACCTGTGAAAAAATAAATACATTATTAAAAAGGAAAGAAAACATACCTATAATATACAGATAAAACTTGAAATAGAGTCATATTATGTAAATATGTAATGGACCTGATGTTTCACCTACATATTGCAAACCACATAAGTTACATTTAATACTATAAATAACATTAAAGGCTTTACAAAAAGTTGATAAATTAGGATCTGATACAATTTGTTTCTGAGAAGCAAATGGGCAAGTCTTGTATCTAGCATCATTACACATTCGATATAATAATAGAGGAGGAGGAGAGTAAAAATGATCACTGGATGACGATCCAGGAACAACCCATTTGTTGCCCCTGTACCAGGCACTACACTGCATTGATGCAAGGTGTATCTTGCCAGGAATAGAATTTTACTTAGAACTGCCATTAAAAAAAATTTTTGATACAATGAAAATGCAATTTCAAAAAGAAAATGAAAATATAAAAATAAATATCATTAATATATGATATTTAGAAATCTTGATTAATTTAATAAATTAGAAATATTAAAAATTCTTGAATAAATGAAAGTATATACAAAATGTACAAATCAAATAGGCAGTGCTAAAAAAAGAACACAATATATATATATATATATATATATATATATATATATATATATATATATATAAAGTTTTGAACTGGGGGTGGTTTTGGGTTCTGGGAGTCATGATCGGCATACATCTGCAAAAATTATTCAAAAATTCCAACTTAGGGGAGAATGCAATAGGTAGTATTTCTTACGAAATCTACTTTTAAAAAAAAAATCTCAATCACCCATTTTTAGGGTTTTGTTCATCTCACGAAACCCTATTACTCCCGCTCCGTTGTCTGTCTGTCACAGAGCCATTCTCAAAAACTACGTAACTTACAGAGTTGAAACTTTGTGTATAAATCTGAATATCAGCTATGAAGAGCTCAAAATATTAAAATTTGAAAAATTCGTATTATTTTAATAAATAGAGATAAAAAACCAAAATTCTAACAGCCTTTTAATATTAAATTTAAACATTTTTTGTTACAGCAGATGCCAAAAATTTAAAATCCATGATGAAATTCTTTCTACAATAATTAATTTTCTATCAGACGATTTCCACGTGAAAAATGAGAATGAAATAAAAAGTTTCACCAAATGAAAAAAAGATTAATGTGAAATAAAATTGATTGACATCATAGTGGTAATAAAACGGAAATATTTCTCAATAATACAAGGAGTATGAGTATGTGTATGTACACAAAGCAGATTAATATCACGTCATTAGAGAATTAAAAAGAAAATCTGACGTCATATCGGATTTTTCAAATGCTTCAGAATAATACAAAGCGAGTATCAATATGAGCAATAGAGAATAGTAAATATATGATATAAATGCTGGACGATTACACCATGAAACATTACTACATTAAAGACGTGAGTATAAAACATCACAAATTTACTGAATGGTGTATGCAAAACATTTGTATACACCATTCAGTAAATTTGTGATGTTTTATACTCACGTCTTTAATGTAGTAAATATATGAGTTTGAAGAACATATTGAATCATGATAAAAACCCGATTATGGAAATAATCGCATATTTTAACATTTTGAAGGTGTACAACATGTTTAATTTTGAAATTACTTTTTTTTTTAATTATCGTATTCAGTCCACATGACAGATATTATTATGACAGAATATAATAGCGGTCTGGTTTAGATATTCGAAAAAACGAGAAAAATAGACCGGTAAATTTTTACTTTATAAAAAACATGACTTTTTTTTTTTTTTTTTTTTTTTGGTTGCTAAATGAAATTTATTTGGATTTATTAAAGAAAGGATAAAGTGTTTTGAAAGGAATATTAAACAAAACCCTTTGAGCGATCTTCGATCACACTTACCTACTTGTTTTTGTTTTTCTTTCATAGTTCAAATTAACATTCTTCAAAAACAAATATGGAATAAGATATGAATTCAACTTCTTCACTTTCATCGACTTTTCTGATCTTAATGTATTGTTAACATCATCTTTGTACTCAAAAATGAATATGGCGATGACAGGTGAAGGATTACAGAAAGTAATCTCAATGAGAAAATCAATTCAGGTAGAAGAATTGTCATTGTTACTAATGCAGATGCTATCATGGCAATACATTGTTTCTTGAGTATTCAAGTAATCATATAGTCAACAGACTCCTCCTTCTCAGGAAAAAAAAAGAATATTCAGAAAAATTAAAAAATGTAAATAGATAAGCACTTTTCTAGCAACCGATATATATATATATATATATATATATTACGGTATTATATTCCACATTATTAATTTAAAAGATCACTCTGCCCTTTCTTTCAGCATAAAACAAATATTCTGCCATTTTTCAAATATATAAGATAAACAGCACAGATATAAGGATAATTTTAAATTAAAAAGAAATCACATTAAAAGAATTGTAAAACATGATGATGCATTTACTAACATTATTGAATATTGACTTACTTTCATTTGAGGAATTGGCTGCAAATGAACTTGGGCTTGTTTCAGAACTAAGTCAGAAATTAATGTGCCTGCTTCAGAACAAAGTTTCTTGAAAGTTGATATAGAACTTTTCAAAGGAACTTCAACTTTTTCTGATAGAAAAAATAAAGTCAATATGAGAAATCAGGGTTAGAAATTAGCGGTCATTAGTCGTCAAATGGAACTAAATTATTGCATTTCACGATCACAAAATAATACCTAGTCATCAAATTTGATGCCTAGCTTTCTTTTACTTTAATTATTGTTTAACAAATGCTCTCATTCACACTTTAGCATAGGTATCACCTCTAAGTTGACTTCACTTTAACCAATGACTGATAAAACTGACCTTACAGATTACGCCCCAAAGATTTTTTTTTTTTAAACTAGGCTTATCCCTGGTTATATCTAAAAGTTAAAAAAAAAAAATTTCTATGGACATATAATAACATGGCTCAATAATCTGTTTTGTATGCATATTAGCTTATAAAAAGAATAAGTTAAACATTGTTTTAGAATCCAAATATTGTAGCTTAATCAGGTTTTATACTTTTATAGAAAGCCAATTTTTATTTTGTTTTAATGATTAACACAGAGATAAAGTGTTTAATATGTACAGCCTTCCCCTTGCCCTTAACACATAAAAATATAAACAATATTATTGTTAACATGGTTGCAAAAAGAAATGAGAAAATATGATATAACATAAAATTGCAACCATGAATGCAAAAAAATTGGCACCTAGAAAAAAAAAATTGCAGGCGTCATTTGACGCCTTACAATTTATAATTCTCCTAACAGGAGTTCCTAATTTCTAACCCTGTGAGAGATTGATAATTTAAGTTAACATAAATTAAAAAGTGATGAATGGATGAAAAAAGTGCAATTGGAGTATTCATGTTATCAATAACAAAGGTGCCAACTGATCAAAAAAAAAAAAAAAAAAAATCAGGAGAATATTATCTAAATAAATAAATAAATATAATAAATAAATAAATAAAATAAATAAATAAAATAAATAAATAAAATAAAATAAATAAATAATAATAAAATAAAAAACTAATAATAATAATAATAATAATAATATAAATAAATAAATAATAAAATAAAAAACTATATTATGATACAAAATTATATCAATATTTCAAGAAAAAAATTCTAATTAATAAAGCAGAATAATATAGAAAAAGTAATTTATAATTCATTGTTAACTATTTAAAAAAGACAATTATAAATCTGTTTTTGAATAATTACATATAGTAACAGCAAGGATAATACATGTCCTTTTGTACCTATGCATGTCAATGTCTGGACAGATTCTCTCCCACAATAAAATTGTTTGGGTTTTTAAATAAATTTGAGAAAAATCTAAAATTGAAATTAATAATCTCATATTGATTCATGAGAATATTTGTATTTATCAAAATAAATGCATAATATGTGGATTAGACAGTTTGAGAACGTATCTCCTTTTACTTGTATGAATTTAAATAGTTCATTAACTTGAGAAAACTTTCACCTTCTCATGCTGTATGTTGTACCAAAAGGTAAATATTTATGAATGTAAATGCATTATGGTTTTTGCCCCATTCAAAAATGTTAAAGCAAAATGAAATTCATAAGAATTTTTTTCAGGAAGCACAGTGTCATCCCCTCCTACCAACTTTTTGAACCTTAAATGTTTAGGGTAAAGAATAAGTTTTTATCATTTTGAAATACAAATGAAAAGTATCAAGACAATTACTTTTTTTTTAATGGGTTCATTCAATTTAGTGGATAATATGCTCACTTTTACAAAATAAGGAGTTAAGTGTCAATGCCCATTAAATCCTCTGCAGCCAAATGAAGTGGTGACTGTGCAAAAGTTTTAGGGGTTTTCTTGCACAGTAATGAGTGTTTGAGTCACTTTTCTTTAGGAAGTCCTCTTGTAAGCGTTTCACTTCTGACACATGCATGTACATCTCTCTACACCCACCAAGATTTTTGATCATACAACGCTTATAACTAACACAATTTTTTGCAATGTATTATATTTAAAAATTCAACTAGTATTTTTCTATTCTCCATTGATTCTAACTCTATCGAGTGCCACTCTCAAAATTTCTAATTTCATGCAAGTTTTCCATCAACAACTGCTCAAAATTTTTATTGCAATTTTATTCTCATTTTGTATAAATAAATGAATTAAAGTAAAAAATCCATCTATAAAAATTGTTTTACAAAATTAGGTGATAAAGAACAGACATCTGCAACTTTCTTGAAATATTAACTAATTCTTTAGAGGAAAACAGCAAATTTGATGCAAATAATTTCGGGTATTGGTATAAAATCATTCCTGGTCTTCATATAATAAGATCTATTATATTACAAGAAAAAAAAATCCTTTTATCAAATTTTCATTTTATTTTTCACACTGCATCATATGAAATTTTTAATTAAAGGCAGGATTTTGTTATGCACACATCTGCTTGGAGGGGACAAAATTCTTTTATTAAGACTTTATAAATCACACATTTTTCTTGCATTCTTTTTCATACATATTTTAAAAGAAATATTTTAAACATTATAACTTATTTATATTAATGTATAGGTAAAACAAGATAAATTGTTCAAACTAATTATAAGAAATTAAAGAAACATAAAATGATTAAAAAAAATCTTAAATTCAGAGGGGGGGGGGGATTTGTACTATCCTACCCTCCCTAAATAATGCCCCTGTATACAGGTTTTACATTATAGTTGTTAATAACAGTACAGTATACTATACCATATTACATAGGTTTTCCATTTTCACATTTCACTGTATCCACTATATAAATAAAATGCAAATTTGTATTTCATTCTGCCTCCTTGTAACTCGGGTTCTACTGAACGGATTTTGATAGGAGGCCAATAGGAAACAGACATTGTTAGTTAGATAATTTTTTTGGAGAGGGTATTAGTGTATAATACATCATTTTAGTTATATAGTTATGGGGAAACATCTATAATCAATTAGGTGAACACGATTATGATAGATTAGCTGTTTTAAAAAGTTCTACTGAACAGATTTTGATGGAAGTTGCACTGTTAGTTTAACATTTTTTCAGGAATAGTTTTAGTGTATAATATACCATTCTACATTTCTTAGTTGTAGAGCTATGGGGGAAAGTTCTATAATCAGGTGAACATGATTAAGAATGATATATCTACTATATGTATAAAATGCAAATTTGTATTCCATTTTGTTTATATCTTGAACTTTGCTGAATGGATTCTGATGCGATTTCTACTATTAATCAGGTAATATTTTAGGGATGGTGAGTATTTTCTGTTAGCAGGGTGCAAGTGCTAAATTGCCAAATATTCTTTCAATCACTTTCATTCATTTTCCACTCATTTCATTTAAAATATAAACATTTCATTCATTTCATTTAAAATATACAACTTTAATTTAAAATACATCTACATACATTTAAATTTCACATAAAATAAAAAATAAATAAAAATTGTGAGAAAACTAATGCCTATTCTGAAGATTTTATAGCCAAATAGAATGAGCTTTAACCCTCGGGGTTGGGAAAAATAAAAATTTCCCTTCTGATCCCTTTGAAATTTTTGTTATTTGTATATTTTGTTATTTGTTATTGTTTGTATTTCAAGTTATTTAAACCCAATAACCCAATCATGAGATCCCAAGACGAACAAAAACTCTGTTAATGGAAATTATAAATACTTCTTCTGTTATTCTTATTAAAAAAGTACATGATTTCTGATACAATCATCATAAAATGTTATGAATAAAAAGGTTTTTATTTTATTTTATTTTTATAAAAACAAATTCTTCATAACATATTAAAAACGTGTGTTTTACTTTATCTGATGATGGCAGCAGGAATAAAAAATGCTTGGAAAAAAAATGTTTGGAAATCATATAGCTCTCCGTTATTACTTCTTTATTTTCACCTGGTTTTTGTGTACAAATAAATGCTGCTACAGCATGTTTTTTGTGACTAAGGTTTAATTTAATGTTGTTAGATTTTTGCTGGAATCCAAAGATGGAAAATCATGGTAGATCTGCCAGAAGAGAACATGTATTAGGAAACATAACGGAACATAGTGTGAGACTGCATTTAAACTACCAGAACCACACATGGCACCAAGCTGAGAGGCTCGGAGTTCAAGAACTAACAAACAAGAATAAATCACCTAACATTATTTAGGTGCAATGGATAATCTCTGCAATCATTATAAAGCTCTCCATTTCAGTAGTGAGGCGAATTAGACGACATTTTAATTCTTGTTCTTATAATGGCCTCATTTATCTACCAAATCCAACTGCAAATGATCATTTAAAAGAATTAGTCCTTAATAGCCCAAATTTTGCCCACCATATTAGAAAATATAACAGTGCTATAGCATGTATCCTTCAATCGTTTTCAGCAATGCAGAAGGAATTATAGGTAAAGGTCCATATTTCTTTACAATACAAGGTCAAATTCACCGATGCATTTCACTTGATTCAAAGTTTGTTTGGCAAAACAAACCAGCGTAGCGGGCAATGTCTGATAGTAATCAAATTACAATTATAGTGGCACCCAGTCAATACTAAGATTATTAACCATGACTTTAATGAAATCAAATCATCAACTATAGTAGGGGTGCACAACCTTTTTAAGCAAAGGGCCACTTACAAAAATGACTGGGTTGTCGAGGGCCACCATCAGAAATTTTTTGTTTCGAGGAGGTGGAACTAGGGGGGGGGGGGGGGTGTCAGATTAAAAAAGATTTAGCCCTCTAGGTTCCTTCGTTCCAGTAAAGTTCCAGTTCCTTCCTTCCAATTCTGTTGGCAATGATATATCAACAGTTTACGTTTGTATTTATACCAGAGATATAGCTAAGATTATTTTCAAAGAGTGAAAATACTCCGTGACTTTATTTGAAGGAATAAATTTAGCTTTAAAGATTGCCAGTGCCGAATTCTGCTTTCATGAATGAAGGTGGAGAGGAGGAGAAACATACATTATTCTAAATTGTACTTCTTAACATATTCAGTCATAAAATGTGGATATCAAAGGGGTGCACAACCTTTATAAAAGGAAGGGCAGTCACGAAAATGACTGGATTGTCGAGAGGAGCCAACATCCATAGGGTGGACAAAATTTTGTTTCGGGCAAGGAGGTGGGGGGGGGGGGGGTCGGCCTAAAAGTTCATAAAAATGCTAATTTTAAAAGGAGGGTTAGCTCCCTATACTCAACCACCTCCTTGGTCAGCATGACACAATTAAGTTGGAAAGGATGGAAAAGCATTTTTTTTCTATGCGCGATCGACAGTATTCATAGTTTTTTTCCTAGTGATTGACGAAATTCACAATTATTACACACACGTTCGGCGAAATTTGCGATTTATACGCACCCAACCGGCAAAATTTGCGATTTTTACGCGTCCAATCAGTGTAATTTGCAATTTTTTCGCATCCGATCGGCGAAATTTGCAATTTTTCGCACCCAATTGGCAAAATTCTCGATTTTTACGCACCCGATTGGCAAAATTCTCGATTTTTAAAGCGTTATCGGCGGAATTCGCGATTTTTACGTGCCCGATCGTTTAAATTCATAATTTTTACGCACCCGATCAGTGGAATTCGCGATTTTTACGCGCCTGATTGGCAAAATTTTCGATTTTTACGTGCCCCATCGGCGAAATTCATGATTTTTACGCACCCGATCAGCGGAATTCGCGATTTTTACGCGTCCAATCGGCAAAATTTGCGATTTTTACACGTCCGATCGGCAAAATTTGCGATTTTTACGGGCCTGATCGGCAAAATGTGATTTTTACGCATACGAACGACGAAATTTACTATTTTTACGCACCCGATCGGCGGAATTCGCGATTTTTACGTGCCTAATCGGTAAAATTTGCGATTTTTACGGGCCCGATCGGCGAAATTCGCGATTTATATGCACCCGACCGGCAAAATTCGCTATTTTTACGCATACGATCGACGAAATTTACGATTTATACGCACCTGATCGGCAAAATTCGCGATTTATACGCACCCTATCGGCAGAATTCGCGATTTTTACGGGCCTGATCGGCAGAATTCGCGATTTTTACGCAGGCGATTGGCAAAATTCACGATTTTTACGTAGGAGATCGGCAAAATTCACGATTTTTATGCAGGCGATTGGCGAAATTCACGATTTATATGCACCCGATCGGCAAAATTTTCGATTTATATGCACTCGATCGGCAAAATTTGCGATTTTTACGCACCCGATGGGCGAAATTTGGCAAAATTCGCGATTTCTACGCACCTGATCGGCGAAATTTGTGATCTTTTGCGTATGATCGGCGAAATTGATCCGCGGGCCACCAGTAATCCGATCGCGGGCCAGTTTTGGCCCGCGGGCCACAGGTTGTGCACCCCTAAACTATAGTATATGAAATAATAAAGGTATCAATTCAAAAATACAGTAAGAAAATATATTTTAACCATTTTAATAGCTACTAATAAAATGTTGAAAATATAGATATAAATTTTAATTTGACCTTGGTACAGAAAAACTTCAAATGACAAATAAATATTTATAGTACAAGGAATCTGAAAGCAACAAAAGGTTATCTCAAAATCAAATGAGGAATTTCCTGTATGTTTGAAAAGCCTAAAATGTAAAAGTTTTGTGCAAAACACAATTCCTAAAGGAATTGAATTTTAAATATCAAATTACAAAAAATAGTTCAGGAGAAAAAAGTAAAATTATATAAATTAGAAACATTGTTAGTGTGGTTGTTTTTCAATCACACTTAAGACACAGAGTTAAGAGAATAAATAGAGATGATATGTTTACGTTTGGTGTGACACTGAAAATGCAACCCTACAGTCGATCCAAACAACTGGCAGCTTGCTTTAGAAGACCTATCTCCCGTCCAATGAATTCAGTGCTTGTTCCATGTGTAGCCTCTCAAAACAGCCCTTGAGCCTAATGATTTGAGTGATAACTGGCTTCATATTGCAAGCTATTGTTATGGTTTGTTGCCTCTCTATTTATTCTTTGAACTCTGCACTTAAGTAGAGTTTTTACCAAATATAAAATATTCAGATCAGATATTTTAATGCCATGATAAAACTGACAAACTTTCAAACAAATAAAATAAAATAGAATATATAAAATAAAAAATGGGAGTAACAATTTTTTTCTAAAATAAGAATGCATTAAATTTTTATTTTACAGCATTCTTCCAAAATTAAAGAGAAAAAGTCCTTCCGGCCTGTACCGGGAGGAAAAGGTAGCTTTCCTATATCTTCGTTTTAAAATTTTAGCTTATGTTACACGAAAACAGCAAGCTAAAATGCAAAGAAACGTTTACAAAAGATTCGTTAATACTGAATTTGACTAAGAAATTCGCCAAATTATTGAGCAATAGCCAAATTGGCTTCATTTATGAAGATTTATTTTGGTCACCAAATTTGGCATATTTCGCCAAATGTCGCCAATTTTGGCGAAAACGGATATGAATATATAGTTTTATGCGTATGATTGGGAAAATTGTTACAACAATGAAAGAAAATAATTTGCGAGTAATCTCGTTAATGTGCTGTTTTGTTTCAAAATGTCAACCACCCTAGAATTTCAAACTGCTCTATCTCAGCCATTTTTTAAGATAGAGGTAAACCAAAAAATGCTCTGGAATCCTTGTATCAAGGCCTAACACGTAATTAAAAAATAAATTTGAATTTTTATTTTTTTTGTATATTTATTTTAGTTTTAAATTTTTAAATGGTCGCCATCTTGAAACAAAATGGCGGACCAAGCTGGCCAACGAACTCGGTCGAGACATTAGTGACCTTAATACACACAATTAGTTTCATCAAAATCGATTCATAAATACGGACGTTATCGTATGACATAGGTCAGATATATATATATTTATATATATAAATCAACATTTGAACGGAGGGTGGTTTTGGGGTCTGGGAGTCATGATCGGTGAAAATATATCGAAATTTTCCGGAACTGCTTTCTTCCGAACGGCTGCAATAGGTAGCTTTATACTTTTTTGTATTGAAAGCTACCTAAAAGAGAAGTCTGATGAAGTATTTATACATTGATTGAGCTTAAAAAATTTTGTAAAGATTTTTTTCCCTAATACAAATACAATTTTCAGTTACAAATTTTAATTTAAAACTTTGATAAAATGAAAACTAATAATAGCACTATCTTAGTCTACTTTTAATATTTTTATGTACATAAATTATATAGACAGATGTATGTGTGTGTGTGTGTGTGGGGGGGGGGGGGGATCATAGTTATGCTTAATACCCCAATGGAAAACTTAAGACATAAGTAAATTAAAAATCTGTCGTCAATAATTCAACTATCAGTACCTTTTCCTTTCAACTAAATTTATAAGAAAGGTATCCATTTTGTCAAAAATCCCCCTTTTTTATATTTTACATTACAAATCTTTGTACTCATCAATTTAAATGATAGACACATTTATCTTACAATCTGATGAATTATATTGCCAGCATAATTTACAACATTTTGGGATAAGTTAAAGAAATCATTTAGTGGGTGTCTTTATGTTTTAGAATAAAACCTGCATTTTAAAATCTTAGGCAGGCTGCACACTAAGGCAACACAAGTAACATGAAGCATGACTTAACAACTGTTTCTTCTCCTAAGACGTTCAACATGTTGCTTGAGTCGCCTCAGTGTGTGGCTTGCCTTAGATGTTCTTATTCATATGTTTAAAAAAAAAAAAAAAAAAAAAATTAAATATATGTAATATAAAATAAATGAACAAATTGATTAAATAAATTAAATAACATTGTTCATGCAAATGTATTTTTTTAATTATTACGAGAGTATAAATAATACAAATAAAACATTAAAAAAAATTAATTAAAAAAAAGAAAATTTTTAATTAGGCACAGAAAATTAAAAAGAAATATATTCTTACCTTCTTGGAGAGATTTCACCAGCTGTTGAAGTTCTCTTTTTGCAGATGGAGACAATAAAACATCATCATATGCATGAAATGGATTCACAGAGCAATCACTAGTAGAAGAATAATATCCAAGTTTCCTACCAACTTCCCTGATGTTTCGTATACTCATTATATTATAGTTCTCCAACTGCATCAATGCATCACCTATAACTTGTGTTGCTTGTAAAGATTGTTGAAATAATGACCAATCTTCGACCAAACCTTTGTCACTGCTCACCATGGCACTTTTAAATAGCCACAATAATCTTTTGAAGCTACCAGAATATTCTGATAAAAATCCCTAAAATAATTGTAGCAGTTTGATCAGAATTCTGGTAATTTCTTTTTATGTAGAATATATGAAAATATGTGAATAAAAATAAAGAACATACCTGCAAGGCACGTAACAAATTGCAGTAACCACATCCATGTGTTAACATCATACACCTTGTTTCAGCCTGAGAAAATAAATAATTCATTACTGATAATAAAGCTGTACCTTCTTAAAGGCAGGGGAAGGAGGAAAAAGTTTAATTGATATGATAATAATATTTCAATTATACTATTACAGAAGGCATATGTGATTACACAGGATGTCTCAAAAAAGGATTGAAAGATGCTTTAATTTTTTACCTGTTCCAGATAAGGAGGCAATTTAATTTGCAAAAGTGTTCAAATAAGGTAAGAAATAAGATTATGTTCATATAATATACCTGCCATTTATTTTCAAAACATTGTGCTTTTTTAATTTTTATATCACACCTCTTATATATAGACTTTTCTTTTGTTGCAACAATATCATTACAAAAGATTGTATACTTGCATCTTCAAAATTGAATGTATGTTGTATTATGCATCTTTATTCTTCATTATAATTCAAGTAATTTTTTAGATACAGACATGTAGTTTTTTGTAATGACATTGTTGCAGCAAACTGAAGAAAAAAAAATCTAATTGTCTAATTTTACCTACACAGTCGCATAAAATATTTAAATGTGTAACTTTTTGAAAATTAATGACAGGACTATTTTATCGACATAATCTTATTATCTTATTTTGAAATTTCTTT
This sequence comes from Maratus michaelseni, assembly GCA_963931845.1. Classification (NCBI taxonomy): domain Eukaryota; kingdom Metazoa; phylum Arthropoda; class Arachnida; order Araneae; family Salticidae; genus Maratus; species Maratus michaelseni. The sequence goes on from OZ007595.1 coordinate 128,909,775, forward strand.
CTTCAATTTATATTGCTGACTTACATGTATTAAAAAATGAAAATGCATTTCAATAGTTTTTGGATACCTGGTATATGAATCTTTTTAATAAGTACATTTAAATAAATATGTTTTAGATCTTAAAAAAAACAAAAACAAATTATCACTTTTCTGTCTTTTGATATGCTAAAGCCAAAAATGAGGTTAGCTTTCCTTCACCATATACATATTTTCAGCAATCTAGTGTACACATAGTAAAGAAAGAAGCTCACTGGAAAGTGAAAGTAGCTAAAGTATTTAAAATTTTTAAAGTTAATTTATAACATTAAACGCCTATTCAAACATACACATGAAGAACATCCAGGGGGCAGAAGTAGCACATTACAAGTAGCAAAACTACAGTAGTCGCTACTTTTTTACAGTTGTTTGTGGTGTAGCGCTCTACATTTTGAACAATGTACTATAGCGAGTAGACGACACAAAAAATCACTAGTTTGTAGAGAAAACCAATGTTACTTTTAACGCTACTTCAGTGAGCGAAAATAGATCACTCTACAAATCATGTGTCTGTAACTTGCTTCTTTTGTGCAAAATTTGTTCCGTTCGACAATTTGCAAATTTCAGCGGCAAATCTCAGCTGTAATGTATTATAGCAATGCATCGCATAAAGTTAAAGATTTTCCCCAATGACACTTGTTGCTAAAATCAAGTACTAACCTGCCAAATGGTTTAATTTTTTTTGCTGTCATCACTTGTCTATTTACTCGTTATTAGATCTTCATGTTTTAATGCCGGGTTTCTTCTTGTTTGGAATTGTATTTCTTTTTTTCCAGATTTATTTATTGTTTGGATTTAGAGTAGTTTTTCTGTAATTTTCTAGATTATAATATATCTCTTAATTTTGCTATGAAATTTGTAAAGTGTACATAAACTAACATTAGTTTAGAGAAGTAGAATTTCTTGGGTGAGAGGGAGTTTTATTAAATAAATAAATATTTATTTACCCTTACACAAAATTTTTACAGAAAGGACGTAAAACATTAAAGCATTTTAAAGATTTAAAAAATAGAGCAGAGAAAGCATTTCACTTTTAAAAAAGTGGCAAGAATGGTAGGATTACTTTTTTTTCTTTCCTGCTGTGTTAAAAATGTCAAATCATACAAATTTGAGGTTTGTTTGCTAAAATAGACTGGAACCAGCATAGCACGAGTGACTCTAGGTTCGTTTGCATAGATTAAAAAATATATAATATCATAAAAATTCAAGGGTGTATGCTGTGAAAGACAGTAAAGTCCCCAAAACTAAATTCCACCCAAAGAAAAATGTCTGAATTCAAGATTGATTAAAAATATATTTATATTTAAGGTTATTATCCCGGGCCCAGGCAATGCTGAGCAAGTTAGCTAGTATGCAAATAAATGAAGTACTTGAATGCAATTGAGATATTCAGTTTTCTAAAGACTTCTACCAAAACTATTGTGATTGGTTCGTCTAAAACAACTGATTTATTAAGACTGAACCTATAGGAAACTTGTGTACATTTTTTGTCTGATATATTTTATTTTATTGGCCTCATTGAATTTTAATAAAAAAAAACTCCTTGCACTTACTAAAAATTTATCTTTGATTATAATGACATATGTTGAGTAATAAATAAACACCGGTGGTCCAATGCAAGGATTCCACACTGCTATCTAATATTTTTTAACAATATCTAATATTTTTTAGACACAGATTTAAACTTCTACAAAGTAAAAGTAAGGATAAAAATATTTGCAAACAACATTTAGTTTTCAGTCAAGCCAGAATATCATCTATTTTATTCCATCAAAGTTACAGTAAAACTGATCCAACAAAGCAAAAGGCACATGTGTGAAAAAAAAAAAATTTAACAATCGTATTTTAACTGCATTAGAGGATGATGTCATCCTCTCCGGGAAAAACATGAGACAAAGAAATATAAATCTAAACATTTCAATTTCAATTTTGCTTTTTAATCATAAATATAAAATAAACCTATGCAGAGTTTTTTATAATCATTGCTGAACATCATATAATGTGGTATTTTATTTTTGTGGCAACACTAATTTGAGGAAAACCTTTCATTTCATTTATGAAAACAATGCCAATTCCATTTTTAATAACAGCAATTTTTAATAAAAAAAAAAAAAAGTTTTAATGAAATGTAAGTCTACTATGCCAGAAGCCGCTTCAAAATCTTTTCATATGGTATCTGATTTATCGTTCAGCATTTTGTATTTGCTTAGAAAAAAGGATGTTAACAACAGAAATAATACATATGATAATACTTTTAAATTATACTTTACATTGTACTTTAAAAAGAATGTCAGCATGCAATTAAATTATTTTATATGAAAAACAGAAATAATTCTGAAATGTCGATTACCATGTTTTATACAGAGCTCTTCACATACAAGTAATAATTAAAATAAGAAAAAAAGTAATACATTTTGAGAACTTTACCTCTTGAATGAAACAAAATATTTTGCTTAAGGAATCTCCAAGACTATGGACAAAATCTGGAATGTCTTCAGTTTGCTAATAAATGAATAAATAAGATAAAACAAGTTTAATGACCAATAAATACACATTTTATTAATCTAATCTACATCTGCTAAAGAGAAATTCTTATTATAAAAAGAATATATTGATATTATGAGCTCAAAAAGCTATTGCTTAACAGCATCTATTATAATTTCAAGAATAAAATTCTACAAGTTTTTAAAATTGTGACATTCTGTGCACAGAAAAGGTAAAGAATTTGTAGCTACTGATATTATCTGTATAGTGTCTTTGCATAACCATGTCAACAAACTGTCTAACTGAGAAAGGGGGGGGGGGGAGGAGAAGAAAAAAGTTAAATGAGATTTTTGAAAGATATTCATATGTCACACAATGACTCAGTCAGCCACCTAAAGCATTTCAAAATACTATTAAAAACTAATTTAATACTATAATTAAATATTAATTGACATTACAGATTTGGACTGATCCAGACAACTCACAGTAGTATATATTCCAATTAGTACCATCAGATAATGCTACAATGACATAGTAAATTATATATATATGTATATATATATATATATATATATATATATATATATATATATATATAATTATAATATCTATGAATTTCAAAAAACATATCAAGTTCTATTCTACTTAAATCTCCAAAGAGATAATCAATGATACTGTGTATACAGAATACCACATAGCTAATAATTAACATGTGCAAACATAATATTACCATAGCTGATGCTTCAATGGTAATTGGCCAAATTTTACTCATACCAAAAGAATATTGAAAAAAGAAATAGAGAGAAAGGGGAAAAAAAAAAATTATAAATTGGAGTTGCAATTAAGTAAACACAAATGGATTAACAAATTAAATATGAACCATACACAATGGAAAATTGGACCACATGAGAATTAAATATGAATTGGACATGGAAAAACACATGCACATGTACTCATCAGCCTGGATGCACCCACATGTGTTTTAAATAATAATTCAGTGTTTCATAATTCTACTGGCATAATGCTAAGATCAGTAGAATCATCCAGGTACACTGAATTATTACCAGACAACAATTGGAAATATTAAAATTTGGAAATATTTAAATAGGAAATAAAAAACCATTAAGAAAATACAATATATTTCACTCACATCGATTATCCAAAAAACTGTAATTAACACCTCACTAAATTACCACGAGATAACAGTTTTGAAATAATAAAATTGGAAATATGAACGCGTAAAGTGTAGATAAAATATTTTACTCACAATAATTATACAGAATCCTTAAAATGTCACAACGTCTACATAATATTCACATCCACATGGCAATGCATCATACATGTTAACTAAGTCGAGTTGAGAGAAATGATTTGTAAGACAAGTTGAGAGCACACTTTTTTTAAAACACAACCCCATAAATGACACCCAATCACAAAATGATTCAAAAACACTCAAAATAATTCTGGTTTTAATACACTTATAACAAATTTATATCCGTGAATATATATTACTCCATCCAATTTTAATTCCTGAAAGTAAAATTAATATACAATCAATAGCTCCCTCTATAGTTAAATTAAATATAATATTAACAATATTATCTACAACTACCTGAAAGGTAAAGTGTCGCCATCTATTGGTATTATAATAGTTCATAATTAATATTTAGTTAAATATCCACTTTATTAGTTACATACTCACTTCATTAGATTTATTTATATAAATAAACTTTAAAAAACAATACTAACTTGTAATTTTACTTAAAATTCAAATAAAATATAATACTACTATATGAATAAATCTACACAGAATTAATTCAACTTGCACAGCATTTCAGATATTCTTAACAAGAATATATTATGTAAAAGAGATATTATTTTAATTCAAATTATTTTTGCTGCCAGCTGTGTTAATCCACTGATATTATAGACATTTATTAAATAATTAATGTTTTATTTTTACTACTACTTAAATATATATTAGACTTGTTTTTAAATAATTAATGTTTAATTTATACTACATTGTAATATATATATATATATATATATATATATTGTGTAAATATATCATCAATTTGAAATATTGAACAGTGAAAAAAAATATTTAGTATTTAAAAATTGGTTGATTTAGATCAACAATACATATTTTTATCTTAGAAGGATTAAACAGCTCAGCACTTAATGTTTAAAGAAATGAGGACAAAAAATTGGTATTTTGAAGCTTAATTTTACATTAACATTTATATGTACTAAGGAATATAAAATTTATTTCACAAACATTTTAATAAAAACATTTACCATTAGAAGTAAAATTGATACAATAGTGAAAAATCTATGAAATATAATTTCGTATTATTCAAAGAATTTTGTAACCATCATTTTCCCCAGAAAGTGCTTAACATTTTTAATATCAGAAAAAAAAAAAAAAGAAAAAAAAAGACTTTTCAATTTTTAAAATATTTGCTGGACAATCTATATAAAAAAAAATAATGTTTGTCTCTGTGTGTGTGTTTGTTTGATAGCGATGGCTAGGGAAATCTATCGCATGTAAAGTGTCTGAAAATTTGAATGAGGATCTAGATGAAAGGACCCCAGTACTAGGTTCATTTGGAAAGATAATTAAAAAATAATAAAACCAGCTTCAAATAATTGTCAAAAAAAAAAAAAAAAAAAACTTAATACCTAAGTATAATTTAAAAACAAGTAATTAAAATAATAATGCTAATAAAACTGACCTCAAGTAATTATCCACTTAATTAAAAAAAAAAAGGGTATTGCATGGCAATAGACATATTTTAGAGAGAGTAACTTTGCCCAGAAGTGTTTCTTATTTATAACATCCCTTTATTGTTATTAATATTCACTTTAAACCACATTGTTATCTTTATTGCTCATATTTGAAGTGCAGTAAAAAATCATACATTAAATTTCTTTACATGTTTCTGAACAAAAAAATGATTTTGATGATTATTATATGGGACCTTTAAAATCCCTTTCTATCACAAAATGAACTATCAAAACTGGAACATCTGTTCAAAAGTTATGTGGTGACATGCATTTAAAAATTAAAATATAGTGCATATAACAATATTCTCGAAGATGAGGAATATGATTGTGATACAGTTGAGTGCAAAATTTGGATTTCTACATGAAATTTCCAAAGCTTTTAAAAGTAAAAGAGACAAGCAATGATGTTTTGCAAGAATGATAGAGTTCAATTAGACAAAAAGTGTGTGATGAAAGGGATTCTGAAAAAATGTTCAGAATGCAAGAAACTTTTTCTTAGAATCTGCAAATAATAATAAATAAGAGTAATTTCTTTTAATTTTTTTTAATTGCATTTTACTTTATTCATTTACTTAAATGATTAACAATTACTAGGATAAAGTTAAACATGAATTTATAAATAATAATTTACTTTTGTACATTTAATTAAGGACTAAAGTTACCTCTACAAGTGTAATTCAGCTGTTTCTGCTGATTTAGTCAAACTTTCACATATTGATATTTTCTAAGTTCTGATTAGAATAAATGAGAGGCCTGAACTCATTTACTGCAAGAATTTGGTTATAACAAGCAAAGGCACTGGTCCTTTCATCCTCGCTATAAACTAGTTCCACTGTAGTCTGAATTTCGTAGTGTGGTCCCTGATTACAAATAAAGAAAAGCATGGGCACCAACAAGAGAGAGCAGGAGAAGGCCATGGCTCCACCCTGTATTTTGAAAGTTTATTTAAATTTTCTTTATCTTTGAGGATTTAGAACTAACTAGTCGGATGTGTCAATACCAAAACTTGCTTCTATCTCCATATAGGTTTCACATAAATCAAAAATGAATCAGCACCAATTTATATCAAAGTCTAACTGAATCTAAAGTTTTATTAAATTATGTGTATTAGTTCTTGAGATATGACTATTGCTAAAATCACGTAAATTATGAAAATGCAGCATAGCAGCGCCACTTGTTAGAAAATTTAAACCAAAACCTAATCAACAACAATTTATGTCAACGTCTAATTGAATTTGAAATTTGATGAAATTCTGTGCATTAGTTCTTGAGATATAGCTATCGTGAAAATCATGAAAAAAGTAGCATGGCACCACCACCTGTTGGGCTGGTTACACCAAAACGTAATCAGCATCTATTTATTTTTATGCCAAGGTCTAATAGCCCAGTTAAATAAGGATATAACCTCGGAATGAAAGATAACAAGCTAAAAACTTCCAAAAATCTTTGTTTTGACATTCTAAAAGTAAGCTAAAAAGTCTCATATAATCCCATGTCCGCGTCTCGAGATATTCAAGGTCAAAGGTCAAGAAAATCGGTTTTTTGCTTATATCCCGAAAACTGTGCATTTTATTAAAAAAAATCAATTACAAAATTAAAGTTGACAAAATTTCCTATTAAATACATATATTATCTTTAATTTTCTAACAAAGGGTTTAGGCGCTAGAGCGCGCTGAAGAAAGACAACTTTTTGACCTTCAGACCAAAACGAGAGAAACTTCATCTTTCACCCTCGATTTCTCAAAAACTATGCATTTTATCGAGAAAACATCTGTTATAAAATTGAAGTAGGCAACATTTTCTACAAAATTCCTAAATTAACTTTAATTTTCTGACGAAATTTTTAGGCGCTAAATAGAGCTGAAAAAAAAAAAACGACTTTTTGACATTTGAGCCAAAATACTAGAGAAACCCCCTTTCCTACCCTCAATTACCAAAAAACTAGGCATTTTATTGAATAACACCCTACAAAATTAATGTAGATAACATTTTCTGCAAAATGCCTATTTTAACTTTAATTAGTTTTTGGCCCTCTGGCCTAAAATGGAGAAAAACCTGCTAAAGATTTTTTCTTATATTTCAAATGACATTTGAAGCTATTACAAAACTTGTAGAGAATAAAATTATCTACAAATTTAGTCTTAAATAGTTACATTATTTACTTATTAATAAATATTAATTATAAATAAGAATTAATTATAAATAAATTTTATAATATTTTGTTAAATTATGTATAAATAATAACATATTGAAATGAGTTTTTATGTATTGTAATTACATTTTTATTTATCATAAGATTATCAAATCTATTATATTTTGTTTAAGTTAAATTATAAGGCGATTATTACCTCTGATTATCATTAGCAGGCATACAACTTATGTTTCCTCTTGTTCGTCGTTGTCTCCTTCTTCTGGTCGCCCATATAAAATTTCCAGATCGTTATCATCATCCTCGTTGTCCGTAATACTTGGCTCTAAAACCTCAAGAATCTCAGGTACATATTCACTTTCTTCATCAAAATCATTTGTATATGATGAAGCGTTGAGACATGTTTGTTCGTTACACTGGCCACAAACTGAGGAGCATTTCAATCCTACTTTTCTACATCCACAGTTCGCGCCACAGCCTTTCTTGCAATTGCAGAAAATCGTACTGAGTAGTTCTTCTGGGGCTGAAGGTAATAATGTTGTTGTGGGTTCCAGGATCTCGTTTTGTATTACCCACCCCCATACTCTGGGTTCTAAATCTTTCCCTAACCAAGTTTGGATCTGATAGTAGACACGATAAATATGCTGTTGAGCTACTGCACTTGTTGGTAGAAGAGATGATAATTGCACCAGTTTATTGAGTCTTGTTGATTTAATGAATTGTGTGTACCTAAAATTTTCAATACTATGTTCTAATTTTGGAGCATTATACATTGCTAAATGAACACGTATTCCATTTTCAAATAATGTGTTTGGAGGACAGTTGTCTTCCTGAAACAATTGAGCTAATTCGTGCAAATTGGAATGTTTCTCGAACATTTTTATAATTGTCAGTTTTCATTTTTTCAACATCGCAGATGTTGTGTCACATCCACTGATAGCGTGCAAAAATAAAATATGTTCTTTAGAACGAGGATATTTGTCGAAGCTTTTAGACGAATACATTTGTGTCTCCACATTGCCTTTACCCATTTTTAAAAAAAAGATTTCTCGCTGATGTGACTGTGTTCGTCCTATTAAAATAACTAACAGATCAAGATCTTCTCCAACTATGACGGCGGTCTTTTGATGTTTCGATTCTTCAATTACTGTTTCGATGATGAAGGTATCAGCATCATCTCTGGCTTGTTTTGTAGTGATGTTCACAGTTTTTAACTGCTCAATAAGCATTTCAATAAAGTTTTTTTTTTTTATTGCACCGGTTCGATAAAAACTTTTCCTGGCTGATTGGCACAATCATTGTCTCATCAAAAAGAACTTCGTAAGATGTTGAAACAGCAACAGTTATTCTGAGTTGTTCCATTGCTTTTATATTTTTACTGTTATCTGAATAACCGTCGAATACAACAACAATATTTGAACCAAAATGTATTTGCAAATATTTGACGTATTTCTGAAGAATAATTGAGAAAGTATCGTCTTTGCTCCATATGACGCGATGCAGAAGAAATCCACCATCTATAATATAAGTCACATTATCTTCATCCAACTCAATATTAAGAAGTTCCATATTGTTATACAATTTTGCTTTTGTAGTTTTTCGCATGCCGGCATTATCAAAAAGCGATGTTGGGTATGGACTTATTCATACTGCAGGTATTCTTTGAGATTATGTTCAAACTGAAGTAAAGTAGAAATTTTAATACCTCTGGTAATTTGAGAAGTTTACTGAACTGTTTAGAACTTTCTAACCCTAGCTCTGTGTGTTAGTGAACACGGTGTATGATTTAAACGTATGAGATGCCTCATGCTTAGTTTGTGGCTGTATTATATTAATTAGAATTAAGTATTTTTGTTCTAATAAAGAACTTTTAAGATTCATAAGCTGTATGATCTTGGATTTCAGTATATACATATATATATATATAACAGAACTTTAATAGGACTGTGGCCACTTCATCACAGCCATTAATATAAATAGAAAAAGAAAATGGTTTTATTAGGAGACCGTGTTTCAGAAAATAATATACGTAGGTATATCTAAGCACTTACATTGTTCGAAAAATAAATACTTAATCCCTTCCCTACTTAAAATATAATTATTATAAACAAAAATGTAATTACAATGTATTTAAACTATTTAATTTCAATATCTTATTATTTATATAAATTAATTAAATATTATCATACGAATGTCTTATTTATGAATGTCATTTATAAATAAGTAAACAATTTAAATTTCTTAATTTTGTTATATTTCAAACACCATTTGAAGAGTAGGAAACAATCTTAAAGGACGTTTCTCTTGTTTTGGCAGAGGGCTTTAAATTAGCCCTTTTTCAGCGCGCTTTAGCGCCTGAACCCTTTGTCAGAAAATCAAGCAGGGCGGTCGATCTGCCAAGTCAAGCTTTAAAAAAAAAATGCCACATAAACAACGCCAAGAACTGAACTAGACCGCTACTGCTTATTTACAGAAATCAACTTCGCAATGTTAAATCGACAAAACATGCCAGATTAAAATATCAGATAACAAATAAACCAAGCGTCGCAGAAAAAAAAAACGAAAACTAAAAGAATCTAATGAAGAATTTCTTCAATTTAAGACCAAACTCATCTTCATAAGTGATTTATAAACAGAGATAAAGATTTTTAAAAAAAACGTCGAGTTACTTAAAATGATCACTTTTTTCTTCGTCAAACTTTTTTTTTTCAAACAACCTACAGACCTTAATATTCGGCAGAATAAAAAAAGGATTGCATTTTTGGACAAGTAATTACGTAATCTATGTGCTTTTATAAAATTCAGTGTAAAAAAATATTATTTTCTATCCTTAATTATCAAAAAATTGTTAATTAACTTGGCGATTAAAAAATTATGCCAAAACAGAGATAAAATATGCCAACGACCATGTACCATCTCTATAATAAAACCGTAAGTCATGTGACTGTCATCAACAGTTCCGGAATGTCCGTTTCACTTTTTCATATGCCAGGCGGCCATTTTTATTAAACATTATTTTTTCGAATAAAACTTCATAAATGTGACATTTTTAGAAAGATCGTTCAAAATAAAGGTACTTTTCGGTTAGCCGGGCGCCAGTGAAATTTATATATCTATGTATACATATATATACATATATATATACATACACACATTTATATATGCATGTATATATATATGAAAGGATATAAATAAACCCTTTTTAAAATGCAAAATTAAAATTTAAAATCCCAAAACATTTTTTCTAACTTATAAATCTAATGCTTAAATCTAATCTGCCCCTGTGATCTTTGTTTCTCAGCCTCACAAATATTACTTTCATCTATCAATTTCGACATCTCTTTAAGTTTTAAAAGCGATGAGTTTGCATTTCTTGCAGCAGTCTGTGGCGTGCAGTTCCCAGGCCTGGCCAAGCCTTGGTGTCGGCATAAGACCCCAGACATCAATCAAAAGCTAATTGACCAATTAAAATAAATGATCCTCCCAATTTGACTCTTTCTCCCTCTGCTGGAAAATATCCTAAATTCTGATTTAAAACCCCATGCAAGGACGAAGAAGACAGTTTTTTGGCACATTTGAGCGGTCAGCAAAACCCTCGGCCATGTAGTTCTCAAAATTTAACGTAACTGGCTCGCGGGACCTCCGACTGAACGCGCGAAGATGTCTGTACGAAGAAATGCTTCAATAAACGAGTTAGATCCGCAAGAGAGGTCCCGAGTCAAACTTATTTGTATGTTTCTGTAAAGTATTAGTCTCCCAAGTCGTCCCCGGAAAATTCCTTACATTTTATAAAGTCGGCATGACGGTCGCCTACTTCGGGAAAATCCCAGCCTTTCCACGATAAAAGAACTTGAAAAATGAAAAATTCCACTTGTGCCATGAAAATTAAAAATAGTATCTGTGTTGTGTCAGTGCAATCGGCCCACGAACAATCTCAAAAGATTGCCAGCAATTAATGAGACTTCGATTAGTCTTTCAAGAAAGTGCATTTTACCATCATGAACTTTTATTGTGTATAAAAGTTGAATATAGTCACCTAGAAAAGAAAAATACTTTTCCCCCCGATGGCCGGTAAAAAAGAACTTTTTTTTTTTCTCCAAATCAAATTATTTTACTTAGTGTGCTTACTCGCCAGATAAACTTAAAATAATTTTTGTGATCATCTGAGAAAAACCGAAAATAAACATCCTTTATGCTGAAATTTATTTGCTATATTTCCGGTCCTCAACCAAGAAACTTTTTTTTTTCCTCACTCTGTTATCGTCAAAAAGAAACTTATATATGTGCAAACCGCATCAATTTATTAACTTTAGACTCACTGAAGATCAAACTGAATCTTTCGAAAAACTCTTTTATAACCTCAACATATGTAGGTCAAAGAGACAGCTGATTTTCAAGATCGCGCAAACTCTGATACAGAACTGAAATATTTATCTGTGTCCTTCGTTATCTATGCGATCCCGACTTTAAATTTTTGTGGTTAGAACTGAGTAAGAAAAGGAAAAAACATTCAGTGTTCATTTATTTTTTAAAGTTTTTCTTTTCTTTCAGTTACGCACGTTGAAGTACTGAACTGACCACTGGAAAATATTATTTATTTACCTTTAGTGAACAAATAACGTTAATGATCTGGGTCAGAAAAAACAGTTTTATTTTATTTTCATTATTATTATTATTATTATTTTGTATGTGTTAAAGCAAATTGGATATTTTAATCCACAGGTAAGTTTTATTGCTATATAAATTTCCGTCTTAATGGTTTTGTAGAAAAAAAAATATAAAGCTTCATTACATTCTTTTTAATTTCTTCATTTTAGTGTTTGAAAGTATGAAATTTTTTTTATTGAAGCTTAATTTTTTTAAATATTTTAAGAAGTTTTTGTATTAAAAGTAATTAATCCACAATACAGATTTCTTTTACGTTATTTCTATTATGAAAAGGTGTTATTAAAAATCAATTTTGTTAAATAAGCAATATTTTACTTTATTTATTTGCTTAAAGAATTAATATTAAAGTTATTCTTGGAAATATCAAAAAAAAAAAAAAAAAAAAAAAAAAAAAAAATGCTGTTATCAATGTGTAGTTTTTGAAAGTTCAAAAGTAGATTTTTCTAAAATATCACAGTTGGGTTAAAGGGATTTTACAAGTTTTAAGCAAATTTAAATTTATTATTTTAAAATTTTATTAGCTTTATTTTTTCTTGTAAAGTTGAAGTTATTAAAGTTATAAGAAATTGGGGAATGACCAGCTATGCACATTAATTGTGATTAGTTTTGATAACAGTAGTTTCTTTTCTTTTTCATGAGGTGAAGCATACGTGCGATCACCAAAAAATAAATGCCGTTGAATTTAATGTTTATGGTATTATAAATAAATGGGTTGAACTAGTTACTTTTATGAATGCTTTCCAGTAAAAACATTTAAACAGACAACATTTTTGTTTATTTTTACAACTTTTTCCATATAAGAGTGAAACAGAAAAAAAAATAGCTATAAAACTATTAAATGATACATTTGCGCAGTGATAGTTCAGTGTTTTTATCATTTTATTCACCAAGTATTTTTCATCAAGTTTTTACCCATTTTTTCCAGGTGAATTTTTTTTAATTTGTAAATATATTATTATTATTATTATTTTTAGATTTTGTGTGTGTTTAATTATTAGCTATGGTACTTATTCATCATTACAGTTCGTTTCTTTTTATATGAAAATATATTTTTATTGAACTGTTTGAGATACCAATCAGATTGGCAGTATTTTTAAAAATATTTCATGTAAGTAAGTAATGTATGTTGTGTTTCCAGTGCATTTATTCAATATTTTTATATTTTATATTATATTATTTTTACCATTTCCTTTTTTATTACTCATATCACCCCTTTATTTCCCATATCACTTTTTAATTCAAATATCGTGACCCATCATTCCCTGTGTTGGTTAAACCCCAACCAGTTTTAAAGAAAATTTTGGAAGGCCCCGTCCTTACCATTTTAAATATTCAAAATAAATTCAATTCATTAACCAATCGGTTTAGGCATGACCTTGGTGAATCCACTTTTACCGTGGTAAATCCAATAGTGTCTAAATCCACCCATTCAATTTTTAAAGATGACCATGGTTCCATTCCATTAAATCTTTAAGCCCACAATTTTTTTAAGTTTTTGAGTTGGTTAAACTCCAACCAAAAACACCCCTGTGCAACCAAGGAGGATTAAGTGATATTCACGTGCAAATGTGGCGACTGCTGACATTTTTGTAAGAATAGATCCATTAGTAAACAGAATTGTCACCAGGTTGCCATGCACTTCTAAAACGCTGTCCTTTTTTATTCATACCACGTTTATTATTTTTTGTTTTATTAATTAATTTTTCCTTTGCCAGTAGTAAAACCCTTAAAAATAAAAAAGTTTTTGCTATTTGCGTAAAATCTAGCAAGAAAAACTCGGAGCGTTCTGGCCTCAATTTTAAAGGAAAAGTGTTCTGTGAGTTATACTTGTCTAGAGCAGGAATTTTTTTTTCTTTGAGCTAACAGTGAGATGTAGTTCTAATTTATTATATTGCTGCTCAGATTTATTGATGCCACTGGGGAAAACAAATACACCCCAGTCTGCAAAACAGTAAATCCCATTGCTTACAATTAAATTGCATCTACATCTTCATCCAAAATAAAAATATCATGCTCAATTTTCTTTTTTTTTTTAATTTTTGCTAAAACCTTCCAGAGGTTTAGGATCTGCTAAAACCTCCAAAGGTTTAGGATACAAATAAAACTACTTACCTAACCAGTAGTCCCTGTAAATAAACTCCATATCTTACACTTGTTATTTCCACACCTGTTTTGTCCATTTTACAGTATATTTCATTATTTTTAAATATTTACATAATCTTTTAATTTTAACAATTTTACATTACTGCGATTTTAGTATTTTCACGTTTTGAAAAAATGTGAATAAACAATTTCAAGTTTTTCCATAATTGCACATATCTAATTAGTTGTCTAATGTGAATATATTACATATAAAGAACATATATTGTTCACACCAATTTCTTACATTTATTATTATTATTATTTTATTATATTGATACCATATGTTTATATATTTGTACATAACTATTTTTTATATTTAATTTTTGCACTTTTTACCATAAAGTCATAATTTTCACAGAACTATATATTTTTTATAAAATATTTTGAAATTTTGTGCTGTAAGGACTTGAAAAAAAATAGCACAAAAATGGCCAAAAAACTTTTAATCCATACAATTATGGCCAAAAGACAAACGACAAATTTATGGCTGTTATTTTAATCTTTATCTTATTAGTATTTTTTTTTCTCATATAGTTTTGTGGTAATATTACTGTATTATTGTTTTCATAGATTTCGTATGTTTTGTGGTATAAATATTATATTTTTCAAGTTATTATGTAAAGTTCGGTCAGATTGTCCCGAGAGCCATACACCAAACTTAGAAATTTTTAGCATAAAAACATAAAATCTTTCATTTTTCCTTAATTTTTATGCGTCAAAATGTGAACTTTTAATATTTTTCCAGCAGCAAAATTCAGCCCTCACTTTTTAACAATCTTAGTTGTGAATTTAACTTTAACGTTAACTTATTTTGAAGCCTTACTCAATTAAACACTTCTTTTTAATTCACTTTGGCATTCTCGGTCTTCCGGGTGAGCTCCCCCAGTTTTGCAGGCAAATCTGGTGGATCTCATCTTGGAGGGGGGGGATGTGAAAGGATATAAATAAACCCTTTTTAAAATGCAAAATTAAAATTTAAAATCCCAAAACATTTTTTCTAACTTATAAATCTAATGCTTAAATCTAATCTGCCCCTGTGATCTTTGTTTCTCAGCCTCACAAATATTACTTTCATCTATCAATTTCGACATCTCTTTAAGTTTTAAAAGTGATGAGTTTGCATTTCTTGCAGCAGTCTGTGGCGTGCAGTTCCCAGGCCTGGCCAAGCCTTGGTGTCGGTATAAGACCCCAGACATCAATCAAAAGCTAATTGACCAATTAAAATAAATGATCCTCCCAATTTGACTCTTTCTCCCTCTGCTGGAAAATATCCTAAATTCTGATTTAAAACCCCATGCAAGGACGAAGAAGACAGTTTTTTGGCACATTTGAGCGGTCAGCCAAACCCTCGGCCATGTAGTTCTCAAAATTTAACGTAACTGGCTCGCGGGACCTCCGACTGAACGCGCGAAGATGTCTGTACGAAGAAATGCTTCAATAAACGAGTTCGATCTGTCCAGAGGTCCCGAGTGCAACTTATTTGTATGTTTCTGTAAAGTATTAGTCTCCCAAGTCGTCCCGGAAAATTCCTTACATTTTATATATACATATATATACACATACATATATGTGTGTATGTATACATATATATGTATATATAGATATATACATTTCACTGGCGCCCGGCTAACCGAAAAGTACCAAAATAAATTAATATTTGAGAGATGACTTACGTTCAATTATGTATATATTCTCCAATAACTTCAGTTGAAATTAGCTTCGCAGTTCAAATTCTCTATCCATGAAAGTAAACAAAAAAAAAAAGATTCATTCGTCGTGAAGGTTTAAAATATTAAACCATTAAACCATGGAGATAATCGTTCGTAAAGTTAGTTTTCCATGAAATATTTTTTGGAGCGCTGCCTGGTGTCAAAAAAATAATTCGTACCAGTGACACAATCAAAGTTTACCATAATTATGTGCTATACAACTCAACTTCATTCTTTATCTTTTCTTGATGTAAGCTGAATGTAAACAAATACAACTCATGTAATGATATTTAATGAATCAAATTTCGAAACAAATTGTCAGTTAATTTGGTATTTATGTATTATACGTGAAAGGAAGAGAGACCACCGAAAATGATTGTTAATCACCAATCATATTTACCATTATTAATGACCAATCGTTTTCAAAACAGTAATTTAATATACATTTACAAAATACATAACATCATTAAGTACTTTTGTGTTATTTGGACGCAAATCTCGCCAATAGAATTTTTAAAATCGCCAATACCAGCTTTTATTTTTTGCGTGTGCAACTTAGAAACGATACTTTTATTTTGAAATCAAATGTTCCGATGGAACAGCTGTCGTAGACGCACCGGGGCACTATATTAACTATAGAGTTGCAATATAGAGAGAAAAAACGGGTTGCTGTAATTAGAATTATAGGCGGTAATGATGGTGTGACATATTTACGTGATTATCAAAACTGGCTTCCAAAAGTTCAATGTTTCACCAAACCATACTCGAAAATTACGTGTTATAATATGCACTCCGATTATGTCACATTATTCAAGACGTTTTAAATGAGAATAATGATAGATTTTCTTCTTGATTCTCCCGTAATCAAGTCTACAGCCAAAGTTAGCGAGAAAAAAACAAACAAACAAAAAAATATTGACAACAATATGGTTCAGTGTAAATGGTGGATATCATTAAAGCCTTTCACAAAATAGACTTCATTGCACCAAATCGTATTAACTAAAATATGCCATGTGGCAATGGATCCAATTACGGAAAACTACTTAATATGTTTAAGAATCTTCTCATTAGCAAGCATATTGCAACTGATAAGCAAACGGATATGAAGCATAAATGCTTAAGTTGGTTAAGCGGTTTTTGTCAAGAAAGATGAAATACATAACAACAAAAAATATGCGAAATGCTACCATGATCGAAAAAGTTTTTGATTTGTCTATTAGAATCTTCCGGTTTGGCGAAGGATTACGGAAAAAAATAAATTATGAATAAAAGTAACGTGTTACAGTGCTTAACATACATTTAAGGGAGACCAAACTGGTCGCCAGTGGCGGCTAGTCTGTATTATAATAGCACAAATCAGTTACAAGTTATAACAACATCAAATTTCATCTGCAAGTCAGCCATTTTCTTCTGAAGATATATTTTTTTTTTAAATAAAACTTCATAATTATAAGAACACACATTTTATCAAACAATTAAATATGACTGCAAACTGTGGCAGATGACTGTTTCCAACATGAATAAGTATGAGAAATTCCCGTCAAGCGTATCGATCTGGGTGGCTCAGTCGCAGAGCCTCGGCATGGTATGCGTAAGGTCCCAGATTCGAGTCCTGGCCCAGGTCAATTTTTCACTCGTGTTTGTTTAGTGCATTTAATTGTCTGATAAAATACGTGTTCTTAAAATATTGTAAAATAAAGTAATCAGACGTAGTGTTTATGCGTTAAAAAATATTTTAAATATATAATATACATTTTTGAAAGATCTTTAAAAATAAATTAGTTTTTGAGGGAAGATGTACCTTCTAAAATGTATACATTAAGAGTTATCGGCATTTAAAATTTCTTTCCAAACGTAAACAAAATTTTTGAAATGAATTAAAGGTGATTCATTTATTTCTAAAAAAAAAAAAAAACGGTAAAGGACAGGCATTTCGTTCGCAGGAATACCTTTCCCGTCATTTTTCTATAAATTAATGAAATCCAGTTGTTAAATTATTTTTGTTTTAGAAGTGAAGTTTCCATTTAAATTTATTGTAACAGTACAATGTTTAATTGAATAAAATAATGTAAATCTAAGAAATTGCTAAGAAATTCCAAACATGCACAGGGCAATGCAAAAAAAAAAAATAATAAAATAAAAAAATAAACAAAAAATATATAAATAGATAAATAGATAAATAAATAAATAAATAAAAATCAGCTTTCATAAATTCTAAAAATTGTTCATATATCTCAATTACAATCTAAAGGAGGGTTTATTTCTATATTATTCTACATATAATAGTAACTTCAGCAAATATATTAAATTCCAATGCGATCTGTTTTAAACTTTAAGATGGTTTATAACACATGATAAAAAAATTATAAAAAAGAATGGCGCGTCACAGTTCGGGGAGAGGATGGAGAGGAGCGTGAACAAAATTAGGAAGTATAATAAGGCTATCTGTTTGAAACTTTACGATATTTTATAACACATAACATAAATTTTAAAAATAAAGCTGCGTCAAAAATTATAGGGAGGGGCGGAGCGCGTTTTGCCTACACAAGGGGGGGGGGGACACTTTTCTAAATTTTAACGATATCCGTCATGTCACATATCGTTACAAAGGGCTGTGACCACTTATTCATGTTATGCACCACAGGTGAAACCCCCACTTTTGCGCCCCCCGCCCAACACTACTCATGTGATATCTTGTTCGAAAGGCCTGTGGCCGCTTATTCATATTATGTATCTTCGGGGTCCATCCTCCCGCTTTCACCCCCCCCCCAAAGGGCGCACTTTTCTAAATTTTGCCGACACCTCTCATGTGATATATCGTTGGAAAGCTGGCGGGTCCCTCTCCGTGGTCCTGACCCGACTCCTTTGGTGGAGGAGGTGACCGGGAGCGGAGCATTGCGCGGACACACCGTCAGGTGACTCCGAATCGGCCCTTTGAGTAGGGAAGATGACCGGGCGCCTACCATACGGAGTGTTCGGCGAAACGACGGGGACAGGAGGTGACTGATCTGGGTTCCTCATCGTGGTCCGCCAGTGGGAAAGGAGTCTCTGCAGGGCCGGAGTCGCCACGCTGTGGCCCATTGTGGTTCGCCCATTTGGGTTGTGGGTTCATGGGTCTCCTCCTCGCAAGCGCAGGTTCTCTGTGACGCGAGCACAGCCTGTGATCGGAATCATCCGTAGGTGGCAGGCAGACGACTCCGTAGGCCAATCCCAAGGTTCACGTGGATCTTGGGCAAAGGCTAGCAAATGCCAGCCGGATCCCTCCGAAACTTGACTAAGGAATTGACGGAAGCACGATCGATCTCTGTAGAGCACGAAATCGTGATGACTCTGTTGTGCACCGATCGTCGGGAGATACGGCGTGAAGCAACTATCTGCGACGAGACGGAGGCAGAGGTGAAATAGTCCCAACACGAACCCCCATACTCGTGGAAGAGGACCTCACGAAATCCACTGCAGCTGGAGAGTTGTGAGCCGACCTCAATGGTCACCGCAGGAAGTGCCTGAATCGAGGAGACGGTCACCATCCGAAGGCGGTCAGCCAGAGACGCCAGGGACGCGAACGTTCTCTTTGAGGAAAGGACCACCCGCTTTCTGCCATGTGATTACGAGGAACCGGGCCGGAGGCTGCCGACTAACGCGGCATCGATCAGCCGAAACTCGAGACCTTGGTCCGAAACCCAGTCCGAGCACGTCTCTCGTGCAGCCAGGAATTTCCACACCTGGCGGGCGGACTAGTGGCACGCCTACTAATTTTCTCGTTACTAATCTTGATCGGGCCCGTCTCTTTGGCGCGCTCAGAAGGGGTTTCCACGTCCTCTGGAGTCCGATAGTGGTTCCTTAGGATTCTTCCGTTTTTTGAGTGTAATTATATGTGGATGATCTCGTAGTTCTGGAGTTGTCGCTGGGTTACCGACTAGTTTCGCCTAGTCGGGTTCAACCTCGCGCCAGACTGTGTAGGGACGACCTATCTGAATCCCGTCTATGGGAAAGAACCGAATTTCCTCGTGGTTCTGGGTCGGAGAGAGGCTTCTCCTGCTCTTTTTTAGTGCATAACATGTGAACCTCACGGCTGATGAGCCCAGTAGCTTGCTCTTCCATGCATGTCTATGATCGAAAGCCGTGAGAAAACAAGAGCCGTCGGAGTAACTCGACATATGACCGAGGGACCGTTTCCCCCTATGGGGTTTCGCAAACGAGGCCGTCGGGGGTTCTCTGGCGGTTCATCAGGTGTGTGTTCCACGCGGAAGTTTCCCCAGAGCAGGGTTACTGCCGCAACGACCTATGGGGTCGATACCTGGTAAAATGGTCTAGGGTTCGCAGAGGGGCGGCCCATGACCGATCGCAGCGCCGGGCGAGACAAAGCCCTGGTGCGTTATAAGCTCTTTAGAGGCTTGGGCGCGATGGTCGGAAGCGTGCCGCGGGTTATCCCCAAGGGCGCCTGGCGGCGCAGGATAGTTTTATATCGTTGGAAAGGTCTGTGAACGCTTAATCAAATTATGCAGGTGGGGGGGGGGGGGGGGGGGGGTATTTTCTGAATTTTGCACATATCCCTCATGTGATACATCGTTGGAAAAGTCTGTGACTGCCTAATTTTATTATGCTTCTCCGGCGTTCATCCCCCCACTTTGCCCCCCAAACGGGATTAGCTTTCACCACCAGTGGGCGCTTTCCTATCTCTGTTTCTATGGGTCGGATCACGACGGGGTATGGCTCATTCGACTCGACATCTATAGAGCTTTCCGATTTTAGTTCGTTTTTGATTTCAAATGCAGCGCTGACACGCTATGTACATATTCCATTTTTATTCATTTAATGGATTAGTCAGTGATATTTTTTAACGGAGGATAACAAGTATTATAACAAGCCACATTTAGTATATTGTTTTTAAGAGTGTAATTAATTTAATTGAAAAATCTACTGATATTTCTAGTTAACCCTTTAAACAATGACTGAAAGTAAAATGTATTTTTAAATTATTTCTCATGTTTAGATTATTTAAATTATGTTCAATATATTTTAAAAAAAGAAATGATATCTACAAAAACAACTTTTCAAAAGTAAAAAAAGGCCAAGCGTAAAAAAAAAAAAAGTTGTGGCTAAAAAATGGTGTGATATTAAATTTCCAAGCTATTATATTGCTTATTTAACTTTTTTCCATTAAATAAGTTATCATATATATAAGTCGAGTGCCTACGTATATGTTAATAGAAACCGTTTTCTCCTGTACTAAATACATCCTAATGAGTTTCTGAAAATTCAATTTTTTTTTCAAATTATGCATGATGGGCTTGGCGGCCATCTTTGCATATTATTCACAAAATTCTAACCACCCAAATCCGTAGTTAAAATCCGAAGTTCAAAATTGTTATTTAAGCAAATATTTAAGAGTTTCATTTATAGACTTGTATGCTCTGAAAATTGTGTTTTAAGATAATGATGACTTATCTTAAAGATTCATCTTATGATTTATTTTTTAGAGTAATTATTAATTTCAAACTAGTAAAAATCAATTTATCAAAATATCAGTCTTAATTAGTTAAAATCTGAAGTTCGAAATTGTTATAAACATATTACATTGCAAACATATTACGCTTTTACTTTAGAAATTTGGGTGCTTAGAAATATGGAAAGATGGCCGCCAAGCCCATCATGCATAATTTGAAAAAAATTGAATTTTCAGAAACTCATTAGGATGTATTTAGTACAGGAGAAAACGATTTCTATTAACATATACGTAGGCACTCGACTTATATATATGATAACTTATTTAATGGAAAAAAGTTAAATAAGCAATATAATAGCTTGGAAATTTAATATCACACCATTTTTTAGCCACAACTTTTTTTTTTTTTACGCTTGGCCTTTTTTTACTTTTGAAAAGTTGTTTTTGTAGATTAAAGTTACTGTTGCAATATTTAGATAATGTTGTGGACTTGAATTTTGTAATTAATGTTCTTTGATAAAACGAACAGTTTTCGAGTAATCGAAGGTAGGAAAGGGCCGTTATTTTTGTATTGGCTCGAAGATCAAAAAGTCGCTTTTTTTCCTGTGCTATTTAGGGCCTAAACATTCCGTCAGAAATTAAAGTTAATTTATGAATTTTGTAGAAAATATTGCCTACTTTAATTTTGTAACAGATGTTTTCTCAATAAAATGCATAGTTTTTGAGAAATCGAGGGTGAAAGATGAAATTTCTCTCGTTTTGGTCTGAAGGTCAAAAAGTTGTCTTTCTTCAGCGCGCTCTAGCGCCTAAACCCTTTGTCAGAAAATTAAAGGTAATATATGTATTTTATAGGAAATTTTGTCTACTTTAATTTTGTAATTGGATTTTTTTTAATAAAATGCACAGTTTTCGAGATATAAGCAAAAAACCGATTTTCTTGACCTTTGACCTTGAATATCTCGAGACGCGGACACGAGATTATATGAGACTTTTTAGCTTACTTTTAGAATGTCAAAGCAAAGACTTTTGCAAATTTTCAGCTTGTTATCTTTCATTCCGAGGTTTACCCCTTTTTTCACCTTATTTGACTGGGCTATAACAGAATCTTAAGTTTGATCAAATTCTGTGGATTAGTTTTTGAGATATAGCTACCGTGAAAAACGTGAAAAGAGTAGCATAGCAGCACCACCTGTTGAGGTATTTACACCAAAATGCAATCAGTGTCTACTTATGTTATGGTGTAACCGAATCTGAAGTTTGATGAAATTATTTGCATTAGTTCTTGAGATATAGTTATAGTGAAAATTGTGAAAACTGTAGCATAGCAGCGCCACCTGTAAATAATAATCCCACCAAAAAATAATCAGCACCAACTTATATCAAGGTCTAAATGAATATAAAGTTTTATTAAATTTTGTGCATTAGTTCTTGAGATAGAGTGCCCACAAAATTTTTGTCACATACAGACAGGCAGACAGACATTTTCTAAAAACAGTCAGATCGTGTTCAGGACCTCCTAAAACGTATAAATCCGTCAAAAATTTTCATGAATCCAATACT
Source organism: Maratus michaelseni (assembly GCA_963931845.1). Lineage (NCBI taxonomy): Eukaryota > Metazoa > Arthropoda > Arachnida > Araneae > Salticidae > Maratus > Maratus michaelseni. Next base: position 128,932,756 of record OZ007595.1, read on the forward strand.
TTATTCTTGTAAAGATAAAAGAAAGTAAAAGTAAAATTTACTTTCCCCAAGGGACTTAAAATAATCAATTATTAAAAGAAAAAATATGGGTGAAAGCAAAAGTGTTTTTATTTGTTATAATAAAGTACCAGTTTAACACAAAACTTCCTAAAAATTTCTTTACCCCTACGATTCTTCCGATTTCAGTGAAGAAAGGTGGTTATTAATAAAATACAAAGCTCCTTTTTTTTTTTATTCATAAAATATCTTAAATATCACTTATCATGAACTAACCACATTTAAAGTTTGTAGAGAAACAGTCAGTTGCTGCTCTTCAAGTGAGTCATACTTTTCAATATGAGGACGGTATGGAGTGTAAATAGTCTTGACTAGAAGAATGACATGGGCATCATTTAATAGTTCTAAGAAAATAAATAAAGAAGTTAAGGAATTAGTTGATGTAACAGAACATGTTATAATTTTATATTATAATATTTGTACTATAAGTTAATAAAACTTTATTTCAGTGTTGCCGAGTTAAAGGAAATCTTTTATTCAAAATATCTAACACTATTCCAGAATAGTAATCTTCGCTTTATATGGCAGACATTCCATTATTAAATAAATTGAAGATTATTAGTTGGAAAAAGTACTAGATATTTTTGAATGATAAAACTCCCTAATCTGGCAACACTGCTTGTTTTGTTAATGATAAAACATTACATATAGTACAATAGATCTGGTATAGAGAAATTTTTTATGTGTAGTATTATGATTCAAAATGTGGGCTTAGAATCTCAAGATTCAAATTAGTCATGCAAAAGTTAATTTCTGTATCATGTTATAAAAGAATACACATTTTGAACATAATTCTGTCCTATATTCTATGTTCATAATACTCTTTTTTTAGTAGAATTATTCTACATTCTAAACAATTGCATAATGGATAAAATACTTATTAAAAATATACTTAAAAGGTGTTGAAATGAGACAGATATATGTACAAGATATTATAACATACTTTAATCCTGAGATCTTTTGAACACACACACACACATTCATTTTCAAAAGGAAACGTTGACTGACAATAGAAGTGTCGCTTCTACTGTGCTGTTACATAACGGGTTTTGAACAAGGGCTAGCCTATTAATCTGTAGGGGTGTATGAAAGGTCCATGCGTTCATGTGATGGAGTCTTTGATATTTTCAAAATATTGAACCATATCTCAGGTATGTTGCAAGATAAACCATCATTACGTACGCTATAACGATATTCGGGGATCGTAATAAATATAACAAGAGAAGTTAGTAAAGGATGAATAGCCAGTGTCTAGCACCGGAGCTATTCCGAATACCTAAATAATTTTGACAAACATATATTCAATACTTTCCCCAAACATCATTATAGGCGCGATCGTAAGTAGCAGTAACACTGCGAAGCCATAAAAGTTAAAGTTTAAGAATATGTTAAATTCATCTGAGAGTTTTAAAAGTTAATTCTTAAGTTAAAGTTTTAATATTAAGTTAATCTGATAAATAAAAATCATGCATCTCAAATTTCAGATTCCTAAAAACATATTTACTTCAAGGAAATATAAAATACATTATAACATCCAAAGTAGTATAGCAAGTGGTAAATGAATATAAGTAAAACAAACTCACCAGATCAAAGTAAAACTACTATTTATTCACAAGTGCACTCAAATAAACAAAACACAATTCAACTTGAAATTTTTTTATACATATTTTATATAACCAAAATGTATTCTTCTTCAATTATATTAAGATGGAATATCAATATATAACGTTTCATTATAGAATTACATATCGATGTCAAATGACATCTCTAGGAAGAAATATTATATTTATCAATTAATAGTCGCTTTATGAAATCTTATAATTTACAGGGTGTTGTATTTTTCCCTAAAAATATTATAAAGTTATTTTAATACTTTTCATATTCAGTTCAGTGCACAGAATAAAATAAATGGAAATCACTAAAGGTTCATTAGTTCAGTAGATGATCTTGAAAGAAAAGTACTATTGTTCATTAAATACAGGAAGTAGAACTCCGGAAGGTAAAATCAAAATATCACTATAGTTGACACCCTAGCTACATGATTGCGATTAACGATGACTATGAACTATTTCAGCGGTTTTACCAAGAAGCTTCAACAGAAAATGTCATCTGAATTTGAAGACACAAACCAAATTATTATGAAGATAAATCATCTTTTACGAAGATACAGCATCCTGAAATTATTTCAAAAGATGAAAATAGTTATTAATTCTTGCGATACAATGATTTAAATATCACTAAAAGATGAAGGCGACGTTCATTGAGGATGACGAAATATAAGTAAATATTATGCAAGACCACCCAACTCTCCGGAAAGAATCCAAACTATGACATCTAAGGTGACTTATGGAAAAGTCATTTATATCTTGAGACCATGATTTAAAGTTGTTTTTATTATAAGGAAACACCTTCTCCTCGAGGAAATAACTGTGACAATAAAGTTAGCAATATTATAATTAAGTTATTGAAATTATAGAAAATGAAGAGTTATAAGAAGAATCACAATCTGACATATTACACACATTACTTTTGCCGCAAGCCAAAATGTGGCTTAGGCTCCGAAGAGCGAAATCCAAAACACGTTACATCTTGGAGATTTTGTCAGGAACTGAACACTCTATACAATCTCCCACTCAGGTAAAAATTTTCCGGCGGTTACGGAACAACCAATGAAAAAATAGGAACCGGATGAATATCACTGATCAAGACCAAATAACCGTAGTCAAAGTTACAGCTAGACTTTCACCTACGCATCCACCCCCTAGCAACAGCATCTAAATCTCTTTTCGAACATTCGATCGCGACCTTGTAGCGTTACAAATTCAACCTTGAGTAGGCCCGGTGAATGACCGAACGAAGTACACACTCAAATAAGCCCGCGATTGTTTGAAAAGGGTAGAAATACCGCTGAAGACGAAGCAATGGCGACTTGCCTAAAAATTCATGTTTACTTCTTAGTAAAATAAGAAAGATAAACAAAAATCCATAACTGACAAACTAATGGATTGAAATAAATGAAAATTTAGGAATCGTCATAAAATAAAAAGTTCTTTCCAATAGATATGTTTTTAAATTAAACTATATAATTTAAAGAATTTTGAAAAATAATTATTGGACTTAGAAATTTTGAACGATATAAGAAAAAGTTTCGCGATTCTGAAAGATTTTGCATTGATCAAAATCAATGAATCTGAACTTTCCGAAAAGAATAAAATTAGCGATTAACCATTTTTAATACAGTAAAATCCCGTTACAACGAATTCCATTACAACGAAAAATCCCGTTATAACGAAATGCAAGCGAGTCCCGTTTTGAAATGTATTCAAATAATGTTAACATAATCTCAGTATAACGAAATATTCAATTTTTTATAATCTCGTTAGAACGAAATAATATGACACGGCAAATACTTTCAGTTGTACATTTTTATCGCTTGACAATTTTTGTTTTCGATGCCTAGTCTTAGGGACAATCAAGCTTATCTCTAAAGCAATCGCTTTTCTCCGAGCTTTGTTGTAAAATCGGTGTGCATAGGCATTTCACTGCAGAAGGAATGTTTCCTTTGTTCGCTCTCCCCTTTTCTCCACCCCTTTTTCTTGGAAGTCCAAGTAAGCTGTAACCAATGTAGGCAAACTTAACAAAACGTGAAATGAGTATTGCACATTCCCCCTTCCCTCTCCTCCCTACCTGAATAACTTTCGCAAAGGAATTTCCAAAGCTCGAAATCAGTTTGAAAATTTTCATCTTACCAGTAGGTCATAAAATGGCGGCTGTTAAGCGAAAACAGTTTAGTTTGGAAGAAAAAAAAGCCATAATTTCTGAAGTTGAGAAAGGAATGAAAAAAAATGATGTTGCTAGCAAATATGGAATTTCGCCGTCTACTTTATCCACTTTTCTAAAAGATAAAGAAAGCATTTTGAAAAAAATTCAAGTTAAAGTCTTTGATCCAAGCAGAAAACGAATTCGAAATGCCCAGTTTCAAGATGTGGATAGTGCTGTTTACAAATGGTTTATGGATGTTCGTTCTAGAAACATCCCTCTAAGTGGCCCTTTAATTAGAGAAAAAGGTTTGGAATTTGCAAGAATGCTAAACATTGAAAATTTTCAAGCCAGTGTCGGATGGTTGAATCGATTCCGAGAAAGATACGGTATAGTGGCAAAATGCATTTCAGGAGAAGCAAAAGACGTCCCAGTTGAATTTGTAAACGAATGGCGTAAAGGTGAAATACAAAAAATAATCAAGACGTATAGTCCTAACGATGTTTTTAATGCCGATGAAGCCGGAATATTTTTTCAGTTAGAACCAAGGAAGACTTTAGCGTTAAAAGGAGACAAGTGTATTGGAGGAAAGCTTTCCAAACAAAGGATTACAGCCCTATTTTGCTGCAACAAATCAGGAACAGAAAAACGAAAAGTACTCATAATCGGCAAATCTGAAAAACCCCGTTGTTTCAAACATTTTAAGTCCTTACCATGCATCTACAAAGCCAACAAAAAATCATGGATGACGCAAGGATTCTTTAATGAATGGCTGATAAATTTTGATAAAGATATGCAAAAACAAAAACGTAAAATTCTTCTACTCATAGACAACTGCACAGCACACAATGATCCTCCTATATTGAATCACATTCGTGTAGAGTATTTCCCGCCTAACTGTACTGCAATACTTCAGCCTCTTGACCAAGGCATTATCAGAGCCGTAAAATCACGATACAAAACTATGTTATTAAAACGCATTCTCTGTGATCTGCAAAATAACGTAAACAGAAAGTGCAACATGAAAGAGGCAATTGATATGATCTGTGGATCGTGGGATGATATAAGCCAGAAAACAATAGCCCACTGTTGGAAACACGCGCAGATTGACCAGGATTTAAATAAAGAATCGACGGCTCAAGGATCTAGCGATGTAGTACATGATGAGGAGCAGACAGTCGAATATGAGATCGAATCCACTTGGAACTTAGTAAAAGAAAAATCTGGTGTGTCTCAAAGCATAAGCTTTAAAGATTTTTTAACTGCAGATGACAATGCTGCAACTTGTTATTCATTAACAGAGACAGATATTGTGCAGTCTATTGTTGATGATCGCATTTTAGAAAATGATGAAGAAAGTTCTGAAGATGAAGAAAATGAGGTTTCAAAAGTTACATCTGCTGAAGCCTTAGAAAGCTTAGAAAGAGTGCGCAATTTTATTTCTTTACAGAGCAGTGTACCAGATAACATTTTTTCTAATATTAATCATGTACATAATTTTGTATTGTCCGCAGCTTCAAACTCCCTTGTACAAAAAAAAATCACTGATTTTCTGCATTAAATTTTTTCTTGTACAATTTGAAGATCATTGAAATGGTGGTAAGTCAATTTTTCAGTTCTATAAAAAATATTATACATTGTATTATACTAACTTTACGTTATTAGAAGGTACTACTAATTTTTATTACTATTTTTAATAATTAATTATCTACTAATTTGTATTATACTACTATATTTTTATAATTAACTATGATATGAGGATCTGAATTGAAATGTTTAATTTTCTATTGAATTCCGTTACAACGAAATTCCCGTTACAACGAATAAAATTTGCGGTCCCGTGAAGTTCGTTGTAACGGGATTTTACTGTAATTATTATTGAAAAGGAAATACGCTATATTTTAGAATAATTATTTATTTTAGACTGTATGTTATTAAGAAAGATGGATATTATTTAAAAGTTAGAAAAAGTAAGTTAGAAATATTTTACTTTTAGATAATTTGAAGTGAATTTTAATTAATATTGTAAAGTGAATAAATTGTAAATTAAATTTGAAATGAATATCCTAAAACATATGTAATGGAAAGATTCTGAAATTAATCTATACTCTCACCAAAAGTAAACAATTTAAAAAGAATGTTTGATTTAAAATGCAATAATAAAATCTAGCATAATTTAATTTAAATGAATTTAATGAGTTTAATTAAATGGATGAATAAATTAAAGTTAAATATTAAAATACTGAATAAAATTTAGAATGAAATTTTAAATCATAACATACGCTATTTCCTTTACTTACATTTTCCCCTTGAAAATGAACATGTGTGTGTTCGAAAGATCTCAGGATTAAAGTATGTTATAATATCTTGTACACATATGTCCATCTCATTTCAGCCCCTTTTAAGTGTATTTTATCTGTTTTGACTACAAGGTGAATTTGTCAATTTTAAATTCTTTTTGAATATTTTTCGATTAACTGTATAATGTATTATGCAGTTATTTAGAAAAATAAAATCATCAATGTCAACTTGTACACCAAATAAATGAAATATAATTAAAGTAAAAATAAAATACAACGTTAAAACACCAGTGTAATTGAATCTACAGCATACCAGTTTTGGTAGCATATAGGATACCCTCCTCAGTGCTGAAGAAAATGGAAATTTGCTCATATATATAGAAATGATAGAGGATTCAAGTGACAAGTTTATTAACCAATAGGAAAACAGAGGGTTCCAGGCAAACAGCCAATAGGAAAATAGAGGATTCAAGTGACAGATTTATTAGCCAATAGGAAAACGAAGGGTTCTAGGCAACATCCAATAGGAAATTCGATAGGAAATGGAAATGCTATGGTGAGAAATAGTTTAAAGAGTTAAGAAAAATTGGTTTTAATGTAATATTTCCAGCAATCTGATAATGGTGGAATAGCAAATTCACAATTAACAAGATTTCCAAGAATTTCTTCCAAGATTCTTTTTTCCAAGATTTTCTTGGAAATCTTGTTAATTGTGAATTTGGTATTCCACCATTATCAGATTGCTGGAAATATTACATTAAAACCAATTTTTCTTAACTCTTTAAACTATTTCTCACCATAGCGTTTCCATTTCCTATCGAATTTCCTATTGGATGTTGCCTAGAACCCTTCGTTTTCCTATTGGCTAATAAATCTGTCACTTGAATCCTCTATTTTCCTATTGGCTGTTTGCCTGGAACCCTCTGTTTTCCTATTGGTTAATAAACTTGTCACTTGAATCCTCTATCATTTCTATATATATGAGCAAATTTCCATTTTCTTCACCACTGAGGAGGGTATGCTATATGCTACCGAAACCGGTATGCTGCAGATTCAATTACACTGGTGTTTTAACGTTGTATTTTATTTTTACTTTAATCATATCGCACCAAGCTCCAAATTAATATTTAAATGAAATATAGACATATGCTGCAGTGCAAAGAAAAAATAAATAAAAACAGCATTTCTTTTTTAAAGGAAACAAGTTTTTTTTTTTAATATTTTGTTTTTATAATAAAGCAAGATTTTGTGTTTTTTTAGTAACATAGGATAAACTCCAAGAGCCTGAAGGAATCGAACTTATACTACATCCAGTATATAATTTTAATCTGACTCAACATATTACAGTAAAACCTTAATAATGGACAATGCCGAATGGCGCACACCTCTATTTAGCAGACACTTTTTCAATCCCAAACATTACAAGCCTACATTTGCATGTTTTTACTTCTGAATAGCAGACAAATTCCAGTCTCAAAGTGTTTGCAATTCAGAGGATTTATTGTACATCTTTTAATCCATGGCTTGGTTCTTGCAATCATTATGCTTCAAAAGCCACAAGAAGAAGAATATAAAAGAAATTCTTCAGCTTGTAAAATAACTCTTAACTAGATAATATTAGTAAATAATTTAAGAACAGTCAGAAAGGTGAATTCAGACATTGAAAAATAATGACCTACACTTTGGATGCTCAAGAACTTTTGTTGCAATTAAAAAAAAAAAAAGCAAGTGGTCAAAGTATTGCAAAAGTTCTGATTCAGCCTTGCAATTAAAAATATAATATTTAATTAACAAGAAATTTGAATTTACATAGAAGAAATATTTTAAGAATTTATTTACTTGGATCAATGGCATGGATTGAAATCTCCAAGCTTTTAGCTAACCTATCAGTGATCTAAATAGAGAAAACATATATTTAGACAACATTACAAATAAACAATAATGCTTGAAATTACATACAACTAATTAGGCATAGTATACATTATTAAAATTCATGCTGTATAACATACAATAAAGTATATAAAAACGTAACATATTACAGAAAACAGTTTATGTAATCAAGAAAACCATTATCTGTTTCTACTAACTCGTTTTAAGAAAGCTTTATTTATCATATTTTTTCTCATAAAACCCTTTTAAGTATTTATATTTATTTATATGTAAGAGGAGCTTCAAACTGCAGCAACGAATTTCTCTTTATAACATAAAATTCAATTTGCCTGATCACAATCCTCCAATCAGATACTTTCTCCTACCAGTGGAAATGACATCGTACTAAACTAGTCGTTGGGGGCCACCGTAATACTTACCCATCATGGATATGCATAATGTAAAATATTAAAATAAAAAAGGTGTAAACTACTTATAAAATGCATTGCAATTCGAATAAAATCGTGGCTTGATGACGTCACAAACTTTAAAGGCTCGATTACTGAATTGCTTGAAAGAGGTATTTCCTTATAACTCCAAAAATAATAATCCTATTAACTAGCGGTTTATTGCATCTGATTAAGCGTCAAATTTCCAATTAAAATATATCTTTGAAGTGAAATTTGGATGAAATACAGGGTCATGAAAAATCGAAGAGTGTTGAAAATAGGATTCCAAATATCTCGGCAACTAATTATCCGATCGACTTCATGCTTTATTCAAAATTTATGTTTTTTTATTGTCTTTTATATTCATTTCTTAAAATAAACAATTTCGAAAATTTTTATATACCTTTCATCAGAACGAATATTTCGAGAGTCCGAAAAAAATTGTTCCGGTTAATCGAGGTTATTGAAATGAAATAGGCTTCTTCCCATTATTACATACTAAGTACATACCAAATTGCAAGTCTCTATCTCAATTTTTTCGGGAGATAGAGCATTTACAGACACACACACAGACACACAGACGGACGGCAAAATTTTTTTTCTAAAAATATGTTTTTCGGAATCTCCAGTGTCTGAAACGTGTAAATCCGTCAAAAAAATTTTTTCGATTTTCAAAACGATTACAAGACTTACCCTATACTACGTATGATGGGTAAGTAAAAGAAAAATTGTATTGTTATTTATGAAAATAAAACATTTTAGAACAATTATGTTGAACATGCCCTAATCTCGAAATGGCTATGGCATGAAAAGGACATCATTATCAAAAGAAAAGATGTACTTTTATTCATGAAAATAAAGTATAGATTTTTGGCATGCATATTTAAAAAAGTAAAAATTAATAATTAATATAGCGTACAAAGTAATGCTAGAAAATAATATAATCAAGTTTTCAGTGATGTGCACCATTTATTTAGATTTTGCACTTTACAGAGATGATTAAAAAATGTTTCTGGATGTTGGCAAGCATCAGCAGGCAGGTCAGGGCTGTAGCTAGAAGTGAATAATAGAGGATACTCAAGAAAATGTAGGGGAGGCTCATATTTTCTCTCTCGCACACATAAACAAATACACACACACAGATATATATGACCAAAGTATTATATATTATATAGAAAGATAAATTAGTGCAAATTCATATTGCATTCTTATTAAACTGATGATAATAACTTCATTTTATACTAAGAAAAGAAAAGGCTGCAGAATAAAATTTTTCAGTGTATAATTTTATTGGTGAAATAATAAATGATGATGTCAACAAGTAAATAAAAAGTTTACAGTTCACCTGTTTCATAAAGAGTTGCAACCTTTAATTTTTTTCTGAATATTCCCTGCCCTTAAGGATTCTTATATTGTATGTTTATATTTATATGATATAAAACATCAACAAAATCAAGGATGTATTTTACATTTTAAAATTATTATTGTTTTTAAAACACTTATTTAAATTAATTAAAACACTTATTTGCAATTTTTATACATATATTACTATTTAGTATTTGTGCAAAACTGTAAAAGGGCCCCAAAACTAAGTTCGATTTTTGAACAGAGTTTTATTTGGTAACCCTGGAAACTTTCTCAGGGTGGGGGGGGGTTCAAATATTTTTAGGTGGGGCTGAGCTCCACTGAGCTACTTTTACATTTTTAAATCAAAAGAAAAAAGAATTAAAAATTAAGTTTTGAAACACAACTCTGACAAACTCAATATGAAAATAATAAAAAGCAAAAAATCTTGCTACTAACTCAAATCATTTAAAAAAAATATGTATTGGAATAATAAAAAAGAAAAAACAAATACCTGTTTCAATTCTATTAAATGTTGAAGCTTATTGGCATGGAGTTTCAAGGCAGCATCAATGCAGAAAGAAAGTGAAGGGTCTAAATTTGTTAAAACATCTACCAGCAACTCTGATAAAACTTTCACAGCAGGAGTATCAGGCAATAGCTGCTGGCAACATGACATCTAAAAATATTCATTAATCAGTAAATTATTAAAAATATATCTTAAAACAGGAAAACAGAACATAAAACATGGATAGAATTGGCTTCTCTCTAGGACCTAATTTTATTGGAATTTTAGGAGGGAGCTTAGGAGAACAATGTGGATATCAAGTCCAAATATGGAAATGCAGGAATGCAATGCTTTATATTTTCATGGGATTCAGAGAGAGATCTTGCACAGTGTCCTACCAACTAGGCAGTTGCCTAGCATTATGGTTATGATGAACACTTTGAGGGGCGAGATTAGTCTGATCACTGCATGGCTGTGCTCTCTGAAAAGTAGCCAAGTAAGTCATAGGGAACTTTGACTGAGAATTTTGCTAGCTTGGAACTAAGGATCATAAATACAGTAGGCTCTCTCAAATCCGCCACCTAAAATCTGCATATCATTTCTGATGTAAACAATGAAATTTACAGTTAAGATATAAGTGTAAAATTCAAGTTTTTTTATATTTTTATATCATTCTGTACACATTTTAATATGTAATTCTGGTTAGTATGATTCAACTCTTGTTTTCTAATAAAGGAAGTATAAATTTATTTTTGAAAAAAAGATAGTGCTGATATCAATGACAATTGCGATATTTTTACCAAATAATCTATGTATCAATCAAGCTTTTTAGTTATTAAGTATGGCTAAACATGAAATAAAACTTCGTTATTTAAGAATTCGATGTGAATTATTATTGTACATTTATAAGGTGAGTTTCACTGAATAACTCAAGAAAAACTTCTCTCATCATCATTATGCATATTTAGTTATGCATAATTATTTACTTGATCTTTACTTTCAATATTTTAAATGGTTTTAAATTTTTATTATTTTACTTTATTGTAAGCATTCATTATAATTTTGAGTGCATTAAATTTAAATTATTGTTTAAAAAATGTATACAAAACAGTGATGAGAAATCTGAAAAATTCCAAAATCCATACAATTTCTGGTTTTAAGCTATGCAGATTTATGGGAGTCTACTGTAGTCGGTATTAGATAATGAAAAACCTGATGCCAAACAACAAACCAGCTTGCTTACAAACAGTAGAGCGATCTTGATGTCATTGTTATGCCTAATGGGTAGTGCAAACTCAGACAAAAGAGTGAATGACTGAGAACAACTGACTGAGAAAAGGGTAATTATTTTAATACAGTAGAAGATCTTCATAACGCAATTCTATATAATGCAATTCTCCATATAACGCACAACTTCTCAGATATAAACAATGAATTTTCAGTTAAGAAACACCTGAATTCCCACATTATAAATAGTTGATATTATCTAGAGGACTAAACTTGATACATTAGTTCAACTTTATCTCCTTAATTCAGAGGTAATTACTGAAAAAATTGCTAATTTTTGATACAGGTATGTTTGGACAATGTTTATAAAGTAAATTTAACAATGTGTGGAATGATCTATATTATGCAAAAAATTATAATCTACACAACTCCTGGTAATAAAGAATGCAATATAAAGATACTCTACTGTATTTTGGTATGTTTCACACATATTTGGGCATTACAAGCTAAATTTAAATGATGTGTGAAATGTGATCTATGTAACGCAAAATTCTATATAATGCAAAACCTCATGTTTTTAGGTTTGCGTAATAAAGATCTTCTACTGTATAACATAATTTTAATTTTACAACACACATATATAGACTATACGCTGTCCCAAAACTGACAGTGACTGAGAAAAGGGGAACAGCAATAAGAAAAAAAAAAGGGACCGCAGTGGATAAGTTACACCGAACTCAGAAAGAGACTTGGGCTGAGATGCAAGGCAGACAAGGTTTGTTGAATTGGGTATGCTGTCATGGGACTCAAGTCAAGCGTGGTTTGTGAAATCAAGATAGAATTGAAAGAAAGATACGAGAGAGATTGAAAGAAAAGATACAAAAATATAAATACTTTTGTTAAAAGTTAAATATTTTCTTATTTTTTTAGCATAACACAAGCTGAATAGGAACCATAATTATTTTGATATAACATAATTTCAATTTTACAACACCGTGTCTCAAAAATATTGAAACACTCTTTAATTTTTTACCTATTGGAGAAACATAGGCAATGTATATTGCAAAAGTTTTCAAAATAAAGAAGGAAATAATGTTGATGAAATAGTCCTGCCACTAATTTTCAAAAAGTTATGCTTATTGAATTTTTATGTAGCCCCTGAGTCTTATAAGTTATATTTTTAAAAAATCCCTTAAACCATGCTCTGACAAATATAATAGTAAAAATTCCTTTCTTCTAACACCAAAATTCAAACAGATATGATGTTTTGAATTTCATAAATTTTGAAGCATTCCAGCACCAAAATCACATTTATCCATGTTTAGTGCCAGAAAGCTCAGAAATTTCATAAAATTTAAAGTATTATAACTCGGTGAATCTTAGTCATAGAAGAATAGAATTTGTACTGTAGGAGAAAATATTTCTAAATATAATTTATAAGATCCAGAGACCATATAATTTTTTTTTTAAGTGCAACTTTTTGTAAATTAATGGCAGGACTATTTAATCAACATAATCTTAATTACTATTTTGAACACTTCAGTTACTCCTCCAATACTCCAATTTACATTGTTTATGTATCTCCAACAGGTAAAGAATTATAACGAGTTTCAATTATATCCTGTATATATACATATCAGAGACTTAAATTCATTTAAAAAAATATTTTGAAAATGCTGCAAAAAAAGATTGGGAGTCTTTTTATAGCTATAAATACTATAGAACTATAAATACTACAATAAGAGATATTTTTCAGAAAAAAAAAATCATTGAAGAATTTAAATTAACAAATAAGTTTTAAATCATATTAGATAGTTAAAAATATACTATATTGAATAATTAAAAACATTGTTTTCGAAAACTAACTCATTAAGATTCTATTGATGCTTAAAAAAAAAACATTAGTCATAAGACAGGGATTACAGAAAAATTAAATTCAATGATTGCTTACTTGAGAATGCCAGGTTGATATAATAATATCATTGAAATTATTTAACCAGTCAACCAGTGTTTCATCAGGATCAGATTCAACAATTTGCTTCCACTGTTGAATTAATTGACTCTGCAGAAATAATAAAAGTGTTTATCTAAATTTATTTATCATAAACCATGAAAAATTATATATTTTTACAATTTATAAAAAGGAAATATTTAATAATAAAATTTAATTTAATTTGTAAATCTATTATACTATAGCCTCCATATCTTAATTAGGAGATAATGCCAACACAACAAAATGTTATTTGTCAGAGAAATGTCAAATACGAGGAGAAAAATCAAAGAAATAAAATTATTAATTTTAGATTCCTTTTTATCTACTGTATCGAAGACTAGTAAGCTGTGGCAGACAAAAAGCTTTATTTTATAGTTATTAATTTAAATAGTGCAGTTGCACACTGTTAAATCATGAATAGGAAGTAGAGTGTATTTTTTAACACTTTCCCATACAGTTCACAGTTGAAAAGTGTTTAGGAATTCAGTTTGTCTGTCTGATATCTGTCTGTCCTCTAACTTTTGTAAATATACTCGGATTGCCATGAAATTTATATAAGTTATTGAGGTTTACTATAGAATGTCCAATATTGAAAATGAAGTGTGTAGCACTAATAGTTTTTTTACAGGGAAATTCAAAAGAATTCCGTTGTATTACGGTCTATGGGGAAAAATTATTTGCAGTTTATTTTAATGATGTTACACAATTTCAAACGTATTGAAATATATATATATCACTGAGGTGCACTACAAGAGGCTTACTACAGAACTAATTGAACATAATGTCTGCTGTTCCATTCTTTAACCTGTTGTGCAGTTTAAACACTGAACTAAACCAAAACCAGAAAAGATAATCTATAATGAAGCTGTAAATAGATGGTTACCTAAGTTGGACAATTCATCTTTCAATGGTTGTTAAAAATTAATATTGTCCCACATAACAATTGGTTCTACATTTAAAAATTCAGCCTCAAATGTAAAGCTTGGATTTTTTTTTTTTTTTTTTTTTTTGGCAGGGGGGGTCACTGCCAGAGGCAAAAGTTCTTTGTCTACAGAATGACACAGTCAATAACAGGGTTGGCAAAAAACCGGGTTTTTTTTAAATAAAACCAAAAAAACCGGTTTTTTTGGTTTAAACCAGGTTTTTTTTGGTTTAACCCGGGTTTTTTTGTATCTTTTTTAATTACATATATGCACATCAGTAAATAAAATTTAACATTGACAAGAATGATTAATATTACAATAACAATATATATATATATATATTCTGAAAACAGTTTAAACAAAATAAATAAACAATTGTTATTAATTATGTACAAATTCAAATCATTAAATTTTATTTAGAGCTGGAGAAACTCTGGAATCTTCGGAGATGTTGGTATCTATGCATAATAGCACTCACATTTAATACTAACATCATTTACATTCAAATTCAAAACAGTTATATATATACAAAAGTTTCCTATGTAATACATAGAACATGATCACTTGTGCCGTCAGGTTCTACAGTAATGGTGATAAGTTTTAAATAATTTTTAAAGATTACTTTTTAAAAAAGTTGAAGAAATAATTGCTGTTTTATATATACATATTTCCAAATGCAACCTGTAATTCATGTTTACCAAATGATTTAGCACACTTATAAAACATATTAATATGTTTATGTATTTCATATTGCATTCATAGAATGGATTCTGTATCTTAATGTTGATACTTAAAAGTTTTTAATAGTATTTAATTGCAAGATTTATATTAAATTCTTTAAAGACTTAATCTATTGCCTTCCTATATTTTTTCATTTTAATAAGCAACACTTAGTTGTGTTACATAAGAATATAAAGATATAATGTAGAATTTTACCTTGGTATGCTATACTAATTTTTTTTTTTTTAAATAAAAATAATGCAAAGAAAAGAAAGTGAGACTTACTTTTTTATTCAATTTAAAAAAACAAATTGAATTTCAGTAAGAAAATTAAATTGAAATATATTTAAAAAATATATATAAAAGAAACATTTTAAAAACATGGAAATTGAGTAAATTTTCAAAATTTTAAGAAAATGGAAGTACGACACATGTCTATAAAGATTCTATGTTAATAAACAGGATTATTAGGGTTTAATGTTTTAAACAAAAAAACAAGTTTTGCCGCTTTTTGTAAACCCAGTCTGTTGCGTAACTTTGATTGTACAACACCAAATGAAGAAAAAATTCTCTCTACATTTGCAGTAGTCGCTTTTGCAGTAAGAATCGTTTCAACTTCTTTCAACACACCATCATTGAACTTTTTGATTTCATTTTCTTGAATATGCCACCATTCTATAGCTGATACATCTTTACTAAAATCATTCTCAAAAAGATATCTTTGAAATGGAGAACTTTTGGCACAAAATTTTAGTATCAGAGATAATAAATTGTTTTTGGGAAATTTTGTTTTAGCATATTCCAATGCTTCTTTTTTTTTCCTCCGATGACAATTCGAGATCAGCATCCTTGGCTCTTGGATCCAACAGATAAGCAAGAAGATGGGCTGGTGTTATTGCCATTTTATAACGAGTATCTAGTTTTTTCATAATGTCTTTATTCAGTTTCAAATCTTCCATCTGTTTTTTTAAATTTTTAAAAAGAAAAACAGTTTCTCCAATTGTACAATTTTGGCTTTGTACTTTATCTAAAGCTACACTAATTGGCTTTAATTGTTGAAAATAGTCTTCAGCATTTCTTTTCAATGAAATGTTTGAAACTAGACTTTGGATATTTTTATCAATTTTGTCTTTATTATTTTCGCATATAGTTACAAGAACTGACCATGATTTCAGATAGCTGTCTAAAGCGTCAGCAAATGAGTTCCAGCGAACTTCACAAGGCATTATTAGTTTTGATGTACTTGCATCTTTTCTGAAGCACGCATTTGCATATTGGTTGTTTCTGAAGTATTTGATTACATGCAAAATTTGTTCTTTTACATTTGGATAACTTATATCATTTGCCAGTAAATTTAAAATATGGGCTGCACATCCATAAGTAATAATATTAAACTCTTCTTTTTCATCAAACATATCCCTCATTTTTCGGACATTTCCAGTATTGTCTGTCACTAATGCTTGTATTAAACATTGAAATTCCGATTGGCATTTATTAATGGTTGTAGTCGCAATATCATACAGATTTTCACTTGTATGAGCAATTCCCGATGTATCAATAGTGTCTGCTAAGTATGTATTCCCGTCTTTTGTTGTTAAAGTAACACAGATCACAGGTTTGTTGTGAATGTTTGACCATCCATCTAATCCTAATGTGACAACTTCATTTTTTAATATATTTGCACATTTTTCTTTTTCTTTGCTGTAAGTATGATCTAATAAATCCCCAGCAATTTGTTTTCTTGATGGTGGAGAATATTCTGGGCGGAAACTCTGAACCATTTTAATAAACTCAGGATGCTCTACAGTGCTAATTGCCGTATTTGTAGCATATATAAACCTAGCAACTTGTTCATCACACATTTGCTTTTGAGATGGTGTTGATTTACTGACAAAAAAGTCCATAGTATCTCTTTTCCTTTTTAAAGAACCAATTTCACTTGTTGCTCTTTGTGTTATTGCTGAATCCAAAGAACTTGAAATACTGGATAGTGACACTGACACATCATCTACACAAAAATAAAAATAAGAATTGCTTAATGATACAGAACATATTACTTCAAAAATCATAATCATATAATTAACAATAATTCAATACAAAGACATTTTTTTTTCTTTGTTTTACTGCAAAGTAAACATCTCTATCATATTGATATATTTATTTTTGATAATTTATTTAATACTCGAGATAAAATTACCATGTCTTTTATAATTTTGGATATTTATGATTGGTGAAAACTTAGTTAATCTCTAAGAGCCATGCATAAATTAAAAATTAACAATTTCATTTAATAACAGTTCTGATCACATAATTTGTTCTTAATAATATGATTAATTTGTAAAACTTTCAAACTTTTATCAAATGTAATTTTAAGATTATCAAAATAAAGTTCTCTAACAAAAAAATGTCTATTTAAAATTTTCTTGTTTTTTCCAAAATTTCATTACTTAGAATTACATAAATATTTTTTATTTCATAGAATATAACTTTCTAAAATCAAATAGCATATGCAAATTAAATAATAATATATGTGATTTTTATAATTTATCTTCTCAATCAAATAGCATTTCAAATAATAATGTAATTTTTTATAAGAGTTTAGAATCATCTGAATGAAGATATACATAATGTGTTCTCAATATGCATTACTTGTAATTTTACAGATAAATTAAAAATTTTGAATTTAACAAATATTTAACTTATTAACAAATTTTTAACAATTTTCTTTCAAAATTAAAAATAATAGCAGCAATAATAATGATAAAATAAGTACTTACCATTATCAACAGAATCAGAATCAGAATGATGATGAGAATTATTACAAGTTTCAATGTGTTTCTTCATCCTAGCTACTTGACCTTCCATTTCTTTATTACAATTTTTGCATCTAGCTCTACAACCTTTCCTTTTATCATTTTTTACTTCATTAAAATATAACCAAACTAAATCTTTTCTTCTACCAAAATTAGACATTTTTTGTTCTCAAATGCTAACTCTTGGACCATTCATACACAGGTGCATACACAGGTGCAACTATGATGCAACTGTGACTTATGCAGGTTGACTGCTGAAATGAGTTGAGCTGTTCAGTTAGAAGTAGAAGTTATTTGTACATCAAATAATTTGAAAACTTAATTATATAAGAAAAAAATCTTTAAAAAAATTAACAAAAAAACCAATTGGTTTTTTTCAGAAAAAAACCATTTGGTAACCGTGGTTTAAACCATTTGGTTTAAACAGTGCCAACCCTGGTCAATAACAATTGAAAAATCCATTTATACCTGTTTAGGAGAGATAATATCAATAAGAGTGAAAATATAAAAAAAATACCCTGCACAGTGATATTTCGAAAATAAATATCAAATTTGTAAAAATATCAAACATCATAATATTTTGAAAATACATATCAAATGCATAAAAATATCAAACACCATGATATATATCACAATATATATCCATTGATATATACCATCTAAGCCTGATCACTCCTATGATATATCTATTAGATAAATATCCAGCAAGACAAGAATATTATATCAGGAGTTTTCGAAAAGTAATGATACAATGCTCCATACTCATTCAAAAAACTTTTAATAGATAAAATGTTTATTAAAAATTATCTGCTGGTATATGCCTTATTTTGCAACATAGTTGCCGTAATTGTCCAAGCATTTGTTAGCTCTGGGTACAAGCTTTTGTATCTCACACTCATAGAAGTTTACCGTCTGTTGTTGAAACCACATTTCAACTTCGATTTTGATCTCATCATCGTCGTGGAATTTTAGTCCTGCAAGGTGTTTCTTCAGGAAAAGGAATAAATGATAGTCACTGGGTGCAAGGTCCAGGCTGTAAGGTGGTTTAAAACTTTCCACTTGGTCCTACCTCCAGAGAAAGCACAACACCATTTTGTTACATGTTGTTGATTCATAATGTTCCCTTAGACAGAAACAATTTCTTTGAGAATATCTGCTTGATGCTCACCTTCTGCATGAAGAAAACGCATGACGGAATGTACTTCACATTTAGCGGGATTCTGAATTAACGCAGCCTTTATAAACTCATGCTACATGAAACAGACTCATTGCACAAATAATGAATGACTGCGAGGGAAAGGTAAAATATTCAAGGTTACAATATGTGTTGTCAACGCGCTCATCAAAACTTTTTCTTTCCTGCTGTCTGAGGTGTATCTTTACTTTTCGAAAACACCTTGTATTATAATTTTAACAAAGATGATGATGAGTTTAAAAAACACAAATATTAATATATTTGGAAGATAAATTGCAGAATAGATATTTTGGAAAATATTGCTCACCTTCTGAAAATTATGATAATGCTTCTGAAGGGTACTCAAGCGTTTAATATCTTTAAATATCTTCATATAGGTCAGGCTTACATCTGTAACTATAGCATTAAAAATAAATTTGTAGAATCAAAATTATGCTAAACATTTCACACACAATTTATGACAAATTTCACAGTTAACTGTTAGAAATCCACTAGAAAAAGATTATTCAATCTGTTAGAATGTTAGATTTTAATAAAATAAAGACTTTTTAGAAACTAGGTGCACTGTTGAAATTTGATGGATTAGGATATTTTGTAAAGAATATTAAAATTAAAAATTGTAAATAAAAAGCAGTGTTAGAACAAAATAATTTTATTAAAATACATAATATATATATATTTACAATGCAGGTTAAATATCAGGGGAATTCTTTTTTCTATTTAGGATGTACTAAAATTCCAAATTCAAACATACTTTCTTCTGACACAATACTACTATTGTCACAATCTTTATCATTTCTGCTGTTATACATGTAGTTGAGAAGCTTAACTTTTGGGTTTCTCTATATATTAAGAAAAAGTAACTACCGCCGCTGCAGCCACTGTCAATGGAGATTTTGTGCCATGAAGTCTTTCTGGACTAATATCCAAAAAACTATTGCATATGAAAATTTGTAGTTTTATAAAGAAATGTTTGATAAACATGCTGAAGCAGACAGTTTTAAAATCGAAGAATTATTTTAACAGATATTTAATATTAAAGTTGCTCAAAATTGTTTTCTTAAAAAAGTTTTACAGGAACGAAAACAATGCACAGGAATATAACTATAATTTATAAGGATATAGTTGACAAGTTTGCGGTGTGCAGACTGCAATTATTATTTTAATTTGAGTAGTTTTTTGAGGTTATATTTCAATTTTTTATTCAAAATTTTCATTATTTTGATGAAGATTTATTTCATAAAATCCATTATTTGAATTGTTGCCAATTTGTAAAATAGCACACATAATAATTTCCCTTTCAATTAAGAAATGTATTTACATGTGATTATTAAAAACAGAAATAAAATTTTAAAATGATCATTAAATGATCACGTGTTAAAAGCAGTAAATGTAGAAAATTATGTAATAAAAAGTGTACTTGCGCGTGAATATTAAAAAGAGAAATTATTAAATTATTACGTGTTTTCAAAGCATTAAGTAGGGAAACTTACGTCATATTTAAAATGCTCAAATAACAATATTACCAAATAGTTAAACAGTTTCAATTCAAAAATATATTTACATGAGAGATTAATTTATTTCGACAAATCTTTTACATATTATTGCAAATTTTAAAACAGCGTAAATAATAATATTTCCTCTAAATTAAAAACTATATTTTTACGTTTAATAATTACCTTTAAAATATCGAAATAACTAATAAATTGTTAAAATATCAAGAACAATAAAGTACCTATCCATTATCCCGTCGACCACTTTTCATAACAAAAAACTATCGCCAAACTATAGAATTTTAACACCAAAAATGCATGATCATTGCATCATATTCACTTGACGTCAGAGCCATTACATGTGTTTGTTATTACATTAAGTGGTTTTTAATTCGACATATACATATATTTTTCATTATGTTTTACTGATTTAATTATTATTTCATTAATTAAAATAACAATTGTATCCTTAAATGGCAGTCTCATGATATTAAAAAAGCAAAGACATTGAAAAATGTTGCGATGAACAGTTACATACAATAGATCAATTTCAACTGACTGACGTCACAAACATTTATTCACCAGCGGAGAGGAATAATTAAAAAAAATAATGTACTGTAAAATCCCGAAAGTAAGCTCCCCCCTCCCACTTTTAAGCAATTTTGATTTTCTTTTCCATTCCCAAATATAAGCCCCCTCACCCCCCCCCCCCCCCCCAAAAAAAAAAAAATTAAAAATTCAAATAAGAGAATTTTTAATCTTTTGAATATTTTGGCAGATTTCCACTTTTGTTTTTATATTTTGTTAATGAAATACTCGTCCCCACACATGTAATGTCTGATTCACTTCTCTGTCCTCCCCAACACAAAAACTTCAAAATCTTGAGAATCTTAAATCCTTCTGTGATAAAGATATATAACAGTTTTATCTTTTTTAAGTATTTTATTTTTCAGCTCAACGTATTTCTGTATTTTTATAGCCTTTCCAGTTTAATTTGCCATTCCTTAAAAGCTATTTACCGGCAGTCGCGCACCTTGTACGTTGCTTTTTTGGCAAGGCCGTCTCCCCCCTCATTGTGCTTTGCGTTCGTTGAATCGGCGATGTTGTTTTCTCTGCGAGGCATCTTCGCGCTTTGAGTTCATTTCAATCGGCGCTGAGCTGTGACGTCATCGAAGGCTTTCCGCTCCTGCGTTTTGCGCATGCGTCACCGTCGCTCTTGTTCCCTGTGTTTTCGGGAGCTGTTTTGTTTTGGCGCTGCGGCCGAAAGGGGCGTGTCTTTCAAATACAAATTAGAATCGTTCTTTTAATTATTAAATGTTAATTTGTTTCTGATTTGCTCTTTTAATTTTCACGTAATTCCTAATCAACAAATTAGTTTAAATTAATCTTGCTGCCACATTTGTGCACCCCTTTTATGGGTATAAATACTAATGTCGCACATTTTTCCAACAGAATTTTAATAAAAATGATGCTGTAAATTTTATGCAAAACGTCGTCTGATCTGAGGCTGGCCTGTGCCGGTGCTCGTATCCTAGAATCGCCATGCGCGGATTCTTTGGAGATCAATTTCGCGTTTTCAGTTTTTAATTATTCTATAAAAATGCTGTTGTAAATTTTAAGTTTAGTATTTTAAAAGTTTTAAATCAACTGGTAATTTAATTCTGCATTAATTCTACATCCCTTATTGGACGCGGCCAGAAGGAATATTTAAAGATTCTTCGAAATTTACGAAATTTGAGCCAGTACTTTTTAAAGACTTGATGTGCAGCTTTCATCTCATCCTTCCTACTTCTTCAAGAAAATGTAATAAACATTATTGGATCCTAACCTAAACGAGTTCTTATTTCAAGTAGTATGAGTCTCTTATTTTTCAACAAAGAACAAGTAAGAATGTTTAATTTATTTTATATTTTTTGATTCTCTTCTCAAAGAATATTGACCTAAAGAACAGATGCACAAATTGTGCAGGGTTAATTGCTATTTAAATCACAACTGCAATATTTAAAAGTTCACTATACGATCTATTCTTCCATCCATTAAGATAATAATATTATTACGGCACTTACAATTTTTTTCATGTCACATTTGGCACCGTTTATTCTTTTATGAAGAGAAAAGTTGAAAATTTTATTTTGTTCTTAAAAATTATTATGAAATTTTGAAACTCATTTTTATGATGCAAACAATATTAATTGAAGATTTGATGCTCTATTAATTAATTTATATTAAAAATGGAATATAATTTGAAGATTTGCTGATTTTGATTAAATTTTTAGAAGCTTAAAAAATATTCTTGTGCTACACAGAAGATCGATGTTTGCAATACATCGTTAATTTCGGAACTTTTATTCTCAACTGGCTTGCATATATTTAATAATTTATTTATAATTGAAAAATGATATTTTAACAGAAATTAATTTTTATTCTGGTATTTTTCCGTGAGATTTATTGAATATTTTATGTAAATTTTCATGAAGAATAAAGTTTAAAAAAAAAAAAAAAAAGATTAATTTATTCTTTTTTTAACAAATGAAATTATGGTGCTTTTTATATATATAAAGTTAAAAAATATATATATAATTCATGATGAATTCAAATATTTTTTTGAAAAATGTGAAAATTGTTCTTGTTCTAAGTTTTTGAGAACAAAAATTTAAAGAGGCTATGGTTGTTCTTATTCTTATTTTGGGTTAATTTTTTATTAATTTATTGGCACTTTTAAATGAAATTGATATATTTTATGAATATATATAAAAAAAAAATATATTGAAGCAAATTTTATTGGAATTAAATTTATTGAAGCTATGTTCTCATCATATTACTAATTTTCTGCACTTATTCTCAATATGAATGAAATGCCTTCATAGAAGCTCAAGTTTTCATGTGATTTTGTAGTTGTTTTATCATACATACATTTTTTGAGTTCTTGGTTGCTTCTACAAAAGTTAAATTACTTATTGCAATAATACTACAAGTTCATTGACTCTCGCCATTTTTCTACAAATATTTAGTATGATTATGATGTGCAAGCAGTCTGTGTTCTTTCCAAAAATTAAAATTCAAGAAATGTATTTATATTTTGAAAATATTACAATATTTTGCAATTTCTGTTCTACATTTTGAGAACTCTGTTTTTTTTTTAATTTCAAGGAACTGTTGCTTCATCTGAATATCAATTTTATATTACACAGCATCTGCATCTTTTTATTAGGGTTCTCATACCATAATCACAAAAAAGGAGACTGGTATTATTTTTTTCTTTTTTGAGAAGTTATAGCCATTACCTAACTGCTGCATATTCTTGTTCCTGAAATAGTTACTGTCTACCCATGCTGCATTTTTAACATTCTACAATCTGAATATATACTGACAAGTTCAAAAAACTGGTTATTTTTATCATCTGATTTTGCTTACCTGGTGGAAGAGTCTTCAGAATGTGTATATCCATTGTTGGCTGATTTTCTCTGCTGTCTGCAAATATGATGGTTCCTGATAGTACAATAATTACTTACCTGCACTCTTTTGCGAGTTGAAGTGACTGTTGATGGTTGCCATTCATATAAGGCAAATATATCCGTGTGATTGCTCCTCGTCAGTCCTCTTCATCTTGTGGAACTTGCTTCTCCCTCATCAATATTACTCATTTTTATGGATCTAAAGTATTACAAGTTTATAGCTGTGCCTATTTGTAATAGTTTTCTATCTTTTTCTACCCTCTGTTGCAAAACCCGATTATGGAAGTGTACTGTCATTTATTTTAAAGTTCAGTTTCACAGCATTTACAGAAATTGCTGCTTCCTCAAATGGAACTTCTCAAATTTGGAAAAATTATTATGATTATTTGAAAATTTTTAGTATGCTTAAATTATAGTGCCTTGTTATTCTAGTATTATTTCATAACTCAAATGTTTTCTAAATCATTTTTACCATATGCCTCACTTAAAGAAAATTATTTTATAAATGAAGAAAATTATTTTATAAATGAAGAAAATTTTTTTGCACCATTAAATTATATTGCAAATTTACATGCAAAGCAACACATATTCTTAGACTTTCCAGCGCATTATAAAGAAACTAGTATATACCCCCCGTCAAAAATGACAGGATATTGACTCAATATTCAATTTTTGAAATAGTTCAACGAATGGACAAAACATTCAAATTAAACATTGAAAAATAAATAGATAAATAAATAAAAAATCCATGAGTGCAATTTTCTGTAAAAAAATTGTTATCAATGAGTTTCTAAAGAGCTTGACTCACCACATAGCTCATTTTTTGATTATATAAGCAAAATTAAATGGAAATTACTCGGTACTATTTATTCCTTATATTTTAATTACGTTTCATAAGAAAAAAACAATTTTATTTACGATGGAAACAAAATTTCAAACTTTGTTTGCATTATCTACCAGTAGATGGCGCCATCTTCCCTTATGTGGTCCAACAACGTTGCTTGTGATTGTCAAGCAAACCACCTTGACCAGTGGTGCAAAAATCTAGGCGCCAATGGGCCGATTCCCACCACTAAATTGTTAGTATTTTTCACCTAATAAGAATGCTGATAAAATTTACGCGAAGTACACTAATACATTTTGACGAAGAATACTTATAAAATTTAGTGGTGAGAATCAAACCATTGGCGCCTAGATTTTTGCACCCCTGACCTTGACTGTCTTTCTCTAATTAATCGCCGTCTACGTTCAATCGGCGTTTCATCATTTTCATCAGGCATCGCAAAAACGATCTTTAAACTATATAAAAAACAATAAAAACTGATTTGATTGAACAGATTCAAATCCACTGCATGTTTGAACTTTGAGGGGGGGGGGGGGGTTGAGACCTATAGCTGCACGGTTTTAGTCCCGAATGATCCACAACCGCGTGTTTAAAACAGCATTTAAAAGATCAACAAAGATGTTAAAACAGTAAAACACACGTTGCTGTGCACAATTGCGACTTAAAACGGCCTATAGAGGCGCTGATTGTAGCTGTTGCTACAGGAAAATTGTCCCTTTAACTAATGCTGAAGTTCCATTGAAACCATTATTTATTGTAAGCGAATTTGAAAGTATTAGATATTCAAATTTTAATAATTTTTACCTTGTCATATAATCACAGAACACAAATATCACATGAAATCTGAAATTGTGCAAAAAAAATAATCATTATGAACAAATTAAAAATGCATGTAATACAGTGGGCTTGCAAGGGATTTTCCTGAAGTGAGAAGTTATATATTTTCTCCACCAGATGGCGTAGTCGAGCGCTTGAATTCCCAATTGGCAATCTGTACAGTACAAATAATTTTGATGAATGATTCTCAAAAGTGAATGACTCGCCACATTTTTTTTTTTCCAAATAATAATAATAATAATTTAGCAAAGTGAAATGTAATTTCTGAAAAATTCACATTAAATTTTAATATGCTAATTAATGCAAATATTAACTTGTATTTTTAACAAAGTTCGATTGTTTATATTAATTGACGAAAGATGGCTGCAAAAATAGTTTTTGAAGGTTTTAAACAAAATTAAAATATTTAAAGACTTTAATATGCTTTTACAAATATTTTAAGAACAGAATCAGATAATTAACCTATATTTTTTTTACTGAAGCGTTCAAAGAGTCATTCATTTGTTTCACGATTCGGAAATTCCGAATGGCAACAGTGCTTGTTTGTTTATATTTAGTAATCTGATGTCTATAACAGCTTATTTTTAATTTGGAATTTAATACATTATAATTGGATAAGATATACATGTTATATGTGAAAATATGAAGAACAGACATGATTCCACGTAGAAGAAATTAACATTTAGTTGTCATATGTTAGTATATGTTTTTCACTAAGCCTAACATGGCGTTTAACTACGATCGACTCGCAGACCAGAGTGGTACAGCCTGGTACCGTTACAGACACTTTCTCGCCTTTGGATTTTATTATAAATAAGCTGTTCTACCATTGTGAAGTGATCTTGGTGAATATTTTATTTTTTTCTAAGAATCTAAAGTGCTTTTATAGTCTTTGTGACTTCTTCAAATGTCACTAATCCCAATTTCGTCTCTAAAGTGTGCAAGTAGTGTTGTATTGTCTTGCAATTTCTGCCTGCTTGAATACACCTACACAAAAAATGTATATGGGCAACTTAGACTTTCCAGCGCCTCTCAACAAGAGTTCTTGTGCTCTTTGTATTATTTTATTCTAAGTGCCACTTCGTCATATTATTCCTCAACATCATGGAACCACAGTTCATGATTTATGTCTGCTAATTACCTGATGTGTCTTCAAATGCTCTTACCTGCTGTGTCTTCAAATGCTCTTACGTGATGTGTCTTCAAATGCTCATCATTGTTTAGTGCTAAAATCTCCTGATAAAGTCTTCAATTCTTCTTTTAGTGGTATGTGTTTCAGGCAAAAAGGCCAATTTGCTGCTACACTGCCATAATGTCAATCAACCAACCAGTGTGCCACTTAACTTGCAAACTTTTCAGCAAGTAGATACTTTTTTCTGAATGTGATTATCTTTTTAAAATCAGACTGATTTTAGAACTCTTTAAAAGGTATTACATCTGATTATTTGTTATGTAAAAGCAGAACGTTTATATCCTTCATCTGTAAACAAACAATTTTTTTTTTTTTCTCCTGCAAGCATTTTATTAGAAATATTCATCTGTTTATTTACAATAGTTTTAGCAAGAATGTTGCATATTTTTGTCTGGTTTACATACTTGCTAATGGTTTAACGGATCGCTATTAGCATTTTTGTAAGTTTTGATGAATTTATATTATGTTTTATGCTTATTTGATTTGCAGATTCGTCATCGGTTTTGGAGATCGCCTTTGACAATCTTGTAAGTTTTGTGTTTGTTCAATTTACAGACCTGCTAATCGTTTTAAGGGAATTGCTATTAGTGTTTTGTGAATTGTAATGAATACATAGTAATAGTTTATATTTATTTGATTTACTGGTTTGATAATGGTCTCAAGCTGGTGAGAGGCTATTACCACTTTGGTAAGTTTTGTAAATACCACCCAAATAACTCGCATATTGTCAATAGCTGATTTTTCTATAGGATATATTATCTTTTTCATTAATATTATATAAATTTATAATAATGACATGCTTTACATAACGGTGCACTGTGTTTGTTTTTATACTCTCATAAAATGTGTCATTTGATTTTAACTTGTCTTTCTTTATGAAAGTTAATGGTTAAATTATTTTTTTTTTTGAGGATCCTCATCATCTTCCCTCAACTTTTCTCAGTTTTTCTCTGATTATTTTTTTGCAAAAAAAAACCATGGTAAATTAAAAAGAAAATTTATTGAATATTAAGAGAAAATTTATTGAGTATTAAAAGAAAAATGTATTGAATATAATTGAAGGAATTTTGTTGAATATTTCAGAAAGAGTTTTATTGAGTATATTTCATGAAAAATATTTTTATTGAATATTTACGGAAATTTTTATTGAGTACTTGCAAGTACATTAAGTATGAAGTATTACTGAAGAAATGTGTCATTTGTTGTTGGTTAAAACTTATGCATTATTTTGTTATATTTTGAAAAGTTTTTTTACTAAATCCAAATATTTTGATGATTTTACTTATTTATGACAAATGAATTTAAATTTTGTTGCAACATAATTTTATGCAATTTTCATATAAATTTTGGGTAATAATTCTTATGCACTTATTATATACTTGTTTATGATATATCAGTATTATGTGCATTATGTTAAATACTTAATTTTATATGATTTGAATTATTACTAATGCAAGGCCTTTTTAAATGAATTTAAAATCCTTATAATGGATTGTTTTTGTGCACATTTATGCTATTTAGAGTTAAGTTTATATGCTCTATATTTTAAAAGTCCTAGGCATCAGTCAGAATTTAAGGTATTCTTGACTTTTTGTTGCTTTAAAATTGCAACTTATTATTATTATAAATATTTATGTCTAGACAAGTCGGAAGAAGAAAGAAATTACCGACTCTTTTTATGTTGCTTTACTGTTGCAACTATTTTGATATGATCTCATTGCTAATTTAAAGAAAATATTAGCTTGTTTTTTTTATATACATGATGGTATTTGTTTAGAGATCAAGATTAATGGAAGGTATGCCTCTCTTTGCTAAAAAATGCAATGGGGCTTCTGTATACTATGTTATATGTAACTTTTTTTGTGATGAGATTTTTGAATGTACTACAATGATGTGTATTCTTTCTCTTTTTCTTTTTGGTCGCTGCACATCACATCAAATTTCATTAATTAATAATTAATTTACTTTTCTTGGCTCTAAATTTATGTAATTGTGTCATTTTTACTTTGGCATTTAAAAATTTTGTCTTCCCTTTGTCGAAAAAGGCTTTTACTGTTTTTAACCCTTTTTCTCCTTCTGGTCAGTCAAAATTTTTGTCGGTGAATGGGGGTATTGTGATAAAGATATATCACAGTTTTATCTTTTTTAAGTATTTTATTTTTCAGCTCAACGTATTTCTGTATTTTTATAGCCTTTCCAGTTTAATTTGCCATTCCTTAAAAGCTATTTATCGGCAGTCGCGCACCTTGTACGTTGCTTTTTTGGCAAGGCCGTCTCCCCCCTCATTGTGCTTTGCGTTCGTTGAATCGGCGATGTTGTTTTTGTTGGAAAAACTGGATAGCTTTCCCTTTACTAATTCTTTTAGTTCTTATCACTCATTCAAATCATATTTTAATTAACCTAATTCATCCATTCATGCTTTATTATATTTATTCTGTTTATTTAATATTTAACTCCTATTCAGTTATAATCAGTAATTAGCTCAGTCATATTTCAGTAATTAAATCCTTCAGTTTAATAACTTTGGTTTACAATATGAAAGTATATTTTTATTTAAAGTAATTCATATAGTTTTAAAGTAAAAATGTCTTTATTTAGTTACTTACCATTTGGCCATATTATCTATTTTAACGCTTCAGGCTTTTCCATTTGCTTCTATTTACTTTCATTTCATCACGTTTTTCACTTCCTATGGACATAGTTATCGCTTGTTTACATTGGTCACATCTCCTCATTTCTCGCGGTTTTCGGTAGATCGATTACGTCACGATACAAGTGATTACGGCAGCTGGTGACAGATGGCTCTAATCTGTCATTACCTGTAGTATCTATCTGTGACCGTGATCGATTGTCACGTACCTTCGGGAAGCCGGAAGTGACCTGTTTGTTGCGGGATGAGGAGGTTACGTCATTGACCTTGACACGAGGCGGTAAGGTATTTAAGGAACGGGACGATCGTGTGTTGATATCTTCTTCTAGCTGGCTGGAAGCCGTCTCGATTGTTGTTTTGGTGTTTGTGTTGTCTGGAAATGTTTAGTCTAGTGCTGTTTGTCCTTAATAAGGAAGTGCTTTTTAACTCGTGTAGTGATGTATTGTGGTTAATGAAATGAAAGATGGTGTTGTTTTTCAATGAGATTGGATCGGCAAATGAATAAACATATTTCTTTTAAAGAACGCCACGTATTTCGTTTTTCGAAAGTGAACTCTTGGTTTTTCATCATGCATTAAAACAACCTGTTCTTCAGAAATAGTTGGATAATAGAAAGGCAGCTTTTCTTATGTTTTTCGTGCAGCTAATTTGATATACATTGGTTTAGTTTCTTAATGGATAAAAATGCTTTTGTTTAAAATTTGTAATGCTTTTATTTTTATCCTGTTTCATGGTTTCTAGACTTTCATAGTATTATCTTTCGCTTTCATCAAAAGACTACTTGTATTTTAATAGTTCAGAACGTGATTCCATTTTTTAGTATGTTGACACCGTTCTGTCTATTATTCTAGCATCAGTAATTTCGGAAGCCGAAATTACATGTTACCGATTTGCTATTGAAACACCAAATACGATGGCTCGGTTTGGGTTTCAACGGATAGCTCTTTATACGGGTAGATCGTTTGCCATTGGGACTATTACTAAATGTATAGTTAGTACCCTGGAGTGGCATGTTTTGTCCGGCGATTCAACGTACTACTGTTTCGTGGTCGAGCAGGTGCAGTTGGTTGTTACTGACAAGTTGGTGAATGGAAGTTGTATTTGGAAGGATAGAGAGTAATGAATTGGGAAGTAGGGAAATATATTGTTTTATGTTTGGTTTTTACATTAATGGAATTTATTTAATGATAATATAATTTGTATATGGTTAGGTTTATTTAAAAGGTTATTAAAGTAAATTAGATGTTTCTTTTGAATCTCTATTAAAGTA
The DNA here is from genome assembly GCA_963931845.1 of Maratus michaelseni. Classification (NCBI taxonomy): domain Eukaryota; kingdom Metazoa; phylum Arthropoda; class Arachnida; order Araneae; family Salticidae; genus Maratus; species Maratus michaelseni. The sequence continues at coordinate 128,963,654 of OZ007595.1, forward strand.
TTTAATTAAAAGTAATTGTTTTTCCTTGTCAGTTAATTCGGTAATGAACTTAAAGTAAATTTGTTAAATAACTTTTCCATCGGTGCTCCAGTTTTCACATCTTATTTATGAGATATAAATTTAAGAGTCTCAATATATATTGTGTAAGTTTTTAAGCATTCTGTTTTTACAAATGCAAATATAGATTGAATAGTAATGTGATATCGTTTTTACTCTGGAATATTGGAAATATGTATTTTATTCTGAACTTAGTAATTTGAATAAATCTTGTTGAGTTTAATTACTTTTGTCTGTCTATTATTTCATTAATATTTTAGAAACTTTTAGTTATCTTTATTTTTGCTTTTGAACACTTTAGATCCTTGGTCTATTACAGCATTAACGCACCACTTGTGCCAATGCTCTGCTTACTTCAATTAATTACCTTAGGGTTTAATATAACAAGGTTATGGGCCTGAGGCCATCGATTTGTTTAGAAACTGATTTTCGTTAGTTATACTTTTAAGGATGTTTTTTTCAATTTTTCAGTTTTGAATTATAAAAGTCCTCCAGTTGTCTCATTTCAATAATTGAGCTTTGAGATGGGGGGGCTGGTAGCATTTTGCTATAATTTTTTTTAAGTAGTTTGAAATATGTTTAAAGGTTTTCTGTCTCTATTCAGAATTTTTCTCCAGTTCCAATTTAAGGAGTTATCTGAGGTTGTTTTTCTAAACTTATAAAGCTGCAATATTAAAATGATCTGGATCACGTATGATGGTGTCAAAACGTGCTTTTGCATAAAGAAGTGTTGTTATTAAAGTGATGCTGGTGAAGTGATCTTAAATGAGTTTTTGGTGCTTTTGAAGGATGAATCCTGATTAGAAAGAAGTTAATGAAGTTCTTATCTGAATGTAAAGAGTAAGAACTGTGTGGCTAATAGTGCAGATCTAGTTTCTGTTGATGGATAAGGAAAGTGCAAGAAATCGTGAGAAATTATGTTTTTTTTTAAAGCATCGCCAGTTTTTAAAGTGAAGTCTTTACGGTGGATTGTGATCTACAGTGCCAGTAAAGTTTTTTTGGTGATGAGTGTGTTTATAGAGTGGCAGCGTCTGGGCCATTTTTCCTGATGGACTTGTGATTCTATAGATATGGACATCATCGAGGAAATGAGGATGTTTGTTTTACGTGGACTCTGATTTTAGAACTGAGCATCAGCATTTTTTTTGAACTATGGTCTAATCATAAGTGATTGTATCAAGAGAAGTGATCGTCTGTAAATTTTTTTTGAATATTAATGATTCTATGCCATGTTGTTTTTAATTTTTTTTACATAGTGGTAAAGGTTTAAAGTTTAAGTGACCTACGTGTCTTAAAGTCTTCTTTAAGTTTTAAATATAAATTTTTTTGAAGGCTGAATCTTATATGATTAAGAGCTGTTAAAGTATTTCAATTTTTTGATATCAATATGTAAAGTAAATCCTTTTAAATATTTAAAGATTGAAATTATTAAAATTTTTTTTGTGTTAAGTGTTAGGAAGTCTGTAAGATAATGTAAAAGTGTAAGATGTATTATGGACTTGATAAGAAAAATTTTGAAATTTTTTTTTACTATGGTTAAATGCTTTTGTAAAAGTTAATCTAATTTTTTGATTTGATAATTTTTAATTATGAAATTTTGAAATTTCAAATGCTTTTAATTCAGCCATTAAAGCTAAATGTTATGTAAATGTTAAAATTTTTTTTAAAGTTAATGAATTTGAATTATAAATGTTATTGTTAAAATAATTCAGCTTTTATTAAGATAGAAGGTGAAATAGATTATATGTTTTTTTTTATAAAACTTATAGAAATTGTTTACATGTGTAATATGTTAGAGTAAATTTTGTTAAGAATAGTAAAAGTATTATGAGGTGTTTGAAATTTTTAAGGAAGTTAGGTATAACTGTTTTTCCATATTTTTTTTGGAGGGTTAACATATGAGTGAGGTTAACAGAAGTTGAATTTTAAAGTGTTAGGATAGCTACAGTTTGCCGTTCAGCTGCAGTTTCTTAAATGTTAAAGTTTTTTTTATTTCTGAAGGTGTTTAAACTGTAAAATGTAATAAATAGTTTTAAACAGTTTAAAATTAAGCATTTGTAATTTTTAAAGTAAAAGTTTTTCTTTAGAGATAAAGCAGTAATATTGTTAAACTTATGTCCATATACAGTTTTTTTTTAGTAAATTTGAATTAAATTTAAAGTCATAATGTTAAAGTAAATTTTGATCTAAAGTTTAAATTGTTAGAAATCTTGATTCCAATTGGATAATTCCATGTGTTAGGAAAATGGAGTCCTGTATATTGGATCAGGAGTATTGCTTTTAAATGCAATGTTGTTTAAACTTAGATATTCAAGAATTTTATTTTACAATATATATTTTTTTATATACACCTTCAATGTGTTATGTTTAATTTAATATTGTATCTTCTATATTTTTATGAATATTTATTTCAGATAATATACATTTTTTTTATAGATATTAATTTTATTGAGTTATCAACTTTAAGTGTGTTTCACTTGCAGGAGGAGTGTTTTTATGGAGATTTCTTTTTCGGGATAATACATTTCTTTTAAGGTGGTAATGTCAATGTCCTGAAATGTGATAGGTCTTTTGGTGAAATACATACCCTGCAAATATAGTGAAGACATGCATGTTGAATTTTTTTGGAAATTTTTTTGTTGTTATAGAAGTTTTGTGGCTGTAGTATATCAAGTGTTAATTGGTGTTAGGATATGTCAGATTGTGTAAGGAAATTGTTATGTTAAAATGTAAGGAAATAATTTTTTTTGTTAGAAAGTGTAAGGAATATATCTCGGTGAATTTTTTTTTTTTGTGTCAGGATGTGTCAGGAAATTTTTCAATAGTTTTAGAGGTTTTTTTTTTAGAAAAACTGTGTTAAAACCGTGTTAGAAATTTTTAGAAATATTTGATAAATGTGTTAGGATTAATTAGAAGTTAATTTTTTTTTTTTTTTTTTTTTTTTGTGTAAGGAATAATGTAGATTGTATTAGAACTGAATATGCAAATTTTGAATGATGTTGGGGTGTAGTTATTCAAGGAAGTCATGGATGGTAAATTTTTCTGTTATCCAGTATATTGATTAGGTTAAGGGCATTTGTTTTTAGGTTGCAGATGTTAGAGGCCTTAATCAAGTTTTTGGAAGTACCCCATATAGGGAAGGAATTTTTTTTACTTCAAGATAGTTGAATAATGTAACATCGAGTTTGCTAGCCCTGGCGGATACTGGAGAGTGGCATCTATTTTTAGGTATCTTGTTGTAGTCTCTTGAGGTTTAATAAGATATGACATTGGGGAGGAAATGGCCGGGTATATATATATATATATGTGTATATATATTTTTTTAAGATCATTCTGTTTTGAGTAATAAAGTTTCAGGTTAAACAGATGGGGAGGTATATTTTTTTTTAGGTCTTTCCCAGTTTGTTTTTATGAGGCTTAGCATAAATGATGTTGAAGTAACTATTTTTTTTTAGGAACTTTTGATATTGTGTTAGATATGCTGAGTACTTAAGGTTGAAAGTGCCTGGTTATGATTCTTCTTCTGAAGTGTTTTTCTTGTTGGAATAAGAGTATTAGAATTCAGATCAAGATAGTTTTGACTGTGCTCCAAGGTTTGAATTTGAAAATAGTTTGTAATAGGTGTTGAATTTTCAAAATGATTTGATAATTATCCGTCGGTCATGTTCATCTATGTTATGTTGTAGTGAGTGGTGTGTAGACTGGGGCCCCAGCAAATGAAGTTGATTGATAGGTTTTTATGAAAGGAGATGAATAAATGGAGTGTACTCATTTAAATTTGTGATGTCTTTATGTTCAGGAATCCGAGATGGAAAGATGACCAGAAATATGGTATGGATTTAATATTTAATGTTGCATAAAATAGTGAGATGGTTCAATGGAGCAAGAGTCAAATAAGCTGATTTGATTGAGTCGAGCTGTCATGTCTTGGGTGTCGGTATGGGAATTCATCTGATTAGTGTTAATATTGTCATTGGTTTGAGAGAGTGTAATACATTTTTTTTGTTTAATGAAAGCTTGTGTAAGGTTTTTTGTAAGGTTTATATGGAGTTTAATAAAGGTTTAAAGAAATTCGGTGTGAGATATATAGAGAAAGTATTGGAGGTTTTTTTTTAGGATTTATGAAGTGTTATAAATTTTTTTTTTTGTTTAGGAAAAAAAAAAAAAAAAAAAGGAAAATTTATGAATGGAAGATTTTCGGATTCTCTTTTTTGGCATAGTGAAATATAAGAAAAAAAGGGTTAGATTTTTTTGTTAATTAAATTTGAGAGGTTATTTCTGTTATAAAATTAATGTAATTTATGTTGTGAAGTTAATGGTGAATTGATCCTTCTCATTACTAAAATGGACTTTTTGAGAAAGTACTGAGATACGATGAAGTGGTTTATCTATGATAAACTGGTTTTTAGCTGATGTTCATGTTTTAGATATTTTTATATTTTGGAGTTCATGTCTACAAGTTATGAATATTTAAAATGTAATGTATGATATATTGTGTTATATGTGTATTTTATATGTATTTATTTTTAATAGTAGAGTATATTTTTTAGATGAGGACTGGAGCCCAGGGAAGTTTTCTTTTGCAGTTTTTAATGGGGAGGAGTCCTGGATTGTTGGTTTGTTATAATGTGATAATTGGCCGTGTAAGTTTTAAGTGGATTTAATTTTTTTTTAAGTTGAAGGATAGTTGGTTTACAGTTAATGTGGTTGTAATTGGATATGTGACTGGGGAGGCGTTGCTGATTGTGCAAATTTGTTTTAGGTAGCCTGTTCGGCGTGCTTCTCATGTTGCCAGTCTGATTTTCATTCGAGTGATAAGAGGGGGGGCTTTGTTGGAAAAACTGGATAGCTTTCCCTTTACTAATTCTTTTAGTTCTTATCACTCATTCAAATCATATTTTAATTAACCTAATTCATCCATTCATGCTTTATTATATTTATTCTGTTTATTTAATATTTAACTCCTATTCAGTTATAATCAGTAATTAGCTCAGTCATATTTCAGTAATTAAATCCTTCAGTTTAATAACTTTGGTTTACAATATGAAAGTATATTTTTATTTAAAGTAATTCATATAGTTTTAAAGTAAAAATGTCTTTATTTAGTTACTTACCATTTGGCCATATTATCTATTTTAACGCTTCAGGCTTTTCCATTTGCTTCTATTTACTTTCATTTCATCACGTTTTTCACTTCCTATGGACATAGTTATCGCTTGTTTACATTGGTCACATCTCCTCATTTCTCGCGGTTTTCGGTAGATCGATTACGTCACGATACAAGTGATTACGGCAGCTGGTGACAGATGGCTCTAATCTGTCATTACCTGTAGTATCTATCTGTGACCGTGATCGATTGTCACGTACCTTCGGGAAGCCGGAAGTGACCTGTTTGTTGCGGGATGAGGAGGTTACGTCATTGACCTTGACACGAGGCGGTAAGGTATTTAAGGAACGGGACGATCGTGTGTTGATATCTTCTTCTAGCTGGCTGGAAGCCGTCTCGATTGTTGTTTTGGTGTTTGTGTTGTCTGGAAATGTTTAGTCTAGTGCTGTTTGTCCTTAATAAGGAAGTGCTTTTTAACTCGTGTAGTGATGTATTGTGGTTAATGAAATGAAAGATGGTGTTGTTTTTCAATGAGATTGGATCGGCAAATGAATAAACATATTTCTTTTAAAGAACGCCACGTATTTCGTTTTTCGAAAGTGAACTCTTGGTTTTTCATCATGCATTAAAACAACCTGTTCTTCAGAAATAGTTGGATAATAGAAAGGCAGCTTTTCTTATGTTTTTCGTGCAGCTAATTTGATATACATTGGTTTAGTTTCTTAATGGATAAAAATGCTTTTGTTTAAAATTTGTAATGCTTTTATTTTTATCCTGTTTCATGGTTTCTAGACTTTCATAGTATTATCTTTCGCTTTCATCAAAAGACTACTTGTATTTTAATAGTTCAGAACGTGATTCCATTTTTTAGTATGTTGACACCGTTCTGTCTATTATTCTAGCATCAGTAATTTCGGAAGCCGAAATTACATGTTACCGATTTGCTATTGAAACACCAAATACGATGGCTCGGTTTGGGTTTCAACGGATAGCTCTTTATACGGGTAGATCGTTTGCCATTGGGACTATTACTAAATGTATAGTTAGTACCCTGGAGTGGCATGTTTTGTCCGGCGATTCAACGTACTACTGTTTCATGGTCGAGCAGGTGCAGTTGGTTGTTACTGACAAGTTGGTGAATGGAAGTTGTATTTGGAAGGATAGAGAGTAATGAATTGGGAAGTAGGGAAATATATTGTTTTATGTTTGGTTTTTACATTAATGGAATTTATTTAATGATAATATAATTTGTATATGGTTAGGTTTATTTAAAAGGTTATTAAAGTAAATTAGATGTTTCTTTTGAATCTCTATTAAAGTATTTAATTAAAAGTAATTGTTTTTCCTTGTCAGTTAATTCGGTAATGAACTTAAAGTAAATTTGTTAAATAACTTTTCCATCGGTGCTCCAGTTTTCACATCTTATTTATGAGATATAAATTTAAGAGTCTCAATATATATTGTGTAAGTTTTTAAGCATTCTGTTTTTACAAATGCAAATATAGATTGAATAGTAATGTGATATCGTTTTTACTCTGGAATATTGGAAATATGTATTTTATTCTGAACTTAGTAATTTGAATAAATCTTGTTGAGTTTAATTACTTTTGTCTGTCTATTATTTCATTAATATTTTAGAAACTTTTAGTTATCTTTATTTTTGCTTTTGAACACTTTAGATCCTTGGTCTATTACAGCATTAACGCACCACTTGTGCCAATGCTCTGCTTACTTCAATTAATTACCTTAGGGTTTAATATAACAGTTTTCTCTGCGAGGCATCTTCGCGCTTTGAGTTCATTTCAATCGGCGCTGAGCTGTGACGTCATCGAAGGCTTTCCGCTCCTGCGTTTTGCGCATGCGTCACCGTCGCTCTTGTTCCCTGTGTTTTCGGGAGCTGTTTTGTTTTGGCGCTGCGGCCGAAAGGGGCGTGTCTTTCAAATACAAATTAGAATCGTTCTTTTAATTATTAAATGTTAATTTGTTTCTGATTTGCTCTTTTAATTTTCACGTAATTCCTAATCAACAAATTAGTTTAAATTAATCTTGCTGCCACATTTGTGCACCCCTTTTATGGGTATAAATACTAATGTCGCGCATTTTTCCAACAGAATTTTAATAAAAATGATGCTGTAAATTTTATGCAAAACGTCGTCTGATCTGAGGCTGGCCTGTGCCGGTGCTCGTATCCTAGAATCGCCATGCGCGGATTCTTTGGAGATCAATTTCGCGTTTTCAGTTTTTAATTATTCTATAAAAATGCTGTTGTAAATTTTAAGTTTAGTATTTTAAAAGTTTTAAATCAACTGGTAATTTAATTCTGCATTAATTCTACATCCCTTATTGGACGCGGCCAGAAGGAATATTTAAAGATTCTTCGAAATTTACGAAATTTGAGCCAGTACTTTTTAAAGACTTGATGTGCAGCTTTCATCTCATCCTTCCTACTTCTTCAAGAAAATGTAATAAACATTATTGGATCCTAACCTAAACGAGTTCTTATTTCAAGTAGTATGAGTCTCTTATTTTTCAACAAAGAACAAGTAAGAATGTTTAATTTATTTTATATTTTTTGATTATCTTCTCAAAGAATATTGACCTAAAGAACAGATGCACAAATTGTGCAGGGTTAATTGCTATTTAAATCACAACTGCAATATTTAAAAGTTCACTATTACGATATATTCCTTATTCTTCTCCATACCATCAATAAAATTTATCATGTCACACCTTCTGACCTTCTTACTGCTTGCTAGTAATATAACAACAATAAGTAAAAAATCAGTCCTCCAAACTACAATCTCCCCCTCCATCCAAAATTTATGTTTCCCCTTCCCCTCAGCATACAAAGCTTAAAATTTTTAAAACTCTTTATTAAAAAATATATGCTCTATTTGTTGCTGTCTAGTGACAATAAATAAATAATCAACCATTATAATTAACCCTCTACCCGCAAAATTTCTGCTTCCCCTCTCTTTGTCAACCCCTATAATTTTTTTTAAAACTATTTATTTAAAAAAATCTTCTGTCCTATTTGTTGCTCTCTATTAACAATAAATAAATAACAAACCCCTTCCTTTGAAATTCATATTACCCCCTCATCCCCGAGAATACAAAGTTTAAAATTTGTAAAACTCCTATTTGAAGAAATATTTTGTCCTATTTGTTGCTCTCTAGTAAAAATAAATAGATAATTTGCCACCTAAGTTTTCTCTCTGCTCTAAAAATGCCCCCCCCCCCACACACACATACAATATTTAAAATCTTTAAAACTATTTTTTAAAAAATCTGTATTTATCTTGCTGCATTTGTTTAACAATTAATGAATAATCAATCATCTAAAATACTTAAAATCTTTTAAATAAATCTTTAAAACTCTGTCTTAAAAGATTTGCTGTCAAGTAACAATAAATAAATAATCAACCATATCTCTCTACCCCCAAAACGTCAGCTTCCTCTACTTTGCTAACCCGTATAAAAATTAAAAAAAATCTCTAAAACTATTTATAATAAAATATTTTGTCCTTTCTGTTACTCTCTATTAACAATAAATAAATAACAAATCATCTAAATTACAAACTCCTTCCTTCGAAATTTATATTTACCCCTCTTTCTCAAGAATACAAAGTTTAAAATTTATAAAACTCTTATGTGTAGAAATTTTATGTCCTACTTGTTGACTTCTGATAATTTGATAATTTGTCACCTAAGTTTTCTCTCTTCTCCAAAGGTTTCTGCTTCCCCCCCCCCATACACACATACAAATTTTAATATATTTAAAACTCTATTTAAAAAAAACTGATGTATTTATTTCTCTTTGGTAACAATATTAATGAATAATCAATCATCAAAATTACCCCTCTTTCTCCCAAAAGTTCTATTTCCCCCACTCTGCAAATACTTTAAAATCTTTAGTATATATTTGTTTAAACGCTGTTCTATTTCTTATTTTATAGTAAGATAACTCACAGCTCATCTACATCATCTCATATAAGTATCACTCATCTAGAATAATCATCCCCTTTGAAATTTTTGCTCTGCCCTTTTCTCCCAAGGGAGTGGGTTGGATTTCTAAATATGTGAGAGGAAAGCAAAAATTTTCATATTTTTTGCAGTTTGGCTGTTCTTTTCTTCCTGAATCATGTGTATATTTTATGTTTTGAAATAAATATGTTCTCTAAAATAACTCCCCTCCCATTAACAAAATATCAGCTGTGAGAACAGTCAAACCACAAAACAGACTAAAATTTTCTCTCTTCCTTCCTCTTCCCCTCTCCCACCTCCATGTCTAGAGGAGTACAAAAGGGTGTATCAACAAGTACCTTTGACATTATAGATTGACTTTTCTTTTCCCCCGATATTTCCATCCCCTCCAGAAAAGCTCACATCAAGCCAAGGGGGGATGGGGAATGGAAATTTAAGGGGAGAGTTAGATGATCATTTATTTATTGTTGCTACAAAGCAACAATCAAGCATAAAAATCTTAAAAAAAATAATTATAAACATTTTAAAGTTTGTGTGCTGAAGGGGGGGGGGGGAGCGAGAGGCAGAATTTTTTTTTTTTTTGGGGGGGGGGGGGGGAGGAGGAGCAAATTAGATAATTATTTAATTATTGTTGAAAATTATTATTTAATTATTGTAGGAAAAAATTAAAGATTTTAAAGTATGTACTGGGGAGGGCAAAGAAAATAAAGAGGAGTTTTGGGGGGTGAGAAGGGGAATAATTTAGATTGTTATTTAAATATTGTTACAAAAAGTAACATATAGAGCAGACAAAAATTAAGAATTTTAAAGATTTAATATTTAATGAGATGCATTTGCAAGGGGAGGGTCTTCATATGATGAGGCTGGGGGAGAAAAGCAGAGATTTTAGGAGGAGGGGTTGATTTAGGTGGTAGATTAGGTTTATTTATTGTTAATATAGAGTATTAAAATGTCCGAAAAGGCATTTAAAATTATAGAGTTATAAAGGTTAAACTATGGGGTTTTCGTACTAGAGGGAGGGCAAAGGGGGAAACGGTAATTTTGAGGGGGATTTAGATGATTGATTATTCATTGTTACAATAAAATAACAAATAAAGGAAAATATTTAAAAAAATTTTTAGTGATTCTCATTTTTTTTTTTTGGGGCGGGGGGCAGATTTTAGGGGAGGGGAAATTTAGATTTTATATATTTAATTATTTTTGAGTGAAAATCTGCCGAAATACGGAAGATTCTTGCCCTTTTTTTACTTTTAAATTAATGATAAAAGAAGTTTTTAAATCTCGATTATAACCCCCCCCCCCCTCCCACATTCAACCCTTTTTGGTTTTGAAAAAGGGGGGCTTACAATCGGGATTTTACGGTATATAAATATCCAAGATTATTTTTTTTGGTTTTCCTTAATATATTGTAAATTTTATTGTTTAAACTTACTGATAGTTGATACTTTGGTGAGTGGGTTTTTTCCAAATTTCTTGTACTTTATTTATTTGTTTATTTTATTTTATTTTATTTTATTTTTTGAGATTCCAATGGCAAAATTCTTCTATTTGTTTATTTGGCGTTACTGTTTGGTGATAGTTTTTTTTTTTTTTTTTTTTTTTTTATGAAAATTGTTTGATGGGATAATGAAGAAGTACCAAAAAGACAAATGTTGAATTAAAAATCCCTCAATGAAATAACTAATATGTTTGTAACGTATCTGATGTCATGTCAAGTGAATGTGATGCGACGCCATGATCATGCACTTTTGCCGTTAAATCATATATTTTGGCGACAGTTCTTTTCTTTTATAGAAAGTAGTCGACGGGATAATGGAGAAGTAACCAATTTTCTATAGCATCATTGTAAAATTCTCCGATGCAGCGCCATTGTTTACTTAACCACTTTACACAAATTGATTTTTAAATGTTTAATTGATCTTATTTAATCAATCAGAAAAACAGTTGTTAGCTGTTTCGACAGCAGTTGATTGAACCTTAAAATCCCTCAGTCAAAGGAAAATGAATGGAAACCCCCGGTTACAGCAATTCGCCACAGGTCGTTTAATTATAATATAATCTTCTGTAATCACTTTAGAGATGATCAAATCGGAGTGTTTTTAAAGTTTGCGGTGTCAGAACGGGGGTTGGCAAGCGTAGCTCATAGGGGGAAGAGCCCCCTAGTTATGTAAAATGAAAGAGTAACAATGCAAATTCAAAGCATGATATTTTCAAAAAACATACATAATACATAAAACTAACAAAATTTTATAGATGAAAATAACACAGTTTTATGAATGAATATGTAAGTTTTATTTTAAACATGATGTCATTTTCACTGGTAGAAATATTTAGTCTTTCTCAGATTAGGTCCCAATTTCATTACCATGAAAAATTATTGATATCATTTAAGACACAATTATACTGAAGTGTCAACATTATGATGAGAATATAATTATTGTTTAATTTAATGGTTCAGAAAGAAGCAGGGATTAAACTGAAAATTCAATTAAATTGATGCAAAAAACAAATAAATAAATAAATATAGCAAAACAGTAAATTTCTGTAAATTATGGGAAAAAAAAAAAAAAAAAAAAAAAGAGATGCCATTACTGGAATTTTTTTTTTCATTTTTGACTATAATTTCATTGTTTATGTCTGAATATACAATGTGGATTAAAGGCATTTGCAGATTACAGGAGTTGACTGTATATAGTGTTTTTAATTTTGATTATTTGTATGTTTCATGGCAATTAAAACAGCACTAGAGAAAAAAATTCATTGGTGCAAGACGATTAACAAGAACAACCAAACTGGTGAGAACAACCAAACTGCATAAAAGAGGAAATATTTTTCTTTGCCGCCCCACCCATATCCAGAAATTCTCCCCTTTTGATTAGGGGATGAGAATTCCAGGAGGATATTTGTATGATTGAATATTATTTATTTATTGTTACTACAAAGTATCAAATAGTTCAGAAATTTTTTATAAAATAAAGAGTTTTACAGAATTTAAACTTTGTGTACTGGGGAAAAAGGGAGCAAAGAGAGAAAAGTGGAACTTTAGAAAGGGAAATTAATTTAGATTATTGAATACTTGCTGACCCGCCTGCGTTGCCCAAACCCGTTATAATAAATTTAAACAAACCTCAAGTTTGTATGATGTTATATCTTTAACCCGATTTTGTATAAAACTATATAAAAAAAATTACAAAAAAATATTGATATTTAGTGATAAAAAAGCTCATAAGAAGATATTTTTTTGTTTTTTCACGTAGTGTCGTTTCATGGTTTTAAAAGAGAAAGTTCTATTTGCCCAAACTCTTGAAATTTTCCTCTGTTATAAATAGAACGATTTTACAGTCTGTGTAAAAATTTTATGAAAAAATATTGTTATCAAATTGTAAAAGAAATATGTTTCCTTCTCACTTTTTTGTTTGTTTTCGCATCAGCTACTTTAACATAACAATAAAACAATAGTTCTCATCTTCCAAACTATCTGAAATAATAATCAGTTATAAATATAACTGTATCCAAGCTCTCTTTAACATTTCATGAAAAAGTATGCATATTTAGTAGTGAAAACTTGGGTCAAAGCAGAGCGACGTTAAGCTGAAACACATGCTTTTTCGTGTTCTTTTCGAAAATTTCTCAGATTTTATTTATTTTTTTCAATATTTCTACAAGTCTGAATGTTTCAAAAATTTTGTAGGTGAAGTAAATCTGGTCTACCGAGATGCTCAAAAAAGGTTGTATCGAAAAAAATCTCTGACGGCTCGGCCTACAGGCACAGGTAGATTTCGAAGACGCAGAACGTGGGGTGCCTGTTTGTCAGGAATTGCGGAAGAAATGACCTTTTTGCGATGATGCTGCAGTTGGAACCGCCTACTTCGAAATGAAACTTGTTTGCAAGCGGAGCCAGCAAGGATTTTTTTTTTTTTTTTTTTTTTTTTGCTATAAGAGTTGGTCCTATAAAAAACATGTCAATATAAAAGTTTTAGACAATATTAAGAGGATTTATAATGTATTTAAGCGGATTTGAAATATTGGGAATTGACGAAGTTATGAATTTTTTTCTTCTAAAACCCCCCTTCCCTCCCCCCCTTAAGGCAATTTTTAATTATATCAAAAATCTGTCATACATAAGTTTTTGGCACTGTTCCTAGAAGTAATAATAACTTCAAACGGATTCGATACGTATCATAATTAAGAAATTATGGGGGTTTTTTTCCGTTTTTACAAAAAGCCCCCCCCCCCCCCCCCCTTGGTTTTATTTTGCCCATTAACGAACTTAACCGAGATTTTATGTCCCTTGATTTTATGTATCAGTTTCGAAAAGATGCAGGAGTTGGAACCGCCTACTTCGAAAAATAACTTGTTTGCAGGCGGAGCCGGCAGGGATTTGTTTTGTTTTTATTTTTTTTTTTGCTATAACGGTTGGTCCTATAAAAAACTTGTCAATATAAAAGTTTTAGATAATACTAAGAGGATTAATAATAAATTTACGCGGATTTGATATCTTGTGAATTGACGAAGCTATGATTTTTTTTCTTCTAAACCCCCCCCCCCCTTTCCCCCCCCCTTGGGGCCATTTTTAATTATATCAAAAATCTGTCATACATACATTTTCGGCCCTTTTCCTAGAAGTAATAATAACTTTAAACGTATTCGATACGTATAATAATAAAGAAATTATGTGGATTTTTCTGTTTTCACAAAAAGCCCCACCATTTCCCCCCCCCTTGGTTCGATTTTGCCCATTAACGAACTTGACCAAGATTTTATGACTCTTGATTTTATGTATCAGTTTGGAAAAGATTTATGCAGAATTTTTCCAGTTATCGTGGTCAGAAAAAAGTGACATAGATAGATAGATAGATAGATAGATAGATAGATAGATATATAAACTTTTGAACTGGGGGTGGTTTTGGGTTCTGGGAGTCATGATCGGCGTAGATCTGCAAAAATTTTTCAAAATTTCCAACTTAGGTGAGAATGTAATAGGTAGTATTTCTTACGAAATCTACCTAATACGGATGTTTAGTACGGATGTTTAGATTTCATAAGAAATGCTACCTATTACATTCTCACCTAAGTTGGAAATTTTGAAAAATTTTTGCAGATCTATGCCGATCATGACTCCCAGAACCCAAAACCACCTCCAGTTCAAAACTTTATCTATCTATCTATCTATTTATCTATCTATCTATGTCACTTTGTTATGAACACGATAACTGCAATAATTCTGCACAGAACTCTTCGAAACTGATACATAAAATCAAGGGGCATAAAATCTCGGTCAAGTTCGTTAATGGGCAAAATCGAACCAAGGGGGGGAGGGTAGGGGGGCTTTTTGTGAAAACAGAAAAAAACCCATAATTTCTTAATTATGATATGTATCGAATCCGTTTAAAGTTATTATTACTTCTAGGAGAAGGGCCAAAAATGTATGTATGACAGATTTTTGATATAATTAAAAATGGCCCCAAGGGTGGGGGGGGAAGGGGGTGTTTTAGAAGAAAAAAATTCATAACGTCATCAATTCACAAGATATCAAATCCGTTTAAATTTATTATAAATCCTCTTAATAGTATCTAAAACTTTTATATTGACAAGTTCTTTATAGGACCAACCCTTATAGCAAAAAAATTAAAAAAAAAAAAAAAATCACTGCCGGCTCCGCCTGCAAACAAGTTATTTTTCGAAGTAGGCGGTTCCAACTCCCGCATCTTTTCGAAACTGATACATAAAATCCCGGTCAAGTTCGTTAATGGGCAAAATCGAACCAGGGTGGGGGGGAGGGGGGCTTTTTGTGAAAACAAAAAAAACCCCATAATTTTTTAATTATGATACGTATCGAATCCGTTTAAAGTTATTATTACTTCTAGGAGAATGGCCGAAAATTTATGACAGATTTGTGATATAATTAAAAATGGTCCCAAGGGAGGGGGAGGGGGGGGGGGGGGTTAGAAGAAAAAAATTCATAACTTCGTTAATTCCCAAGATTTCAAATCCGCTTAAAATTTATTATAAATCCTCTTAATATTATCTAAAACTTTTATATTGATAAGTTTTTTATAGGACCAACTCTTATAGCCAAAAAAAAAAATTAATTAATTAAAAAAAAATCCCTGCTGGCTCCGCTTGCAAACAAGTTAGGTTTCGAAGTAGGCGGTTCGAACTGTCACATCATGGCAAAAAAGGTCATTTCTTCCGCAATTCCCAACAAACAGGCGCCAAACAGTCTGCGTCTTCGAAATCTACCTGTGCCTGTAGGCCGAGCCGTCAGGGATTTTTTTATTTTATTTTATTTAAAGGTTTCATGCCATATGTACTTAAGAAATATGATTATACAGGCAGGCAGTATTATTTATTATGTAAGATCTATTCTTACATGTTTCAATTATATCATTGAAGCCACTAAATTTTGCTTCACAATAATTTAAGCAGTTCTAAGAACTAATTGGAAACTTTTACATTTTTAAGGAGTTTCTAAGGAGTCTGTATGCACCCTGTTCAAGGCTTTTAGAAGTGAAGTTATATATAAACCTCAGTTCAGAAAAAATTTACTCACCAAGTGATTGGCTGTTAAATGCAGCAATTAAGCGAGGACTGATCATAGTTTCTAATCTATCTTTCAATCTTTCAAGACGAACACAGCGTTGATCATAATCGGGAACATCTGCAAGTATCTCCTGTTTCAATGATTCCAATAAATTTTATGAGCTACTTTTAATGTTTAAATTTCTACATGCAATAAAGTATAATCATTATGATATTTCTATACTGATAAATCTGGCTATAACAATAATTTATGCAGTCCTAGCAGAATTGCAATAAGAACTAATGTAAAGCAAATCTGTTTATAGCAGTAATTAGATTTGGTGTGAATCAATCTATAAAGTTAATTTTGTCCTTTCTAAATGATAGTTTGTTTAGTAGAAAATTTAACAGCTAAAATTGAAAGAAAATTACTCAAGCTACGAATTATACAGTTATCACAGATTTTTTATGTGCAAATATTATGTAAAGATAATCTAATGCTGAATTGAAAACATTAAAGTCACAGCAGATGATAAACACACCTGCAATGCTATAGGGCACACGCCAACAGCTATGGAAAGAACTATGGAATTGTATTCCAATTAAAAGCAGCACAAACTGTTAAATTAATTACTCAAACACAGGATTGTGCTCCTACATTATCAAATGTTCCAATTGTTTAATTAAATTCTTCAGATGGGTTAAAAATTATGTGAATATCGGCAATTATTTTCAAATATCAGATTATTTCACTCTAACTAAAAATAATATCACCTTCCTTATTTTTAATATTTCATAATTAGATTCTAAAATTTAAGTACAAATCGCAATTTTTAATGCAACTCATGCATAGTTTAACTTTTCATTATTATTATTTTTTAATTTTGCAATTTTCATATTTTATCTGAAGTTTCAGTATTATTAGAAAATTAATAGAATTTAAAGCATGATTAATTTGTACATTTCAATTTTATTTTATGGTCAATTATTAATGGAAAAATTATAAAATATGATGCAAAATTTCAATGAATTAAGTACATTCCATATAAAAGTAATAATTGAAAAGCTAATAGTTAATAATATTTGTAAATAAATTTATTTTTATTAGTAATTAAAAGGAAATTATAATAAAAATGTTAATTGAATGTAGCAATAAATATTTCATTTTGAATTGGACAATGAACTTGAATCTGTCTATATAATGATAATTCTGCCTCTAAAGATGATACTTTTTTCTTGTTCTTGCAGCAACATTATAGACTGGCTTTACTGTAATTAGTTTTTAATGGACATTATTATGCTGTCCTGTAAAAAACCCATTTTTTGAAATGTTCTCTATATAAAGTCTAATAAAGAATTTATAAAAATTGAACAGGACTAAATAATTACAGCTTGTTCTGACTAAGATTTTAATGTTGAGCATTTTTCATTTTATCACTTTATTACAAAATGGCAGCCAATTATGCGAGAATTTGAAAAAAACCCACTTTCCTAAAAAATGACCCATGTTACCTGAAAACAACCCACACCTGACGTAATATTTTTTAATCAAAATTTCATTAAATTAATGGCTGATTCGAATGTACAGAAAAATTGCATTTTGACTTTTGATCTCAGTTATTTAATGCATGAAAGCGACTGATTCTATTAACCAGTGTTTCGTATAAACAGCATATGTTGCAATATTTTTTTATGTAAAAGCTTGGCACATTACAATGTTGATAGAAATTGTTTTAGATTTTTGACATGTGCATGTGAAAAGGTTTGTAATTCCTGTCCTAGTGATAATTTAAGATCAACAGCAACTAAAAGAAACATACTTACCAAACTATTCTGCATGCCAATTAGTTTTACAGCAATCTATAAATAAAAAAATAATCAATGCAGCAAATATTAAACCACAACATAAAATAATACATTATGCCATGTAAAAAATTACTCAAAGGAAACATACAGCATTAATATCCCCACTTTCAAATACTTCTTCAACATCTGCTGACAGAGTAGTCCAGTTGTCTGCTTCCTATAAAAAAGAATAAACTCAGATATTTAAATTATTATAATTAGACATATTTTTATGTGCATTCATAGATTAAAGACAGTTTACTTGAAAGAAAAATTTATTTTCAAATGTATTGAGGGAAGAAAAATCAGCATACAGTTTGAAAAACCAAAACTATACAAATGTGCATAAAACTTCAGATTTATGGGTATTGACACAAAGAAATCCAAAAAAGGGGCAAGATTTTAGAATAGATGTACCTCTGGCCCACAACCATGATTTTTAAAATGCAAAATATAAACATGAAATAAGCTAATCTAAGAATTTTTTTCATGAAAACCCGAAGTGAGAGGCAATTTTGAAATGTATTATCATAAAAAGCAATATGCAAATTTAACAATTAAGAAATATGAAATACTAAGAAAAATGTTTCTATGGGACATTTTACAGATCTGATAATCTGGACAGCAAATAGCTGGAAATGCTTTTGCCAACTTTCCTCAAAATGGAGTAATAAAGCGTTTTTGAAAAAAAAAAAATAATAATCCCTTGCATAGGATAATTTTTAAACACATGAACAAAGAAAAAAAAAAAAAAAACACAAAAAAAAAAAATCCATTGGACCACAGAGGAATAGATTTTGGTGATCTGCAGGGTCACTATTCCAAAAGACTTTTTTTTTCCTTCTTTTTACAAAAAGCAATAATCGACATTTTGCATTCCTTTCTTTGTATATTTACTGAAACTGAAAGAGGAGTTAGGAATTTAAGTGTTATTAAAATTTACCGGAAAAATCAGATAAATAATGAAACTGCAACTGATTTGAAGTAGATATATCTGGGCATACTAGATATTAAATATTTCAATATCTAACTGCAACTCACACAAGCTTCAATCAAATGAAAGGTCAAAGAAGGTCACAGCAAACCTTATAGTCAAATGTTGCAATTCATCATATGTAACTACAAGCAGGGTTGATTAAAAAAAAAAAAAAAAAAAAAAAGAATTTATTTGATTTAAATTGGATTTAAAAAAAATTTAAATCAAAATTTTTTTTTAATTCATATTATTTGTGTACTGTGCATGTATTTATTTATTTTCTCTGCATAGATTTACACATTTTTATTAATTTCATTACAGTTCCTAGATAAAAATTCAAAATAATTTAAATTAAAAAAAAATTGTTGCAAACAAATTCAGATGATTTACTTAAAACCTAAAATCATATTATTCTACTATTAAATTGTTATAGATAAGATATACCTATGTGTGTTGCATGTATAAATTTCTTGTTAATTTAAGTTATTAAATTTTTCATTAAGCTATTACTCCAATAATTTATATATCTAATCACATGATAAATGTAGCAAAGAATGCTAAACATATATGTGTATTTCAACAGATTCACTAATGTCATCTTTATCACATAGACTGTAAGTTTCTTTGTGTTATTTTTTATTTTTGCCACAATCTCTACTATTTCTACACTATGTGGTTTGCATATTGCTTTCACACTTTTTCCAGAAATAGTTTTTTTTTTTTCTCCCTGTAAAATAAAGACACATTGGATCTTTCTTTCTGCCAGCCATTTTTCTTATGTATCAATGTATCCAAAAACTCTCTGTACTGTTCCTAGTATTAGTAAATATTCTTGTCCCAACTTGTGTTTTACACTATACTATATTAATGATTACAAAACAGTTACAAGATATAAGGGTAAGGTAATCACCCAACTAAAAGTATGAAGCTATCAATTGTCAGTGTTATCCAGCCCTCAGCCATTGACAATTTCAGCAATCAATCATGCTTACTTAACAGTAGAAATGACTGTTTAGCTTAGAAATAAGGTATAATAAAATTTATATATATATATTTGTCTTACGTGCCGCGGAAATAGGGCTGAATTTCTACCTTATCGTTGGCAACAACCGTAGTTCACAGAGCTCAGACCAATGAACAGACAAGATTGTGTTAGCTCCGCCTCCAATATGGCGGTCAGTGTCAAAGCAGTGAAACTCAAGTTAGCAATTATTAAAAATAAAATAATATGAACGTAATCCAAAGCATCTGATATGATTCCTCATTTTAATTATGAGTAATATTGTTAATTTCACATGAATTCTCAACTTTTATTTAGAATTTATTTACGAATTTCACTCACACAAAAAATCGGAGATAATAAAATATAAACTTTCTAGAATGCCCCTGCTGCCATCTGTTGCTGATTTATTGAAGTAAAAATAATTTCTTTTGCATTTTTACCACGTAGTGGTTTTTTTTTCTTTATTTTTTCTTTCTTTTTTTTTTTTTTAATGAATTTAAGCCGTGCTGTACAATATTATAGGTGCAATAAGTTTTAAACTAATTATGTTTCCAAGATCATTTTTTCATAGTATTTAAATGATTTATATGCCCAGATGATTTATATGCCCATATTAAGTAGCATCAACTAAATGCATTTTTAGTTATGTTTTCAACGGAGTTTTCAATTACTTTTTTACATTAAAAAAATTGTCAATTTCATATGTTCAAATGATTTATTGTAGTACTTATTCTGGCTAGAATTACTAGAAAAATAAAAAGGGGCCAGCGAGCGAAGCGAGCTTTGACCGCGTAGCGGTCTCAATGTGAATTGCTTTGCAATTCACGGGGGGTTGGCGAGCGTTAGCGAGTAGGGGGCTGAGCCCCCTAGTATCTTATATTTTCCATTGCAGTAAGCAATGAATTCTATGAAAGGAAAGGGGAAAGAGATCAGTCACAGGGATTAATTTTTTTTCATTGATAGAAGAAACATGAAACTGAAATTTTATAATTCTATGTTAGACAAACAGTCTAAATATTTATTATGCTAGAATTTAGTCCTTGTATTGACCATATTATATTATCAATACATCAACCATCAACATATGGTATATTGTAATATGCAGGTTGAAGCAATTAAGCAATTAAACATAAAACAAACTTGTGAATCATGTATAATCTACTTTAGAGGAAGTAACTCCTCACTGACAATACAATTATATGAAATACTATTATATTAAATACTTTTATATTGAATATATTTAACTTTAGCTTCAGCATCTAACTTACAAAAATGAAGCGACCATCAAGGAAAGACAAAAGTTTAAAAATGAGAGAGCATTTATCAGTATTAATTTTGGGATACACTATGGATAAATAATATTTTGAATGCAGTGTTGCATTTACTTTCATAAAATAATTATTTTTAATTTACAAAAGTTTTATTTAACATTAGTAAAGGGTAATTTTTAATCTGACATGAATGATGACATTTATTTGAACATGAATGATTAATTTGATCCTTATTCAGCTTGTAAATATCAATGTTAAAAATACTGATTTAAATCAAAGATTTAAAAAAAATCATTTGATTTAAATCAAACAACCCTGGTACTATCTTGAATTCTTTTAAAAATTAATTTATACTTCCTTCATAAGAAAACATGAGTTGAATCATATTAAACATAGTTATATATTAAAATGTGTACAGAATGATATATATAAAAAAAAAAAGCAAACTTGAATTTTTCACCTACATTTTAGCTGTAAGTTTCGTTGTTTACATCAGAAATGATGTGCAGAATTTAGGGTGGCAGATTTGAGACAGTCTAATGTATTTTTAACACCAAAATTCAATAATTGAATTTTTTTACTTTTTTTACATTTTTCATTTCTATAACTTTATTCCTCAGATTTGCTATGAGTTAATCTTTAATTACACTTTCAAAATAAACAAAATAAAAATAAAATTACCCTGAGAGCTTTGCTGGCTTCTTGCATACAGGATTTCACATGGTCAATTTTCAATAGCATCTGCATTGATTGGGAGGAATCATGTTCAACCTAAATTAAAAATAAACAGGGAATAAAAAAAAAAAAGTTGAAAATATTTATATGCACAAAATCACAAATAAATTCTTTGTAGATTAAGCAGGATTGTCTATTACACTTTTCTAATTGCAAATGTTAGATAATTTTATTTGAATTTTAAATCTATCTTGAGAGTGTGGGACCAACCCAATTATTTTACTAACATTTTGTAATAAAAACAAAATGTGTTTTATATCTTTTATGGCAATTTAAATCAATTATGCTTAAAATACAAAGATTGATTAAAAATCACTGTGTTGAAATATTTTTTATTAACATTTAAAATTACCATAACGACAATCAAGAAACTACCATCACACAGGGCCGAAACTAGCTTTTTTTTTACGGGGGCAAACATGGATTTTGGCATCCCCTCCATCCTCCTCCTTAAAGTAAAGTTACAAAGAGAAGTTTCTAATAGCCAACTTATTTTAAAACTAAAGATATGCAATCATAAAATACACAATATTGAACTATGTAATCAGCTTTGTCAAATTTTTATTCAATAAAACCTGTGAAACCGCAATCGAAAGGAACAAGAAAAAATTCCGCTTTATACAGATTTCCATCTTAGCTTGTATAATTGTTGATATTCTTTCTGTTATAAGCCTGTCATTTTTTTCATTTAAGACAGGATTTCATTACAGACAGGTTTCATTTTCACATATTTTACTGTAATTATAGTATTACATTACAATTGAGTAGGCATTTAAAGTCATAGTGATACGAGTCACATTGTCTTAAGAGCTGAAAAACCAGAATTTTCTGAAGGTATAACAATGAATTCCAATACTGTAAAGTAGCTTTGTGTGCTATCTACAGCCAGTTTCATGGAATTATCACTTATACCGCTCTTCCTATTAATAGACTGATATTTCTAGATGCTTCCCTGAATTTAATGCTAATTTTCCAAAATTATAATAGTGACTTAGAAAAAAAAAAATACAATATTAATTTTTACTGAGTATTTTATTTTGTGAATTTTCCACTCTTACTGTGTACTGTCTCGTGCAGACGATCAAGCTCGACCAGATCTAAGAATAAAAAATAAAAAATAAATAAAAAATTTAATAGTGTCCCGGGCAGTCACTTGATCTCACCAATCTTTTTATCTATTTGTCAATTTTAATGCACTTGGCTCAGTTTTTCTTTTGGATTTTCCAGCTGCAAAACATTTTTACCCAAATTTCATATATATATATTTTTGTATCAAACTACAAACAAAATCTTAATCTGCCTTCTGTTCCGGCACCGGGTCATTTGCCCCCTCTTCCACCCCCACCCCCTAGTTTCATCCCTGCTATCACCTATCCTAATTTAAAACTTTTATTGAAACAAAAAATTGCATTCATAAAAATAATTTTTAGAATTTATTGTATTTTATCAGGTTTTTGAGAAAGTATTTGACATGATGGTAAAAACCATCATGCATCGAAAACTTGCCAACTCTGATTAGAAAGAAAATGTGATGCACAAAGTCACCTAATACATGTAAGATTTTATAATAAAATATAATCTCATAAAAAGTATTTATTTTCCTGTTATTGTAGATTTTTTTAATTATTTTAATAAATATAAGAACACTTACTTTCATAACATCCCCTTTTACACTACTCATTTGTTGCTGAAGTAATTTCGCTTCATTTTGCATTACTTCAATTTCTCTAGCAATTCTGGGGAAAAAAACAAAAACATAATGAGTAGACAGTAGTATATTGCAGATATTTTTTGGGTAGGAGATCATTTTATAATAAGGAAAACAAAATGTGTTCCTTATTTTAAAAAAATCCCAATTTCAAGCAAAATCTTGAATAACAAAAGATTAAAGATATTGATAAAAACAAAATAGTATTTGCTACAGAAGGAATGAAAACTTATGCTATGTAAAATTTTCAATTCAGTCTTTTTTATGAAAAGAAAATGCATGGCTATTTTTAACTTTAATTTTTCTTCCTTCTTAGATAAGGGAAGGAGGTAAACAAGGGGAGAATGAGTTGCTTTAACATTCATAGCAATAAAAAATCATTAAAGTTTGTAGTACAAATGAATCATAAGACATCACACATAGTGTTTCTTCATTTATTTATTTATTTTTAAATGTCATATTGGCAGATTTTATTTATGTGCTAGAGTGGCTAAGATTAATAAATAAGTTTTATTTATTTTTAAAGATATATTATGCATGTATGTAAATAAAATCTGCTGCAGATGAAGCAAATTTTTAATGTTTTCAAATGTCTATATCCTGGTTCAAAACCTCTATAAAAGAATTAGGTTTTTTGCATTTTAACATTCTGCGGAACATCCCATGAAATCATGAGATCTTTTATCCTTGGCGTAATTCCAAAAAATCATGCCAAAATGCCTTTCTGATCATTGACAGAAGTTCTAAGAATAGATTTATAGTTAATAAAATATACATTAAAACATGCTTAAAAGGTGACAAAATACAAACATTTACATCCCGAGACTTTCGATCACTAACGTGATCTTCTTCAGTGGGGAACTGTTGACTGAGCTGAGTGTACGAATGTCACTTCTCGCTTACACTGTGCTAATATGTAACGGAGTTTTAACGGGGCCAGTCTATTATTCTGTAGGGGTGTATCAGGAAAAGTCCATTAGTTCCAGCGCTGGGGTTCTTGATAATTTCAAAATATTAAACCAGATTTTAGGTACATTATAAGATAAGCAATCATTACAGACTCGATTTCCTTTACATAAAATCTCCAAAGACTCTCTGATTTTAGCTGTAAACTCGTTATTTGTAGGAACTATAATTTTTGCGTTTTGAAAATCAATATTTATAATCTGTCGCTGATTTAATCTTGATAAAGCTGTGGATGGACAGTTAAACTTAATGTCAGAAATGCGGAGAATTGCTGTCGTAAGCGATGGTATTATTTGACCTGCATTGTTTTCTGATTACCATTAATACCATCGCTTACGACAGCAATTCTCCGTTTAAATATAAAATTGCAGCTTACAGATTCTATATAAAGCGTGCTTTCGACATTTGTACAGAACAGTACTTATATAAAGAGTTGAATAAAATTAGATATATTGCAGCAGAAAATGGTTTCCCCCCCCCCCCATTGCATAAATAAGTTAATTTATGAAGCAGAGAAGAAAATCCCTAAGGATATTATACACAAGGGGTCTCTTAAATTATGCAAATTTGATTACATACCACAGTTATATGAAAGATTAAGATATACATTAAAGAAATTTTATATCAGTTTGGTTGCAAAACTCCCGCAAAAATTGAAAGTTTTAGTTCATAATAAAATTGATCCCATACCCAATAACGACATTGCAGGAATATACTCTATCCCATTTAGTACAGAAACACAAACTGGTTTATCCTATATAGGGATGACCACCCGGAAATTTAAAGAAAGATTAAAAGAAAGCATTTCTGACATTAAGTTTAACCGTCCATCCACAGCTTTATCAAGATTAAATCAGCGACAGATTATAAATATTGATTTTCAAAACACAAAAATTATAGTTCCTACAAATAACGAGTTTACAGCTAAAATCAGAGAGTCTTTGGAGATTTTATGTAAAGGAAATCGAGTCTGTAATGATTGCTTATCTTATAATGTACCTAAAATCTGGTTTAATATTTTGAAATTATCAAGAACCCCAGTGCTGGAACTAATGGACTTTTCCTGATACACCCCTACAGAATAATAGACTGGCCCCGTTAAAACTCTGTTACATATTAGCACAGTGTAAGCGAGAAGCGACATTCGTACACTCAGCTCAGTCAACAGTTCCTCACTGAAGAAGATCACGTTAGTGATCGAAAGTCTCGGGATGTAAATGTTTGTATTTTGTCACCTTTTAAGCATGTTTTAATGTATATTTTATTAACTTTAAATACAAGGTGAATATTTCATTCTGACGGAGAAACCTTTTTTATGCAATTGATTAATCTCCACGTGCAGCGAACGATTGAAAAACATGTTAAAAACCAGACCCCAATTACCAATAAGTACTTCAAGTGCCACAGCTGAAAAACATAGTGAACAAAACCAGAGACTGTCGAAACTAACTAAGTGGAGAGATACTGCAGATCTCCCTCCTTCAAAGTACAGCTGTTTGTCCCGCGCGTGTGCACAGAACTCAAATAACAATCTCCCTTCAGTTTCCAAAATGTTTCCGAGCAGTTAAGACGCTCTTGTATATATATGATGTAAATATATTTAATATAATGTAAAATTGGAGCACTTATACGCAGCCTCCAAAATGCGATTTTAAACATGTACATCTAGCCAAGAATTATATTATATTCAAAGGAAAATGAATCTTCTGTTTATTTCACACAATTGTTATTTTCTACTAATACTATTTATTATTCTTCCAATATAAGTGAATCAATGGATCAGATAAATATCGCTACAACATTATGGATTACTGTGGATATCACTTGGCGCAAAAAGGAAAATTTCAGGTAAGCTGAACAAACTTCTTTAACATATCAAAAGATGAAAATGTATATTAAATTTGAAGACTGATTTAACTATTTATAAAAATAAGAAAATTTATTACGCTACCGACGGTTCCCCAACAAAGATTATGAAAGACTGAAAAAAGAATATCCCAGTATTAAAAAAAAAAAAAAAAAAAAAAAACGATAATTTAACAAATTTCTAAAAATATAATAATAAATAAAAGAACACTAAAAAAGTAATAATGAATGCGATAAAAGAAAATACTCAATTTATTGAGAAACTCAATTCTACGAATTATAGTACATGGAAGTTCAAGATGCAGATGTTCCTGATTAAAGAGGAACTCGACGATATTATAGTACAAGATCCACCAGCTCCACCCGACCCCGCATGGCACAAAAGAGACCGCAAGACTAGATCTTTAATTAACTTAAGCATTGATGATTCTCAAATCGTAAATGTAAAAAACTTAGAAACTGCCAAATTAACATGGGAAGCTCTGAAAAATATACATCAGAGAAGCAATTTATCTAGTAAGCTTTACCTGTTACGAAAATTATACAGTACTAAATTAGCAGAGGGCGGAAACATGATCTCACATATCACTAATATCTTGCAAATTATAGATAAACTTAATGCCATTGGAAAAAATATTAGCGATTCACATATTTCCGCGCTATTTCTGTGTTCTCTTCCCCCCAGTTACAATACTTTGATAACTGCGTTGGAGGCGAGACCAGAAAATGAGCTCACCCCTGATTTTATCAAAAACAAATTAACTGATGAATATAATCGTAGACATGAAATGTCAGAACAATCACATAGCGGATATAACAACAATGAGAGAGCATTTAAAACAAATAGGAGATATACACACACTGAAAATAGAAGAGAACAAAAATATTGCAACAACTGCAAAATGAAAAATCATTCGACTTACGAATGCTGGCACTACAAGAGCAGAAACACGGTACAATCCGGAAATCCTCGTAACAATCAATTCAAAAATAAAAAGAATTTCCCATCTTCATTATGTTATGAAAAAACGAAACTCATAGGGAAAACGAAGTTCCAAACGAAAGAAAATACGCAAATGATCAGACGCAAAATAAAGCATTAATCACTCAAAAAGTAGGCAAAAATAACTGGATTCTCGATTCAGGATCTACCTCGCACATTTGTAATGATAAAAGCCTATTTAGTAAATTTATTGATTATAATAAAACTTCAGTAACGATCGTGAATGGTAATAAACTGACAGCGTTAGGTTCAGGAGAAGTTTTTATAAAAACATTAACCCCTGAAGGAAAAGAAAAACTAACGAAATTACGCGAAGTGCTTTATGTCCCAGACTTAGAGTCAAACCTAATTTCGGTTAGTAAAGCCGCTAAAAACGGGTGTAAACTAATCTTCGACGATAATAAATGCGATTTGATCTTTGATGAAGAAATATATATTAGGGCGAAAAATGAGAAAAATTTATACATTATTGAGGAAATGGACGATGTGGAAGAACCACAAAATTATGTAAACATAACGTATAACTGTGACAGCAAACAATGCATAGATCTCTGGCATCGCAGACTAGGTCACAGAGATTATGACGCGATTAAATCAATGATAACAAATCAACTTGCGGACGGAATAAAGATAGGAAAATGTAAACATCAAAATAAAACATGCGTAACTTGTATCGAAACTAAATTAACTAACATGCCGTATCCTAAATCAGCAACAAATCGAGCTACTAATATTGCGGATTTGATCCACAGTGACGTGTGTGGACCTTTAGATACACCGACCTTAGGCGGAAAAATATATTTTATGACTCTTATTGATGACTATTCCCGATATACTACGATATATTTATTATCTAAAAAGAGCGAAGTTGCTGAAAAGATAAAAGAGTACGTAACGATGATATACAATCAGTTCGGTAAAAAACCTAAGGAAATTAGATCGGATAACGGTCGTGAGTATGTAAATCAAGAGATAGATGAATACTTAAAACAGAACGGAATTTTACACCAATTGACTGTCCCGCATAATCCGAGCCAGAATGGAGTTGCGGAGAGAAAAAATAAAAGTTTATCAGATATGACTAGAAGCATGCTATCACAAGCAAAATTAAGCAAACATTTTTGGGGTGAAGCCATAAACACTGCAACATATTTACAAAACCGACTCCCAACCAAAGCAAACAACAACAGAACACCTTACGAATTATGGAAAGGAATTAAACCGAATTTAAAACACTTAAGAACATTCGGTTGTAAAGCGCTATTTTACGTCGATAAAGTAAATAGAGGAAAACTCGATAACAGGGCTCAAACCGGAACGTTTGTAGGTTATGATACACGATCGACTGGTTATAGAATTCACACACAAGGAAAACAAATTATAATAGTGAGAACGGTGAAATTTCTTGAGAATGAAAATGTACACTCAGATAACATTGAGGAGATACAAATCACCACAAAAACATCAGATGACAATACACAATTACCGGATAGACATGAAAATCACTTAGAAATAAAACTTGACAGTGAGGAGACACCATCCGTGCCCAAACAGCAACCAATTGAACCAAGAAGGTCTAATAGGACAAATAGAGGCGTTCCTCCTGACAGATATGTTTGTCTCACAAATAGTTCATCTGAAAACATTCCCGAAAATTGGGAAGATATCAAAAAAATGAAAAATCCTAATGATAAACAAAATTGGATAAAAGCAACACAAAATGAAATACAATGTCTAAGAAAAAATAGCACTTGGACTTTAACAGATTTATCGGCTCAAAATGGACTTTTAAACTAAAAAAGGACAATTTAGGAAATATTCAAAGCTATAAAGCGCGTCTAGTAGCACAAGGATATAGTCAAAGATTCGGGATTGACTATGATCAAACCTTTGCACCTGTAGTTTCGCACGCTACAATACGAGCATTTCTCATCTCTGCATTGCACAAAAATTTGAACGTGAAACATGTTGACATAACCACAGCATTTTTGCATGGTGAATTAACTGAAACTGTTTATATGAGTCAACCAGACGGGTATATTAAACCCGGCGATGAAAGAAAAGTTTGTAAACTTCAAAAAGCCATCTACGGTCTTAAGCAAGCCGCAAAGGCCTGGTACACCAAAATATCGGAAACACTCACAAACAATAATTTCTTACAGAGCAAAAATGATCCATGTCTGTACTTTAAATCAAATCAAGAAAATCCGATATATACATCATCATCTACGTAGACTATATCCTGATAGCAGGAAAGGACAGTGATATCGAAGAAACAATAAACCAACTTAAGAAAGAATATGAACTGAAAAACTTAGGAGAAGTGAATAATTACCTAGGAATAAACATTAATAAAATCAACGATACATATTACCTAAATCAAAACAATAAAATACACGAACTAGTGAAAAAACTGAATTTAAACGACATGAAACCTCATTACACACCAATGATTGCAGGATTCAACAGACTTGAGGACGATGATAATCTTTTACCTAATAACACGAAATATCGACAAGCCACAGGCACATTACTTTACATATCAACAATCACGCGTCCTGACATATCCGCAGCAGTCAACATATTATGTCGTAGAAATGAAACACCACGCCAAAAGGACTGGACAGCAGTGAAAAGAATCATTTCATACCTTAAAACTACAGAAAATTTGAATTTAACTCTTAATGCAAACAGCAAGCCCATCCTAACAGCATACGCCGATGCAGACTGGGCAGGTGACTTGAAAACACGTAAATCAACGTCAGGAAATCTATTCATGCTAGGAAAATCGCCGATTTACTGGATTACAAAAAGGCAAAATTGCATTGCACTTTCGTCAGCCGAAGCTGAATACGTTTCAGCTAGCAACGCAGCACAAGAATTAAGTTGGATAACAAACTTGCTTAGCGATCTCAACATTTCACAAAAATTACCCATCACGATTTTTGAGGATAATATGTCCTGTATAAAAATGACTGAAAACGATAAAGATACTAAGCGATCCAAACACATCGACATACGTTTCCACAACATCAAACTGATGAAAGAAGAAGGAAAAATCGATTTACAATACTGTCCCACTGAAGAAATGACAGCCGACACTCTCACGAAGCCCACTCCCAAACCTGTGTACGAGAAACACCGTAAAAAACTGAACCTTCAACCATTCCCCACACAGGAGATTACGGGGGAGTGACGGAGAAACCTTTTTTATGCAATTGATTAATCTCCACGTGCAGCGAACGATTGAAAAACATGTTAAAAACCAGACCCCAATTACCAATAAGTACTTCAAGTGCCGCAGCTGAAAAACATAGTGAACAAAACCAGAGACTGTCGAAACTAACTAAGTGGAGAGATACTGCAGATCTCCCTCCTTCAAAGTACAGCTGTTTGTCCCGCGCGTGTGCACAGAACTCAAATAACAATCTCCCTTCAGTTTCCAAAATGTTTCCGAGCAGTTAAGACGCTCTTGTATATATATGATGTAAATATATTTAATATAATGTAAAATTGGAGCACTTATACGCAGCCTCCAAAATGCGATTTTAAACATGTACATCTAGCCAAGAATTATATTATATTCAAAGGAAAATGAATCTTCTGTTTATTTCACACAATTGTTATTTTCTACTAATACTATTTATTATTCTTCCAATATAAGTGAATCAATGGATCAGATAAATATCGCTACAACATTATGGATTACTGTGGATATCACTTGGCGCAAAAAGGAAAATTTCAGGTAAGCTGAACAAACTTCTTTAACATATCAAAAGATGAAAATGTATATTAAATTTGAAGACTGATTTAACTATTTATAAAAATAAGAAAATTTATTACGCTACCGACGGTTCCCCAACACATTCCACTTCAATTTCGTTTTTATTTCGAAAAATTTTCTGTGAATAGATTTATGTCTCTGTAAGTGATATCTATAATGGAAATGTGTATCGGCGAAATTTAATAATATTACTTTTCTCCTCTGGTAAGTTTTTTGGTAACACATAACACATTTATTTCTACCTTATATATACATATTTGATATTCTTTTAGGCTACCTATTTCTAGAATAACAGTTAAGAAAATAATTTTTAAAATATTATGGAATCAGAAATTTATAGAACTAGATAGAATTGTGAAACAGAAATGTATATTAATATATATAAACATTGATATTGCTCACAGATTAAGGGGGGGTTCTCTTTATATAACATGATTTTTAGGGCATTTTTGGGTTTTTTTTTTTAAAATTCTTAAATAACACACATAGAAAATAAAAGGGAGGGGGTGGCATTGAATTTATTGTGCTTTCACCTAAAAGTGCAAATATTTTTATATAAAAATGTTAACATTTTAATTGATTGAAACCTCTCCAAAGTTCACTATGCATGGCATGTGCAGTGACTGCGCTCTAAATAATCATCTGGAAAAAAAATCACATGGATTGTTAAAATATATTAAATTAGTTGAGACAAAACTTAAAATAAATCAAAATTTCACAAAATGGCTGTTTCAAATACAGGCATCCCCCGACTTACGTATACTGCGACTTACGTAAATTCGCAGTTACGTAAAATTTTTTTGAAAATTATATTTATGAACTCACTAGCGCATTTGATACGCATTTGCATACTTTTGATAATTATTTTATAAATAAAATATGTTAGATAAAAATTATAACTATAATAATATAGTTTTATATATTAGAGAGAGTTATATTTTTGTTGGGAATATACAAACTAAAATGAGGCAAAAAAAGTTCGGGTTCAACCGTTTTCATTATATTAGCTGATCCAAACCAGAATAAAACTTAATTTTAAAGTTTCAATACAGAGGAACGAGTGTATATTTTTAATTCAAAATTCACCTGCGAAAATTGGAATGGGTTGGTTTCTATAAAAACAGCTACTTCTCTTTAATTATTTCTTATTTTTATAGTCGTTTGAATTAATCTCAAAATTATTATAAATCACTCCATCAATGTTAAATTTATAAATCCCAAATTCCACAAGATATTAAATTGTTTTTTTCAGTTTACCTTTATATTTTTTCATACTTGTATAATTTATATCCGAGTAAATACTGCTGCATGATGCTTTATTTAAAAATTAATACTATGTAAATAATATACATATAATAAATATTGCAGTTTTTTATGAAATTTTACTTAAGCAAATTACACATTCGACTTACGTAAAAGTCTGAGGAACGCATTAATTACGTAAGTCGGGGGGATGCCTGTATAAGGTAAATTTTGGCACTAATTTTTTATTTACGAAACGTTAAAAATTAAAATTTTTTAAAGGGTTGTCTTTTAACTAAAATTGTCTAGCTTAATTTACAAAACAAAATGCCTAAATCAATAAAAACAAGAACGAAAAATCAAGCGTCAGGCATAGATTATGTAACACTTTCCAACGCTTCCAAAATAATTTTACAAATCATACTGTTTAATAAGCTGAAAGATAACATCTAAGTAAACAATTTGGAAAACGCATAACATATTTTCAGGAATTTCCAACATATACAATATTCAGAAAAATATCCGAATACTTTTATTCAGCCCTGTATATGATCTATAGATTTGTATATATACTACATAGGATGCTAAATTTTAGTTCAGTTAGGAAACGCATAGCACAGTTTAAAATTATCCTTCTGGAGTTTCTGTCAATAAACGGAAATGTGTTCGTGAACTTTTGTGCTTCCCTGTATATGATCTACAGAATTTATACACATCACGTAATAGACAAAAAGGGAGTTAAATTTAAAATCGTGTTCAGTAACTTAAAACGCACTTCCAGGAATTATTGTTAACAGACAGTAGAGAATTCTTTTAGCCTCTTGAAATGCACCTTAGTGATATATATAATTTTCAATGCGTTTAAAATAGTGAAACATTATTTAAATAAACCGCAGACGATTTTTCTCCATAGGCGTAATGTAACGGAATTATTTTGGCTGTCCCTGTAAAGTAACTATAAGTGCTATGCACACCCTATTCCATATTAAGCTTCTTCCAATGCACCTTAGTGATATATATCAATTACAATGAGTTTGATATTGTGTAACATCATTAAAATAAACTGCAATTGATTTTTCCAGATAGACCGTAATGTAACGGAATTCTTTTGAGTGTCCCTGTAAAAAAACTATAAGTGCTACACACTTCCGTTGGAATAGGGAACATGCTATAGATAACGACAATAACATATAAAAATTGCAGAGCAATCTGAGCATATTTACAGGAGTTAGAGCACAGACAGACAAACCGAAGTCATAAACACTTTTCAACTAGGTTGGAAAGTGTTAAAAATAAATAAATAAATAATAATAATAAAAAAACTCGTTTTGAGAAATATGCATTTAAAGTTTCTGATCTGTCTGTTGTCAGGGGGTACATTAACTGGAAGTCATGGCTTAAATTGGGAGAACAGAAAATAGTTTTGAGGGCATATTCTAAGCAATTTAATGGCAAAAAAATTAAATTAAATAAAATAAATAAAGAAAAAAATTGATTTTTTTTTTCTGAAGTTTTCTTGAAGAATTTCCCCTCAAATTGAATTGTGAAAAAAATCAAGAGTCAACTAAAATACATTACATAAATTGAGGAACCTTCAATAAGTGTACAATAATTTTCAGTAATATTCATTTTTAAACATTCAACAAATGGGAAAAAAAAAGTGACTACTTTGTCGCTATTGATTGCATAAATTCTGTTGTTGATTCTATTTTAGACTTCATTTTCTCATATGATGAAGGAGATATAAAAAATAAAAAGATAAAATAAAATAATTTAGAAAACATAACACAGTTCAAAACTCATTTTTAGCAATTTCTATTCACATTCTAATTCTTTTGTGCAGATATGTATATGATCTTTAGATTTTGAAAAATACTAGATACACTAAAATTTAATTCAGCTGCAAAATGCATAATTGTAAACACTTTTCTGACAACTATTTTCAATTTAAATTATTACTACTTCAGCAGCAATTTAAAAATATAGTATATGTGTTTTTAATTTTTGCACTAAAATTCAGAAGACAGTCAATTATTAATGTTTCTATTATTTTTAGTACAGTGACTAGTTAGTGCAAATTCCATTTTAAAAAGTTTTTATCATCAATGGAGGCCTCTTGCTCTTTTGAAATTAACTACCATTAATTTTAAACCCAGATTCTGAAAAAAATATTTGAATTGTAACCTACGAATGTTTAACACAAATGGATTTCTAGAAGTTTCAAATATGCAGATTCAAAATTAAAGTTCATTCTACAAAGTATAGTTTTAGAGCTGTGCCTAAAAAACTACCCACATTACAAAGTGCTTTGGAACAATTAAAAATGAATTTAACATTGGAGTTCCATACTTTAAACATACATAATTCATAAACTACCTTACCAAATGACTTCCCGATTGATATCCAAAGGTAAAATTTATATCAAATATGATATCAATATTAGCTGTTAGTATTGAATATGTTAAAGCTTGGTACAATTTCTATATGTAGATGATTCAAAGCAAAATTTAAGTACAACATTAATTAGTTAGATGTTACTACTAATTGATTGGTATCAGTTAAATTTTTATACAGTTATTTGGGGCAAAGTTAGTACAGGGGTATCCTCTTTTTTCACGATTGTACATTAAATATAGTGAATATACAAATATCCCAAACCAAAACTTCACTTAGTTAAAGGTTTATTATAATGAGGACTTCACAATGCTTCCTGTTGACTGTACATATTAAAAATAAATAAATAAATACTTAATTATTAAAACATTAGAAAAAAAATTATAAAAATTTTATTTAAATTAATTTAAAGCTGATAATCATATATCCCTATATTCTGAGAGATTTTCTTTATAAAAGCGTAATAAATTTTACAATGTGCATTTTGTAACAAGAACAACAGGGATAAACTGTCCAAAATGCATTTCAAAAATTTAAACTGTGTCTATTGTACAATAAGCACTATGATATTACTTTCATTCCTTCTCTTCATTCTGACCATGTGCCTAATAACTGTCAAAGTCTTATACAAATAAATTAAAATGCAAAATGATCATAAAAGCTTTCTTACCTTGGAATATTTTGATTAACTTGCTCAGCAGTTTTTTCGAGCGATATATTCACTTCCTAAATGATAATTGAAATATTTAATTAGATATTATTTCCTTCAAAATAATAAAATACAAATATTTAGAGGTTTTCAGTTTTTAACTGTTTCTCAGGTACAGATGTTGCAGACGCACCAGGGCTTCTTTGTGTTACCAAAATGGCGATTTTTTTTTTTTTTTACTACTGTGGCAACACAGCATTTTTGGCCGATAGACCAGATAGTGCTTATTAATCAAAGTCCTCTGATATTGATAGCTGAGTCAGTTGTATTCTTGACAATGTGTGTGTTTTATAATGAAATAATTTGTGTGTATTTATATTCAAAATTGTGTGTGTTTTATCATAAAATAAAGGTGTGTGTTTTACAAAAAAAAAAAAAAAAAGTGTCTGTTTCATAATAAAATAAAATGAAACTTTTATGTTAGCCAGGTGCAGGTGATAAATCACCAAATATATTTCTCATCGACATCATTCACATTGCATTCATTTTATTTAAAATATGAACTTTACACTCATTCCATTTAAATTGCACAACTTTAATTTAAAACACATATATTACATACATTTAAAATACATGCCTTTCATTCATTTCATTTAAAATAAAAAAAGTGAAAGAAAGAAAATAACAAGCGGGGAAAATTCTACCTTACGACAGAATATAGATTGGCCACCCACGGCTTTTATCGTTGAGATTTTTTCAGCCAAGTCTAACTCATCCAAAAAAAAAAAAAAAAAAAAAAAAAGTCTTTGTTAGCATAAGCCAGCTTCTCCACTTTAGAATTTAGTTAGCGCTGTAAGATTTTTTGTGAGGCTGGCGGAATATATTAGGCACGAACACACCAAGTTTGAAAAAGATCCGGTGACTAGAAGTATTTTTAATAAATATAATAGTAAAAAGATGTGGCTCCAATGGGCTGAGACGTGGCGAGGTAGTTGTTGTTTACAAATGCGCTAGCTTAATGACACTCTTTAAACTATTTTTAATGGTTCAAGGCATTTTAGCACTTAATAGATAACCTGAAAAAGGTAATGAAAAGTTCTATGATAGCAGCTTTTATGATAGATACAGCTAAGAGAAGTTGTTTAACAAATGATGAGTTAGCATTAGTTGATGGGATCTTGGAAAGCGTTGGGGGGAAGGGAGGGGGAGCTATACAAAACACAAGTGCTCTACGAGACCTGATTTAAAATAAATCCTCACTTGCAATTGAGAGATGGGACTTTAAAAGGGATCCCCCTTTTCGCCCCTCTGACGGTCCCCCCAAGAGAGATACATAAAAACCGAGGGCACCAAAAGAAGCGGGGGGGGGGGAATACCTTTAGGTGGTTTACAGCTAATTTTGCTGAAATTTGGAGCTGTCCGGCCCATAGGAACAGCGAAAAATGGGAAAAACTAAAATAAATATGAGAAATTGTAAAAAAATAAATAAGAAAAGTGCTCCTGACAGGAGACGGGAGAGTCGGAGGGGGATAGTAGAACCAGACAGAAGTGCTTGATGAGATCAAACTTTTGATATGGTACATGACAGGGTTTGAACACCTTGAATGTCTTCCCCGTGGGGGGGGAGGTAACTCCAGTCCTATGGGAGATAGGGCTTCTGGACCCTCTTAGAAATGTCGGCCTTGACGATTTTAACTTCGTTGGATCCTTTAGAAGAGGCCTACGTCCTCTGTGGGGCTTAAAGAGGCTGAGGAAGAATGGAAAAACTAAAATTTAAAAAGAGTTGAAACAGAGAACTATGTTTCTTAAGGGAGGGGAGATGAGAGGCGGAGAGTAGGACCAGACCATAGTGCTTGACGAGATCTATCTATTGATATGTTACATGAAGTGGTTTACATGGGGTTTACATTTGGGGGGAGCACCAAAAAGGTGTTACTGAACCTTTCCCATGATTATGCCAAGGTTGCAGTTATGATTTCGCCAAGATCATCGCAAAGCTTATACAGGCATCCTATATACGCATATATATATTCCAAACACTCCTATATGTGCCATATACGTCATTATACACATATTATTTATGTTTTATATGTTGTATATACATCATATACAAATGTCATATATATACATCATATATGGCTATAACTTGGCCACATACGTACAGAAATGTTATATATATATATATATATATATATATATATATATATATATATATATATAATTATAATATCTATGAATTTCAAAAACATATCAAGTTCTAATATCATTCTACTAAAATCTACAAAGAGATAATTAATGATATTGTGTAATCAGCATACCACATAGCTAATAATTAACTTGTGCAATCATAAAACCATAGCATGTGCTTCAATGGTAATTAGCCAAATTTACTCATACCTGAAGAACATTTAAAAAGAAAGAGAGAGAAAGGGGAAAAAAAAATTATAAATTGGAGTTGCTATTAAGTAAACACAAATGGATTAATAAATTAATTATGAAGATTATTCAGTGGAAAAACTGGACCACAAGAGAACCAATCAAGAATTGGATATGAAAAAACATATGTGGATGTACTCGTCAGCTTGGCTGCACCCACATGTGTTTTAAAAATAATTCAGTATTTCATAATTCTACTGGCATGATGCTAAGAACAGTAGAATCAGCCAAGTATACTGAATTATTACCAGACAACAATTGGAAAAATTTAAAATTGGAAATATGTAAAATGTAAATAAAAAACCATTAAGAAATATATAATATATCACTTACAACGATTATCCTAAAATCTTTATAAATCACCACACTAAATTACCACCAGATATCATTTTTGAAATAATATTGGAATTTAGAACCCTTAAATTGTAGAAAAAATGTTTTACTCACAAGAATGATCCAGAATCCTCAAAATATAGCAACTTCTGCATAATGATCAATTCCACATGGCACATATCAAACATGTTGACATTCGAGTCGAGTTGAGAGAAATGATTTGAAAGACAAGTTGAGAGCTCATTTTTTTTAAAACACAACTCGATCAATGACTCCCCAACACAAAATAATTCAAAAACACACAAAACTATTCTGTTGATAATACTCTTATAACAAAATTATATCCGTGAATATATAATTACTCCATCTAATTTTAATTCCTGAAAGTAAAATTAATATACAAGCAATAGCTCCCTCTATAGTTAAATTAAAAATAATATCTATAATATAATATCATCAACTAACTAAAACGTAAAGTGTCGCCATCTGTTGGTATTATAATTATTCATAATTAATATTTAGTTACATATCCATATTATTATTAACATAATCACTTCATTAGATTTAATCAATATATAAATTTTAATAAAACAATACTTCCTTGTAGTTTTTACATTAAATTCGAATAAAATCCTACAATATGAATAAATATACACAGAATTTATTCATCCTGCACAGCATTTCAGATATTCTTAACAAGAGTATATTTTGTAAAAGAGATATTATTTTAAAACAAAGTGTTATGCTGCCAGCTGTGTTAAACCACTGATATATATTATAAACTTATAATTAAATTATTAATTTTTATTGTTACTTCTACTTAAATATATTTTAGACTTGTTATTAAATAATTAATGTATTGTTTATACTTATACTTAATTATATTTTAGATTTCACAGATTAATTTAATATCAAATTAAATAATTACCAGAGGGCCCGTGCGAAGATTTCGCACTGAAATCTAATATTTTTTAGGTACTTCTCTATTAACTCGTCGACCACTTTTCATAACAAAAAACTACCGCCAAACTGTAAGATTAAACGCCAAAAATGCAGTCCCATTTACTTGATGTCAGAATCATTATGCGTGTTTGTTACGTCATCTAGTGGTATTCATTCGACAT
This sequence comes from Maratus michaelseni, assembly GCA_963931845.1. NCBI lineage: Eukaryota > Metazoa > Arthropoda > Arachnida > Araneae > Salticidae > Maratus > Maratus michaelseni. The sequence continues at coordinate 129,002,659 of OZ007595.1, forward strand.
TTCCGTGTATTTTTCATTATGTTTTACTGATTTAGTAATTACTTTACTAATTAAAATAACAATTGTGTCCTTAAATTCTTATATTTTATTTATTTTTTAATATTCCAATGGTAACGTTCTCCCGTTTATTTGGCGATAGTTTTTTGTTATGAAAAGTGGTCAACGAGATATAGAGAAGTATCATTTTTTATTAATATGTAATATTATTAAATGCAGGTATAAACTTCTAAAGAAAAAGCAAGGATAAAAATATCTGCAAACAACATTTAGTTGTTAGTCAAGCCAGAATATCATCTAATTTATTCTATCAAAGTTAGACTAAAAACTGATCCCAGATTGCTAAAGGCACGCGCGTTTAAAAAAAAATTAACAATTGTATTTTGACTGCATTAGAGGATGACGTCATCCGCTACGGGAAAACCATGGGACTTAGAAATATAAATCTAAACATTTCAATTTCAATTTAGCTTTTTAATCATAAGTATAAAATAAACCCGTGCGGCGTTTTTTATAATAATTGCTATGAGCATCATATAATGTGGTATTTTATTTTTTTGGCAACAATAATTTCAGGAAAACCTTTCATTTCTTTCATGAAAACAATGCCGATTTATTTTTTTAATTTCAGCAAATTTTAATCAAAAACATGTTTTAACGAATTGTTAAGTGGGCTATGTCAGAAGCCTGTTCTAAAACTTTTCATATGGTATCTCATTCGTTGTTCTGCGTTTCATATTTTCTGAGTAAAAGGGATGTTGACAGGAGAAATAATATATAAGGATTATTATCACTACTGTGCTTCAATCAAATTTATGCTATGCAGTAATTAAAAATACTTATTAAATTTAATTTCATATATAAAAATAAAAAACTATATATATATTTATACACTTTGCAAATAGATATGTTTGTGAGTTATAATAACCAATGTTATCCATGTATAATTTTATGTGTTATTGTATAAAATTATACATGGATTATAATATAAGTTAAATTATAAATGTATGAAAATTGCTCATCAAAGACACCCTAAACATATGTGATTGGCAACGCACAATCACATACTATACAGAGTGTATATAATGTTCAATCAAATTTTAAATTTCCTAATATGTTATAATTGTATTAATGTATGTTATAATTGTAATATTATATCTATTGTTATATGTTATCGCACATTAAAACAAAAATTTATTACATACAGTGTTAATAATTAAATGATATAATAAATGTTATTTAAAAGAGTTGATAATTGAATTTATCATAAAAATTGGATAACCATATATTTTTGCTTGATCTCGAATAAATTTAATTATTATAATGTCATACATGCTTTATAATTTGGTGATAAATCTTGGCCGCTTGGCAGTTCATCCTTGGAAGCCTCTATAACATTAAAGTACCAAATTTACAATATATTAATGAAAAAAGAAACAAAAATATTTCATGCTTGGTGGCTGCTATAACACGAAAGTACCAAATTTCTTTTTTATTTTTCATATCTGATAATTTGCATCTATCTTTTTTTGTAATTTTAACATTTTTGTAACGATTTTATGCATTTCTATTGCCTATTCAAAGAAAAATCCTTCTAAAGTTACAGAATTTCGTTAAAAACGGATAAAATAGTAAAATGTGAACATCGTTTGGTCCATTCTCGACCGAAAGCAAAAACCGTTTTCATTATCTTTTTACGCGTGAAGGTTTCGTTATGGTACTTCATTGTGAAGTTTGGTAATTTTTGAAATTCATTATTTGAAAAACGGCATAATCATTTGATTTGAAATTTATATCAAGAAAAAAAACAATTTTTTTCCTTTCTAACGCAGTTTGTCTAACAATTTTGTGACAAATACTTTTTGAGCTATTAATTTTTTTAGTAACTTCAAATGTTTCAGTTTCCGAGATTAACCTGTGGCAACGATGGATTGCTGTGACTTTTCATAAACATGAAAAATGATAGAGATTGAAAGAATAAGCCTCCCTGTGGGTGGCTAATAAGAAATTATAATAGTGTACACGAAGATATTTTATTTCAACATCAAACCGTTTTTTTTAATTTACACACATGGAAAATTAAAGCTGCAACAGGCGAGAAAAAAAAAATGCTATTTTCAAGATTTGCCCCTGGCTATCATAAAAGTGCCAATAAAACTAATATGCTGATTTCGCAAGCTAGGTCCAACAAATATTCAAAGATGGGGTTCTCTAACTAAAATGGCACAAAAACAAAAATCGTGTCAACCCTGGTGAGTCTGGAACAGCTGCTCCATTTTTCAAAATGAATAAACAAAAATTAAATTAGGAAAAATGTACAAAAAAGAAAAATAATTTATGATAATCAAATAATAACAAATGATAGACAGTAGATTCTAGTTAATTGGGATTATCAGTTGTGCATCAGTTCAGCACAATTTGTTCCAATAAAGCAAGCTGCCCCAATTATTAGGAGTAAAGTTAATGATATTTTTAGATTTGGTTTCTGACATTTTCTGCCAAAATAATTTTAAAAAAAGAAAGAAAATCCATTTTTTTTTATAGTTGACCAGGCCTTTTCCTATCAGGCTTTTGACCAGCTTAACGGGTTGATGCCTGGCAACGGTACGAGTAATTAGCCTGATCTCTACATAGCAAAGATCTGTTTGATAGATTTCTAGGGCAATGTGGGTTCAGTGCATCTTGTTGTCGTAGTTGCTTTTCCTTACTTGGCCAGTTGCTAATTGATGTTTGGCTGAGACAGTTCAGCACTGTACTGTGTAGCGAAGTCATGCCGAATGGATGTGAGATGCTGGAGTATTTACTAATTCCTCGCTGCATTGCACACCCATACGTCATGCCATAGCTACTTGTGTTTGTCTCGTAATTTAGAACATTGATCAGGTGACGAGACCTTCACCTGACTAAGCACCTTTCAGAGGTATAATTCACAGGAAACTTGGAGGACTTTGCATCCACGACAGATTTTACATACACCGGGTGCCATTAGTGTATATGATAAATGAATAAACAAATGAATAAACAAGATAAGATCCAGATTTTATCTTCTGACCAGAAAAAAGAAGAAAAATACAAAAAACAAAAGTCATTGAGGAAAACCACTAAAATAAATACATAAATATCTTTAAACTTACTTGGATAAATGATTGCAATTTAGCAACAATTGTAGTAGCATACTCCTAAAATAGAAGAATAAAATTGTAAAAAATACTTAATTATTAACATTTAAATTTAATTTTTTTTTTTTTTTTTTTAAGAAAGACAGAAAGAAAAAAAAAGTTACTTAAAAAGAAAATTAATAAAAATTCCAAATACTTTAAAAAATATATATATTTTTTTAAAGATTGTGGGGAGTATTCAAGGTCAACTATTCTTAAACGTAAGCTGGATCTTACTGGATGCCTAAAAGAACATTAATACCTGAAAAATATACACTTTCAAAAGCTTTTTAATTTCAATGACATGTGATTCTGATTGCAAGCTTTAAAAGTGGTTTTTGACAAGAACAAATGCTAACAAACAAAAAATTAAATGAAAACTACTCAAGGTATAATTTATATACATACTGTTATTATTATTATTATTATTATTTTAGAGGAGTAAAAATAAAATAGCATTTGAACTTTCAATGTCAGTATAATTTATGATTTTGTTGAAGATAAAGGGAATTCCTTTTTTAATAAAAAAAATATTAAGAAGCATTTATAATTTTGTCTATGTAGATTTCCTTTTGAAGAGAAAGAGAGCAACCCCCGGCCCCACCAACTTCCCTCAAGCGCAGTGTTACCAGCAGGCTACTTTTTTAAAATTCAGATTCTTTGATTCCCACCACTTTTTAAAAATAATGTAATTGGTCTTATTCCCGTACTATTTAATCTGTCATTAAATAAGGCGAATATTTCTACTTCAAAAAAATGGTGGCAATCAATCTGAATTTAGAAAAAGTAGTCTACTGGCAACACTGCCCAAGCCGACATTCAAATAAAAGACGCCTTTTGATGTTTCTGACAAATCAATATTTTTAAATATGGAAATTTTCCATCTTCCAAGATTGCAGCAAATGAATTTTTATGCGAGTCTGAAATCGTAAGAAACTGAATCTTGTCAAACAAATGTAGCCCAAGATAGCACATCTTTTACAAAACATATTTCATATTGTTAAAGTTAAAACACACACACACACACACATATATATATATATTATTTTTTGTTGTTTCTACAATTATTAAACCTTAAAATATAATTATAATGTAGATTAATATATATAAAGAAGGATACTTTCATGTTATAGTAGCCCCCATAATTACGATTATGCCAAGGTTACAGCTATGATTTCACCAAGATCATCGCAAAGTTTGTATATGCATCATATACACATACATAGACTCCAAACACTCATATATGTGCCATATACGCGAATATTTACACATTATTTACATCTTATATGTCATATATACATCATATAAGTCTTATACACATGTCACATATATACATCATCAGGGGTGGGGAATTTTCAGAAAATCTTACCAGCAAGCAAGAAGCAACCTATAGTTAAAAATTGTTATGACAGAATTTACGCAAATGGAAAAATAGTTCATTACTATTACTATAGGGGTGCACAACCTGTGGCCCGCGGGCCAAAACTGGCCCGCGATCGGATTACTGGTGGCCCGCGGATCAATTTCGCCGATCGGACGCGAAAAAATCACGAATTTCGCCGATCAGGTGCGTAGAAATCGCGAATTTTGCCAAATTTCGCCCATCGGGTGCGTAAAAATTGCAAATTTTGCCGAGTGAGTGCATATAAATCGCGAATTTTACTGATCGGGTGCGTATAAATTGTAAATTTCGCCGGTCGCCTGTGTAAAAATCGTGAATTTTACCAATCGCCTGCGTAATAATCGTGAATTTTGCCGAGCGCCTGCGTAAAAATCGTGAATTTTGCCGAGCGCCTGCGTAAAAATCGGAAATTTTGTCGATCGGGTCGTAAAAATCGCGAATTCTGTCGATAGGCTGCGTATAAATCGCGAATTTTGCCGATCAGGTGCGTATAAATCGTAAATTTTGCCGATCGGGTCCGTTAAAATCGCGAATTTTGCCGATCGGGCCCGTTAAAATCGCAAATTTTGCCGAACATGTGCGTAATAATTGTGAATTTCGTCAATCACTAGGAAAAAATTATGAATATTGTCAATCGTGCATGAAAAAAAATGCAAGTTTTTTTCCATCCTTTCCAATTGAATTGGGTTATGCTGACTAAGGAGGTGGTTGAGTATAGGGTAGGGGTGTACCGAGTAGCCGAGTACCGAGTACTCGGCCATTTACTACTCGGCCGAGTACCGAGTTGCCGAGTACCGAGTAGTTGTGTGTAAGAAAGAACTATTAATGCGCACATGAAGTGAGCTTAAAAATAACATGTCTGTGTGTGTAGATATATATAAACATACTTCTTGAGCATGTAGTCATACATTTAATTTTACAAAAAATTTCAAATTAACTAATTAAATTTGAAATTTAATTATGCACCTATTAAAGACTATTTTTGAAAATTCAAAAAAATTAAAACAGTACAATTATTTTTAAAAGATAGAAAAAAAATTAATAAATAAAAGTAAAATTAGCCAATGTGAAATTAAAACCCATTCTTCAATTTATCTAACTGTGATACCTGAAATCCGTCTGTCAAAAATGGTTATTGGTTGCTGTAATTTTGAATAATACGAATTGTCATTTAATAATGCAAAAAGCTGATGTTAAAAGTGTGGCTTGCACTATTCACAATGTGCAACTTATAATAAAATCGGGTTTATCTTCCCTACATGCTTTTTGACATGTTAGTTATAGCTAAAAACATTGATGGACATTTTAACCACTTTGTAGCTGCATGTTCAAATTTTTAAAAAGTTCAGTCACATTTGTCTGAATCCAAAAAAAATAATCATTACAGTAATTAACCATAAGATGGAACTCAAAGTATAATATGTTGAAAATATTGCATGAATTAAAGCAGCCTCTTTGCCTTTATGCCACTGAAAGTAAGATAAAAAAATTTAACTACAGTTCAGTAGCAATTACTGGAAAGTGTAATGAAACTGTTATTGCCATTCTGAGTAACATTGAAAAGCTCAAATGAAAGTTCCAATCATTTTGGTTGTGGTATAATGAAAGGGACATTAAAAAGTGAACTATTAAAACTAAATTTTCAGTTGCTTTGGTTTTTCTTAACTTTTCTGTATTTTGTAAACATATTTCTATATACTAAGTAAATAGTTTTTATGAATAATTGCATATATTATATATTTTTATATTCAAATAACTTTTACAGATCAATTATAAATTCCTTTGGCTTCAAAAATGATAATAATGCTTAAAAATGAAATTCTTACAACTACTCGGTATTGTACTCGGTACTCGGCCCAAAATTTAGCCGAGTACCGAGTACTCGGCAAATTGGCCGAGTATGCCGAGTACCGAGTAAATACCGAGTACTCGGTACGGCCCTAGTATAGGGAGCTAACCCTCCTTTTAAAATTAGCATTTTTATGAACTTTTAGGCTGGACCCCCCCCCCCCACTTGCCCCCTCCAATGGATGTTGGCTCTCGACAATCCAGTCATTTTTGTGACTGCCCCACCTCTGATAAAGGTTGTGCACCCCTTTGATATCCACATTTTATGACTGAATATGTTAAGAAGTGCAATTTAGAATAATATATGTTTCTCCTCCTCTCCACCTTCATTCATGAAAGCAGAATTTTTTTTCCGGCACTGGCAATCTTTAAAGCTAAATTTATTCCTTCAAAGAAAGTCAAGGAGTATTTTCACTCTTTGAAAATAATCTTAGCTATATTTCTTGTATAAATACAAACGTAAACTGTTGATATATCATTGCCAACAGAACTGAATACGTTGACTGGAAGGAAGGAACCTGGGGGGGGAGAGGGGGGCTAAATCTACCCTTTCGAAATTTGTTTTTTTAATCTGATCTCCCCCCCCCCCCCCCCCCGGTCACATCTCCTGAAAACAAAAAATTTCCTGATGATGGCCCTCGACAACCCGGTGTTTTTTGTAAGTGGCCCTTCGCTTAAAAAGGTTGTGCACCCCTATATTACTACTATACATTTTCATTATTATTATTTTTTTTTAATAAAAGTATGGATGTATATATTTATTTCTATATAAAAATAAAAAATAAATATATACATCAAAGAAAAGTGTAGTATAGGACAGAACATAGTACCATATTTATATTATGGTAATTTGGAGAGTTGCAAAATATAGCTAACAAATAAAAAACATATCGTCTGTAACCTGCAGGGTTTCATTTTTAAAGACTGCTTAAAAATTCACTCGCCAATAGCGAGTAAAATGGTGTAATTCTCCACCCCTGTACATCATATATGCACCTTATACAACAATAACTTGGCCATTTATGTCACGAAATGTTATATACATCATATATTATTATAATGTCATATATGTTTTATAATTTGGCGATAAATCTTTGTCGTTTGGCGATTCATCCTTGGGGGCCCACTATAACACGAAAGTACCTAAGGAATTTATAGAGCAGGGCTGTCTAACATTGAGCACAAAGATGCTGTTGGTTTAAGGTTTATTAAATGCATTTATAAGTTATGTTAAATTAAAGTAAAATAAAGTTATAAATGTTTCAATAGTTTTCCCATTTAGTTTTCCCAGTGTCTCTGCACAACCATTAACACTAAGTATCATAATAGCAAGTATAGTTAACTTGTTTATATTTTTCTAAGTGTTTAAATTGTTATGGGTATTTAAATAGTTAATGTATATGTTTAAAAAGATAAATTACTTACTTAATATGCAACAAGGAAATTTAATTTTATAAAGTACACTGAGTTTGTACTTGCATTAACAACTTCCCACCTCACATATGACTTTGTTTACATTGTGAAAGTGGTTGGTTGGTTCTCATGGTTGGATTGACATGTTGCAGGAAAAATCATTTCATGTGAGTCATTTTTCCAGTTAATTGTTTTCACTGCCTTACAGTATTAAATATTTGCATAATTATTTTTAACTGCATTTTTGACCTTGCTTTCAGCAGTATTTAAGCTTTTGTGTCTTTGACTTCTCACACAGTTGGCAGATGCATAGTAATGTGAGCACAGGTAATCTCAAGTTAAAAAGTGTTGTCCAATATTATGAGCCTGGCTGGTCCAGCTCTTGATGGCATCTAATATATTAAATTTGAATCTGTGTAAAACTCCAGTTGATATGAAACCAGCCATCTACTTAAGTATTTTTCTTCATGTTCTGCAGAAGCTATGTTGAGTGATTTTGCAACCTGTGATAGTAATATGACCTTTATTGTTTTACTAACTTATGTCCTTTTTAATAAACTGTTTTTGAACTATTTGGCATCCATTAATGAACTTAATCCATACTTGCACACATTTTTGGCAACTAGTATAAATTTTTTAACAAGTATTCTAACCACGGCCCCAACAACTGGTAGCAGAGCGTGGTTGGATGAGCTCTGCTTTATAAGATAAAAATGGCTGCCACTGGTGAAATAAGTTATTCCTCATTCTCGTTTCCTAAGCTAAATAGAGAGAATTTCAAGTCATGGAAATTCAATGTGAATTTGTTTTTGATGTCAGAACTTAAGTGATTTTACTTCTGACAAAGTGACGAATGAAGCTCTCAAGGCGGATGTTGTAGTGGATAAGGTAAAGGAAAGCAAAGCCTTGGCCATTTTGTGTTTAAGTATCGAGGAAAACTTGAAAAATATTATATATGATGCCAAAACACCATCAGAAGTCTGGGTGTTACTAAAGAACACTTTTGAATCTTGTAGTCGTGCTAGAATTGCAGCATTAAGAAGAAAATTTATGAATATTAAATATAATGAAATGGATTCCATGGCGACCTACATTAACCGAGTATTGGAGAGTTCAAAGGACTTAGAGTCAGCCGGTAAAGAAATCCCACCTGATGAAGTTGCCTACCAAATCCTGGAGCATCTGCCTGAAAGCTATGAAAGTTTGGTAATACAATTATATCGACTGCCAGATGCCGATTTTACAGTGAACGAGGTCCGAAAGCAACTACTTGCTGAATATGATCGCCAAAGGTCAAAATCTACTGAGATTCCAAGAAATCAAGCTCTTTTATCCATACATAAAGAAAAACAGAGACAACGGTGTTATTCTTGTGGAAAGCCTGGACATCTGAAAAAGTTCTGTAGATTGAATTCCAGATCCCAAAGTGGCTCATGGAACAAACAGAAAAGCAGCCATAACTTCAGTCAAACCCATTTTGCCGCTGCAATGATGAGCGAGAATTTAAACCTGGAGTTTGTCATCGACTCAGCAGCAACAGACCATTTTTGTAAAGAAAAAGCGGTGTTTAAGGACTTTCGTGAATTCAAAAGCCAGGCAATTACTGCTAAGGGTAACACGAGGATTTCTGGCATTGGTAACGTAAATTTGATTATTAATTTAGGTACTGTTCCTTTTAATCTTGTATTGAAAAATGTGTATTATGCTCCAGAAATGTGTCGTAATTTAATTTCAGTGAGATGTCTATGTATTGAAGGTTTAAATGTAAATTTTACAGGTGATGAAGCAAAAATATCTGATACTAATGGGGAGATGTTACGAGTTCCACTCAAAAATAAATTTTATTCAATAAATGCAAATTGTGGAAAAGGTGAAGTTTTGGGGGCACATATTGCTAAAAATAATGTAACAAATTGGCATTTACGTTTTGGGCACTTAAACTGTAAATCTTTACTAGAATTTGCCAGGTCAGGAAATGCTTATGGTACAGAAAAAGTCTCTGGTAAAATGAATGAATGTGAAACTTGTAATTTTTCAAAAAGTAAGCGAGTAAGTTTTCAAGAAAGAGATATAAATACTTCAAACATACTTGAACTCTGTCATATGGACATTTGGGGCCCTGCTCCGGTTAATTCTCTAGGTGGTGCTAGATACTTTATGACAATCATAGATGATTTTTCTAGATATTCTTTTGTATATTTTCTAAGTCATAAAAGCCAAGCATTTAGAAATTTCAGAAATTTTAAAGTTTTTGTGGAAAGACAAATGGGTAAAAAGATTAAGAGAATCAAGACTGACAGAGGGGGAGAATTTCTTTCAAATGAATTTGAAAATTACTTGAGAGGGGAAGGTATAAAGCATGAAATGACGAATGCATATTCGCCGCAAATGAATGGGGTGGCTGAACGCTACAATAGAACTCTTTTGGAAGGCGTAAGATCGTTAATAGAGCAAGGAAATTTACCCCAGGAATTATGGGCAGAATTGGTCAGAACCCAGAATTATTTGAAAAATAGATTCCCTCATAGTAAGTTGAAAGGAAAAGCCCCACTTAATGTTTGGAGAGGTAAACCTTTTTCAGTGAGACATCTTAAAGTTATTGGAAGCACAGCATTCGTTAACATTCCTAGTAGATATAGAAATAAGTTGGAGAAAAGATCCAAAAAGGGGGTTATGGTAGGATACGCCTCAGCTACTCTGGGCTATAGAATTTGGTACCCCGGAACTACTATAGTTGATGAAACCAAACATGTCAGAATTAATGAAGAAAACCCTTATTTTAAGTCGTATAACAAAGAAAGTAAAAATTTGGTAAATGTAAAAATTCTTGAAAATTTTCATGAGGACATTTCAGAATCTAAGGATATACCTCCCACATCATCTGTTACAAATTGGGAAAGAGTAGAGGTAGAGAGAAAGAAAGGGAAAAGTGCTGGTAGAATAGATGTGTATTATTACCCCAAAAAGGGAGGAGTCAAATTGAGAAGTAAAAATGAGGTTGAAAAATATTGCAAAGAAAATCGGTTAACTTATAATCCAAATGAATTTAATTTCAAATCTGAAGGTAAGAATAAAGAATTAACTCAAAGTGCAGATGAAAGTGAGGGGGAGGATTCAGAATTAGAGGCATGTTGTGTAGAAGTAAAGACCCCATCTTCCTATAAAGAGTCCCAAAAATTGCCTGAAAAAGATAATTGGTTAGAAGCCATGAAAAATGAATTAGGTACCCTTCAAGAAAGAGAAGTATATGACTTAGTACCCAGGCCTGAAAAAGTAAAAGTATTGGGTAGTAGATGGGTTTATGCCATTAAAAAAGATGAAAATGATAAAATAAAAAGTTTTAAAGCTAGATTTGTAGCTAAGGGGTTCAGGCAGGTTGAAGGTGTGGATTACTTTGAAACTTTCTCTCCAGTTATATCTTTTTCATTAGTCAGATTTTTCTTTGTCATGTTGGTTATGATAAAAGGTTGGGAACATCAACACTTGGATATTAGATGTGCTTATTTATATGCTAAACTGAAAGAGGAAATCTACATAGACCAACCTGAGGGTTTTGTTGAAAAAGGAAAGGAAAGTTATGTAATGAAGTTAAAGAGAGCTTTATATGGCTTACATCAAGCCGGGCGTGAGTGGTATGTTGAACTAGATGATACATTTGTTAAATTAGGGTTTGATAAAATTGATTGTAACTGCATCTATACTTATAAGTCTGAAATTATAATATTGGTATATGTTGATGATTTGGCCATATTTGCCAAAAATAAAAATAGATTAAAAGAAGTAATTGATTTGATTAAAACAAAGTTTGAAATTAAAGTGTTAGGTAAAATTAAAAACTTCTTAGGAGTAGAATTTGAAGAAATTAACAATGAAGTTCATATGCATCAAAAGAGGTACATTAAAAAGTTAAGTGAAACATTCAGAGAAATTCCCAGAGTAAAGTGTAAATTGCCACTTACACCAGGTGTTGTCTTGAAGAAGCCAAGAATATTCCATATAGGGAATTGATAGGAAGCCTTTTATTTCTTGCATCTAGAACCAGACCTGACATTCTGTTTTCAGTAATAGCTCTTTCTCAATTTTCAAGTAATCCTTCATGGTCCCATTGGAAAAATTTAAGTCAGGTTTTACAATATGTTTTTTATACAAGTGACTTTGCAATAAATCTTTCTAGAAGCTCTGACAGCAATTTAACTGTGTATACTGATGCTAGTTGGGCGTCAGATATAATAGATAGAAAGTCTATTAGTGGTCATGTCATTTTCATAGATCAAGTACCAATAATATGGAGTTCAGGTAAACAGAAATGCATTGCATTGTCGAGTATGGAAGCTGAATATGTTGCATTGTCGGATTCCATTAAAGAACTTAACTGGATTTTGAGAATTAGAAATTGCCTGTCATTTCTCGATTTAAACTTTAGTAAACCTGATGTATATTGTGACAATCAGAGTGCAATATGTTTTTCTAAAAACTGTGTAGAGAATAATAGAACTAAGTACATAGATACAAGATTTTATTTTGTCAGAGAAAATTTAGATAAGTTTAGGCTTAAATTTGTTTCAGGTAAAGCAAATGTAGCTGATATGTTTACAAAGGCTTTGCCAAGTGAAAGGTTTTACTTTTATTGCAAATGGTTATTTGGCTGAGCTAGAGACTCTGGGAAAAGGGGGCATTTGTTGGTTTAAGGTTTATTAAATGCATTCATAAGTTATGTTAAATTAAAGTAAAATAAAGTTATAAATGTTTCAATAGTTTTCCCATTTAGTTTTCCCAGTGTCTCTGCACAACCATTAACACTAAGTATCATAATAGCAAGTATAGTTAACTTGTTTATATTTTTCTAAGTGTTTAAATTGTTATGGGTATTTAAATAGTTAATGTATATGTTTAAAAAGATAAATTACTTACTTAATATGCAACAAGGAAATTTAATTTTATAAAGTACACTGAGTTTGTACTTGCATTAACAACTTCCCACCTCACATATGACTTTGTTTACATTGTGAAAGTGGTTGGTTGGTTCTCATGGTTGGATTGACATGTTGCAGGAAAAATCATTTCATGTGAGTCATTTTTCCATTTAATTGTTTTCACTGCCTTACAGTATTAAATATTTGCAGAAGCTATGTTGAGTGATTTTGCAACCTGTGATAGTAATATGACCTTTATTGTTTTACTAACTTATGTTCTTTTTAATAAACTGTTTTTGAACTATTTGGCATCCATTAATGAACTTAATCCATACTTGCACACATTTTTGGCAACTAGTATAAATTTTTTAACAAGTATTCTAACCACGGCCCCAACAGATGCCATGGCACCATTTGAATGTTTTCTTAATGTCTTTTCAAATGCTTCCTGCTACAAGATTTAAAAAATATATATATATACGAAAGGATAAAAATAAAAATTTTAAATCCTAAAACATTTTTTCTAACTTATAAATCTAATGCTTAAATCTAATCTGCCCCTGTGATCTTTGTTTCTCAGCCTCACACATATTACTTTCATCTATCAATTTCGACATCTCTTTAAGTTTTAAAAGTGATGAGTTTGCATTTCTTGCAGCAGTCTGTTGGGTGTGGCTCCCAGGCCCGGCCAAGCCTTTGTGTCGGCATAAGACCCCAGACATCAGTCAAAAGCTAATTGACCAATTAAAATAAACGATCCTCCCAATTTGACTCTTTCTCCCTCTGCTGGAAAATATCCTAAATTCTGATTAAAACCACATGCAAGGACGAAGAAGACAGAATTTTGGCACATTTGAGCGGTCAGCCAAACCCTCGGCCATGTAGTTCTCAAAATTTAACGTATATGGCTCGCGGGACCTCCGACTGAACGCGCGAAGATATCTGTACGAAGAAATGCTTCAATAAACGAGTTAGATCCGCAAGAGAGGTCCCGAGTCAAACTTATTTATGTGTCACCAACTTATTTCTCCCAAGTCGTCCCCGGATAATTCGTTACATTTTAAAAAGTCGGCATGACGGTCGCCTACTTCGGGAAAATCCCAGCCTTTCCACGATAAAAGAACTTGAAAAATGAAAAATTTCACTTGTGCCATGAAAATTTCGAATAGTATCTGTGTTTTGTCAGTGCAATCGGCCCACGAACAATCTCAAAAGATTGCCAGCAATTAATGAGACTTCGATTGACCAGAGGAGAAAGAGAAAGATGTTTTTGCGCATACCTTTGCGGATAAAAACTCCCTTTTCGTGTATCGTCGCCTGGCTACACTCGGAAATATCATGAGACTGCTGAAAAATAATGAGTACCAGGTCGTTATAGTCTTTCAAGAAAGTGCATTTTACCATCATGAACTTTTATTGTGTATAAAAACTGAATATATTCACCTAGAAAAGAAAAATACTTTTCCCCCATGGCCGGTAAAAAAGATCTTTTTTATTTTCCAAATCAAACTATTTTACTTAGTGTGCTTACTCGCCAGATAAACTTAAAATAATTTTCGTGATCATCTGAGAAAAACTGAAAATAAACATCCTTTATGCTGAAATTTATTTGCTATATTTCCGGTCCTCAACCAAGAAACTTTTTTCTTCTCACTCTGTTATCGTCAAAAAGAAACTTATCTATTTGCAAACCACGTCAATTTATTAACTTTAGACTCACTGAAGATCAAACTGAATCTTTCGAAAAACTCTTTTATAACCTCAACATATGTAGGTCAAAGAGACAGCTGATTTTTAAGATCGCCCAAACTCTGATACAGAACTGAAATATTTATCTGTGTGATCCCGACTTTAAATTTTTGTGGTTAGAACTGAGTAAGAAAAGGAAAAAACATTCAGTTTTCATTTATTTTTTAAATCTTTTTTTTTTTCTTTCAGTTGAGCACGTTAAACTAAAGTGATTCATGATGCACTGAACCGACCACCGGAAAATGTTATTTATTTACCTTTAGTGAACAAATAACGATAATGATCTGGGTCAGAAAAAGCCCTGTGTTTTATTTTATTTTATTTTGTTTGTGTGTGTGGGTGTGTTAAAGCAAATTGGATATTTTAATCCACAGGTAAGTTTTATTGCTATATAAATTTCCGTCTTAATGGTTTTGTAGAAAAAAAGTATAAAGTTTGATTACATTCTTTTTAATTTCTTCATTTAAGTGTTTGAAAGTAACTGATATTTTTTAATTGAAGCTTAAATTTTTTAATATTTTATTAAGTTTTGTATTAAAAGTAATTAAGCCACAATACAGATTTCTTTTACGTTATTTCTTTTATGAAAAGGTGTTTTTAAAAATAAATTTTGTTAAATTAAACAATATTTTATTTGTTTATTTGCTTAAAGAATTAATATTGAAAAGTTACTTCTGAGAATATCAAGAATGAAAAAAAAAAAAAAAAAAAAAAAATGCTGTTATTAACGTGTAACTTTTAAAAGTAGATTTTTCTAAAATATCACAGTTGGGTTAAAGGGATTTTAGAAGTTTTAAGCAAATTTAAACTTATTATTTTAAAATTTTATTGGCTTTATTTTTTCTTGTAAAGTGCAAGTTATTAAAGTTAGAAGAAATTTGGTAATGACAAGCTATGCATATTAAAATTGTGACAAGTTTTGATAACAGTAGTTTCTTTTCTTTTTCATGAGGTGAAGCATACGTGCGATCACCAAAAAGTAAATGCAGTTGAATTTAATGTTTATGGTATTACAAATAAATGGGTTGAACTAGTTACTTTTATGAATGCTTTTCAGTAAAAACATTTAAATATACAACATTTTTGTTTCTTTTTATAACTTTTTCCTATATAAGAGTGAAACAGGAAAGAAAATAGCTATGAAGACATTAAATGATACATTTACACAGTGATCGTTGAATGTTTTTATCATTTTATTCACCAAGTATTTTTCATCAACTATTTTCCCAATGTTTTCAGGTGATTTTCTTAAAATTTGTAAATATATTTTCTATTATTTTTAGAATTTGTATGTGTTTAGTAAGTATTACCTATTTTACTTATTCGTTATTATAGTTTGTTTCTTTTTATATGAAAATTTATTTTTACACAACTGGTAGCTATACAATTCAAATTGCCAGTAATTTTTTTTTATATTTCATGTAAATAAGCATTAATGTTGTGTTTTTCCGTACATTTATTCAATATTTTTAGAAGTTATATTATTATTTTTGCCATTTCCTCTTGTGCAATTTTATTATCTCTAGCACTTTTATAATTAAAATGTCATACCCCATCATTCTCCAAACGACCCCCATGTGTTGGTTAAACACCAACCAGTTTTTAAAGAAAAATTTGAAGGCCCCGTCCTTACCATTTTAAATATTCAAAATAAATTCAATTCATTAACCAATTGGTTTAGGCATGACCTTGGTGAACCCACTTTTGCCGTCGTAAGTCCAATAGGGTCTAAACCCACACATTCAATTTTTTAAAGATGACCATGGTTCCATTCCATTAAATCTTTAAGCCCACAATTTTTTTAAAAGTTTTTGAGTTGGTTAAACTCCACCCAAAAACAACCCTGTGCAATCAAAGAGGATTCAGTGATGTACACGTGCAAATGTGGCAACTGCTGACAGTTTTGTAAGAACAGATCCATTAGTAAACAGAATTATCACCAGGTTGCCATGCACTTCTAAAACACTGTCCTTTTTTATTCATACCAGGTTTATTATTTTTTGTTTTATTAATTAATTTTTCCTTTGCCAGTAGTAAAACCCTTAAAAATAAAAAAGTTTTTGCTATTTGCGTAAAATCTAGCAAGGAAAACTCTAAGCATTCTGGCCTTAATCTTAAAGGAAAAATGTTCTGTGATTTATACTTGTCTAGAGCAGGAATTTATGTATTTATTTTTTTTCTTTGAGCTCACAGTGAGATGTAGTTGTAATTTATTATATTGCTGCTCGGATTTATTGATGCCACTGGTTAAAACAAATACACCTCAGTCTGCAAAACAGTAAATTCCATTGCTTACAATTAAATTGCATCTACATCTTCACCCAAAATAGAAACATCATGCTCAATTTTCTTTTTTTTAATTTTTGCTAAAACCTCCCCGAGGTTTAGGATCTGCTAAAACCTCCAAAGGTTTAGGATACAAATAAAACTACTTACCTAACCAGTAGTCCCTGTAAATAAACTCTATATCTTACACTTGTTATGTCCACACCTGTTTTGTCCATTTTACAGTATATTTCATTATTTTTATATATTTACATAATCTTTTAATTTTAACAATTTTACATTACTGAGATTTTAGTATTTTCACGTTTTGAAAAAATGTGAATAAACAATTTCAAGTTTTTCCATAATTTCACATTTCTAACTAGTTGTCTAATGTGAATATATTACATATAAAGAACATATATTTTTCTACCAATTTCTTACATTTATTATTATTATTTTATTATATTGATACCATATGTTTATATATTTGTACATAACTATTTTTTATATTTAATTTTTGCACTTTTTACCATAAAGTCATAATTTTCACAGAACTATATATTTTTTATAAAATATTTTGAAATTTTGTGCTGTAAGGACTTGAACAAAAATAGCACAAAAATGTCCCGAGACTTTTAAGCCATACAATTATGGCCAAAAGACAAACAACAAATTTATAGCTATTATTTTAATCTTTATCTTATTAGTATTTTTTTTTCCTCATATAGCTTTGTGGTATAAATATTATATTTTTCAAGTTATGTAAAGTTCGGTCAGATTGCCCCGAGAGCCATATCCCAAATTTAGAACTTTTTAGCATAAAACCATAAGATCTTTAATTTTTCCTCAATTTTTATGCGTCAAACTTCCAGGAGAGTTCCCCTAGTTTTGCAGGCAAATCTGGTGGATCTCATCTTGGAGGGGGGGGGGGGGATGTGAAAGGATAAAAATAAACAGTTTTTAAAATGCAAAATAAAAATTTTAAATCCTAAAACATTTTTTCTAACTTATAAATCTAATGCTTAAATCTAATCTGCCCCTGTGATCTTTGTTTCTCAGCCTCACAAATATTACTTTCATCTATCAATTTCGACATCTCTTTAAGTTTTAAAAGTGATGAGTTTGCATTTCTTGCAGCAGTCTGTTGAGTGCGGCTCCCAGGCCCGGCCAAGCCTTGGTGTCGGCATAAGACCCCAGACATCAGTCAAAAGCTAATTGACCAATTAAAATAAACGATCCTCCCAATTTGACTCTTTCTCCCTCTGCTGGAAAATATCCTAAATTCTGATTAAAACCACATGCAAGGACGAAGAAGACAGAATTTTGGCACATTTGAGCGGTCAGCCAAACCCTCGGCCATGTAGTTCTCAAAATTTAACGTAAATGGCTCGCGGGACCTCCGACTGAACGCGCGAAGATGTCTGTACGAAGAAATGCTTCAATAAACGAGTTAGATCTGCAAGAGAGGTCCCGAGTCAAACTTATTTATATGTCACCAACTTATTTCTCC
This sequence comes from Maratus michaelseni, assembly GCA_963931845.1. Classification (NCBI taxonomy): domain Eukaryota; kingdom Metazoa; phylum Arthropoda; class Arachnida; order Araneae; family Salticidae; genus Maratus; species Maratus michaelseni. The sequence goes on from OZ007595.1 coordinate 129,020,917, forward strand.
CAAGTCGTCCCCGGATAATTCGTTACATATATAAATCTATTTTAAAGGAGTTTTTATTTAAAGTCAATAAAATTTACTATTATTATTATTATTATTATTATTATAGGCAGTTTCTAGCTTCTTTCCAGGGTTGCATTTAAAAAAGGGAGAGAGTTGGTTTAAATGACTTTTTAGTAACAATCAATATTACATTTGCCTTTTTAATAGCATATTTATAATTGAATATAATAAGATTAAATGAAACCACATTAAAAAGAAATTAGTGTTATTTTATAATTTAGGAAAAATGAATGTTATTTTTATTATTTATAAATAGCACAAATTACACTGGTCGGCATCCAAAATCCACCCTATAAAAATAATGATTGTTTCTGACAGCTTTAACGACCCCTGTACATCATATATGCATCTTATACAACAACTAGCTTACCCTCCCGGTGTTGCCCATGCCAACAACCTTAAATGTACGTGAAATCAGTGTTGAACATTTTTTTTATTTTTAAACAAATCTAATGTTGGGGGCCCCACTATCTTAGACAGCAAACACTGGGCGTGCCATACACACTCCCATATATTACCGTAAGTCGAGTCGAAAGAGCCATACCCCTTCATAATCCAGCCCATAGAACCAGAGATAGAAAAGCGACCCTGGTGGTGAAAATCGAAAAGCTCTATCTATGTAGAGTCGAATGAGCCATACCCCGTCGTGATCCAGCCTATAGAAGCAGATATAGGAAAGCACCCTTTGTGGTGAAAATCCAAACTAAAATCAGTTAGCTCTATCGATGTCAAGTGGAAAGAGCCATACCCCATTGTGATCCAGCCCATAGAAACAGAGATAGGAAAGCACCCCTTGGTGGTGAAATTCAGAACTAAAATAGGTAAGCTCTAGTGATGTTGTGTCGAACGAGCCAAACCGTGTCGTGATGTGACCCATAGAACCCGAGTTAGCTGCAAAATCCTTTAGTTAAACCTTCCACCGCCAGGGGGCACAATATGTTCTATACGAACATAACTGAATTCATTAAGGTTATCGATGTCGAGTCGAATGAGGCATACCCCGTCATGATCCAGCCCATAGAACCAAAGATACGAAAGCGCCCCTGTGGTGAAAATCTGAACTAAAATCAGTAAGCTCTATTGATGTCGGGTGGAAAGAGCCATACTGTAATGACTTAACGAACTCCAGTGATCCAAGGTGATGATTAACATCCAGCACTTTTTATTAGGCATCGTTGATACACAAGTTAAAATAAGATGAACAATTAAAAAACATTACACTCTGCCATCAAAACCCCAGCGTACACAACCATCATATACTGTTCACGCGCACACATCATTTTCCGCTCACCATCGTCTGTTCAACTCTCTCTGCATCTCTCTTACCTTAGCTCGGTTCACTTCTTTTTGACCTGCCAACTAACATCTCTTGCAGTCTCTTTGCATATCGAAAACTGTCCTTTCGATTCAATTACACGGCTTACACGGCAGTCAACCTCCGAAGCTAGGCGACAAAACCATGGACAAAAACTGGACAACTCTAGGCCAGCAACTCACGAGTCAGGCTAGGCCATAGATTTCTTCGGTCGTTACACTGCTCTCATTGGCTGGCTGCTTCGTTGCCAAGGCTATTTCATGGGAGGAGCTTGAAATAGCCTCGAACCCAAAATTCCATATACACGTTTTAATTTTTTTTTTAAAAATCTAAATTAAAATTTAAAAATCCGGCCGCGAGGTATACTATCCGGTGACAACATCTACACATGACAAAAATTTCTGAGTCCTAGGTGTTATAATTACGGAGAAATCCGCGGGCAGGCAGGCAGACAGACACTTACTCTTTTATAGAGATAGAGATAACTTGGCCATTTATGTCATGAAATGTTATATACATCATATATTATTATAATGTCATATATGTTTTATAATTTGGCGATAAATCTTTGTCGTTTGGCGATTCATCCTTGGGGGCCCACTATAACACGAAAGTACCTAAGGAATTTATAGAGCAGGGCTGTCTAACATTGAGCACAAAGATGCCATGGCACCATTTGAATGTTTTCTTAGTGCCTTTTCAAATGCTTCCTGCTACAAGATTTAAATATATATATATATATATATATATATATATATATATATAATATATATATATATATATATAAATCTATTTTAAAGGAGTTTTTATTTAAAATCAATAAAATTTACTATTATTATTATTATTATTATTATAGGCAGTTTCTAGCTTCTTTCCAGGGTTGCATTTAAAAAAAGGAGAGAGTTGGTTTAAATGACTTTTTAGTAACAATCAATATTACATTTGCCTTTTTAATAGCATATTTATAATTGAATATAATAAGATTAAATGAAACCACATTAAAAAGAAATTAGTGTTATTTTATAATTTAGGAAAAATGAATGTTATTTTTATTATTTATAAATAGCACAAATTACACTGGTCGGCATCCAAAATCCACCCTATAAAAATAATGATTGTTTCTGACAGCTTTAACGATACAATGATCAAATATGACAATCAAATTGCTACTTCACGTACCAATTCTTTTTGTTGAAGGGTCACCTATAAAATTAAAATAGTTTTCCCTTGCTAAAATATTAGTGCTAAATGTGTGTTATTATTTTATTTTTTGATTCTCCTGTGCTTTGTTTTTTTCCACACTCTTTTGAAAAAAATTTCTACTGTCTTCTGCAATTGAACAATCTTGTGTATATTTAATCACAAATGACACTTTATATTTTACTCACTGAGAGAATTTGTGTAGTTTCACTGTTGAGAGGAACACACAGAGTCTATTGTGTGATTCACTAATGACTAACTAAATAATTAATTAGCATTGCTAATGGAGTTTGGTAATTGTTTTTTATTTGAATAGGATGGTTGGCAATGGATAGCATGAAAACATGACCACTGCAAGAAGAAAATATTTTTGGAATGAAAAAATTTTCACACCAGGCATTGTGGACAAGACAAAAATATGTTTACCTACTCTCCATATGAAGAGTGGACTTTTTTTAAAGCGATGAACAAAGACAATGAAGAATTTATATATTTTATACATAAATTTCCATGCATGAGCAGTACCAAAATAAAATAAGGTATTTTTGTTGGACCTCAAATAGAACATCAAGATCCTACTTAAAAAAAAAAAAAAATAGTTTTTGTAAAAAACCATGTGTGATTTTATCTAAAAAAACAATTCGTTTAAACTATGCAACTCTGCTCCTTCCTCTAAAACCATTTTTTAGGATAGTGCCCCCACTTAGGAAAATTTTATTCTAAATTTACTATGATTTATATTTTTTCAGTAAATTATTTTTACACAGAATTATTGAATCAGAGGGGACTTGTGGCTACCACTGTACCACTGTATATGTGCATCATATAAGAGGTGAGTGTACTGCTAGCACTACTACAGTCCGATAATATTATTGCATGCATAGAGTCATAATAATGGTATCCTTCATTGTTTGCCACCAACTGAAGTGCACCCCTGCTTACTGAAAGGTAATAGTTATAGAGTAAGCAGAAGGGACAAAAATGAATATGTCATCAAGTTTTGAGATGATTTAATAACGTAAGAATTGATTATTAACAATGCATAAAATAAATGCCAAGGCATATCTTGGTGGGATACAAGCAGAAGGGACTCAAGTGACTTGGCATTGGATCATAAGAAATTTTAGGTAAAAGTCATTTGTGTTAGATTTCTTAATTTTCATGTCTCTATTATTATTGCATAGGGCAATAAAGTATATCCTCTAGTATATAAAACAGGCTTAATAAGAATTAGGAAAACAAAATAATTTAGATTTAATTGTTTTCCTTAAAGGAATTTTTTAACCTTATTTTAAGCTTAATTGCTTGTCAATTAAACAAATAACAGTGTACCACAATAATAATTAGTCTACCTTGAAAAAATTTTAGTTCCTTTTATGAAAAAAATGTCATTCAGACTAAAATATTTTTAGCATGATAAAACTTTATCTCATTATGCCAAAAAAGACTCAAGGGTATCTCAATTGACAACATTTCAGATTTTTTTAAAGACTTGTATTACAAAACAAGTAAATAAAAAAAATAAAGATAAAACAAATATGAAAATTCTGAGGGCCTATCTACAACTTATGTCAATTTATACTAAATCAAAAATTTAACATGTTTAGGATGTTAACAATATTTAATATACTAATTTTGTACCACATAGAAAAACAACAGAGTATATAATTAAAAATCCTTTCATACAATAGCGTCAACTTAATATTCTAATTCTTTTAAATTTCACAAAATAAAAATTAACAAAATATTTCTAATACAAAGGTGTAATATTTCATACTTCTTTATTAGCTTGAGCTTCTGTGCATTGAAAGGTCTTGTTAATCCAATCTTTTGGATCAAATTCATCTTTTGAAAATGCTGACAAATCCTGCAAAATAAAATGTTAAGATGAAAACTAGTTTGTACAGACATAACAAGCAGCCAATTTTGAAAACCACAATGCAGAACATACCATTAGTGCTTGCACTAGATCAATAATTATGATGTTATTATTATGGTTGGCAAAACCGATTTGAGACTTGGTTTAAATGCTCAAATTAATTATGTAAATACACAGAATAACTTGTCAAAAATATATCTGCTGCAAGCATGAATGACCAGGAAAAGTATGCTAATAGATTGGCCAAAGAAAGTTATGTTTTTTTTTCTTATTAATTATTATACAGAGGATTGGGAGAGGGTAGGGGAAGAACATGGATGAAATTATATGGAGTTATGAAGATGGGCATACTGTACCCATAGACATGAGATAAGATAGACTGATCTTCCCCATTCAGCGGGGACGAGAAAAGTGAGGCAGACATGTGTCACGTGTGTTAGGGGAATTTGTTAGGGAATAGGTTTCCAAAATGGCGATTTTTCGTTTTCTTGGCGTTACTCATAATTCATACTAAAAGTAATTCTCATGAAAAAAAATTTCTCATATTTTGTAATCTTTAGTTTCATTTGAATATATGTTTCCATCCTCAGTTTAATCGGGAGCTTTTATAAAAATATAATTTAGTATTTTAGGAAAGTTGGATTGGATTTTATCGAAGTCCAGTTGGCTGTATGACAAACATAAACCCGTATTTTGTTATATTCAAACTGAGAAGAAAATTTCTACCAACGACAAAAATCAAACTTAGAAAAATAACATTAAAATTGAATAAAATAGAATATTTTATGGCTTCTTGAAATCTTAAGATCCTTCTCAAATCCGAACTATGTACTTTCTGACACATTTTTTAAATCATTGCTTTTCGCAAACGTATCACACTGACAAGTGTTCTTATTAAGAAACTATGTAATCGAACCATTTCTTCAGTTTCTTTTCTTTTTTCTTTTTTCTTTTTTTTTTTTTTTTTAAGCGAATTTCCAGACGCAACAGCGCAGGACAGGGAAAAAACCTGCCGTTCTGAGAAAGCAATCATTTATAACTCAAGTTATAATTCATTTATCGGAAAATGATAAAACTGTTCGCGATTACAAATTAGTTCAATAATCATGTATGCAAGTATCATGCTTTCATGTTTAAAAATGAGTCAGAAAGTTTCGCGTTGTTGAGAGATGAAAAATATTTTTTGAGAAACTCTTTTTTCTTATTTTATTACTCCCTTTTTATTTTTTTGCCTGCCTTTTCCACGTCTTATTGAATACAAAATATTTAAAGCCACACGAAAAAAATAAATAAAATGAACACGTTTTGTTATTTGAAACATTTCGTTTTGAAGAATATGTATAAATATACAAGAATCATACATACCTTTAAAACCATGTTAAAAAAATAAACGTGTTCTTATTTTTATTATCATTGTTATTTTAAGCACTATTTAATGTTGAAATAGGTGGAAATAGTTCTGTCAAAAAAGTTTTAAGATAAAAAATCTATGAATAGCAAATTAACCTTCTTTTGTAGATGCATATTAGACTAGATTGCGGTGTGCAGTGTCCAATCATTTTTTTTAATTTGTCTAATATTTTAAGATTTTTTTTCGATTTTTTTATTCAAAATTTCATTATCTGGATAGAAATTCATTTCATATTTTGAAAAAGTTTTTTAATTTATTGTTGTCAGATTTCAAAAAATCGCAAATAATAATTCCAAATATTTTTCAATTCAAAAATATATTTACGTGAATATAAAAAGTGTAAGAAAACTTCAAAATAATTCCATTATTACGTGTGAAGAGTATTTGATGATAAACATTGTGTTATATCTAATACAATATATTTAAAGCAATTTTCTTATATAGCATCTAAAATAAAACTGTTCGTCTACTAGATATCATAAAAGTCGAAGAGGCAGCGATATTTTTTACTAAACCATTTTGTTCAAGCTGATTTTCAAATGAGAGATAGACAACAGCCGTCAATTGTCGCGACAGCAATGGATGTGGCCTTGTGAACTGAAAAATCAAGGTTTGCCTAATTTTTAAAAAGTAAGTCTAAAGGAAATGAATGGCAACCTGATTACAGAAAACGTACCTAGTCGAGATAATATAATTCAATCTTCGGTAATCAGGTAATTAAAAATAATAATAACAGAGCAAATTAACGTGTTTTAGATTCTGCAAGGTGTTGACGAGTGTTTGCGAACATTCTCATAGGAGACAGAGCACACAGTCGTATAAATAAAACAAGAAAACGTTCTATAATAAATATGCGAAATGCTATTTTTTCTTCTTTTATTTAAAACCCTTATTTTTCAAAATAGGATGGAGTAGGTAGTGTTATCTAATTCATATGATCATAATACTGCGAATGAAAATTTTTAATTTACGTAATATTTAAAAAAAAAAAAAATTTCATCATTAGCCTAAGTATTAATTGTCTTGGTATTCTTTGTGTATAACTTTTTTTCTCTCTTTGGAATAAGAAAATTGTCGTTTGGTGCAAAACATTGTGCTAATTTATAACATTAATTATATATTGAAACTATTTCCTCAATTTCTTAAATTCTTAGAAAATGTTTCTTTTTTATAATGATAATTTATCAAAAAACTTATCAGAAAACAAATTTTAAATGCTCAGTTTTAAAATTAAATATGCATTTAAAAATTATTTATACCTGAACATTACGAATAATTTAAGAAACATTTACAGTAGTCAGAAATATAAATACATTGCATGGGGAAAGAAAATTACAATTTGGCGTAAAAGAATGTCGCCAAGATAGAAAACGGGAGCTTTTCATTTTAAAATAAATAATAATAATAAAATGATTTAAAACTTATATAAATTACATCCAATAAAAGCACATACACTAGTGTAAAATATTTTGTTTAAAAAACTATTATGTTATATTTACGAGGCAAAATACCAATCATTATCAAATAATGACACTGCTTTAAGTATGATTTATTATTATTATATAAAAGAAAACAAGCTTTTAAAATAAATCTAAGAATCGTGTATGAAAGTTTGTGCCTCCTTCTTTCACACATCTTGATTTACATCCATATGCTCTGCAATTTGTCACCATTATTATTTACAAAGTAAGAAACAAAACTGTCTATGTGTTTGTTTCGGAGGTAACCCCATGTAAATCCAATGGACGAAAGACGCGGGCAAACGCGTGTGGGAGAAAGAAGTCCATATGTCATGTGACTTTATGTGTGCTTCAGAAAAAGGTTGCTGTAGCTCTCTCCAGTTTATTTCATCTCGATGACTGTACCAGATAAAACAAATGAAAAAATACCCCCCCCCCCTTATCTAGCATCTCACTTCGGATACACCCCTAAAATATAACAAAAATATTAGTAACTAATTTTCATTCTTTGCCAACATCTCACATTTTTCCAAAATTCAACTTTAAATTTATTATTGTAAAAAATAATTTATAAAATACACAGTGTAAACTGCAAAGATTTATACTATTGCTAACCTTAACTTTGATTTTGTTAAGATTAGCAACTGTGCCTTAATAAACACAGTGCAAATAGCTAGCTATCGATTCTTTCCTGCTTGTAGATTCAGTGCAATTCATATATAAAATAGTTCAGAACAAAAACGAGTACAGTAGAGAGCCACTAATCCGCAAACCTGTAATCCGCAAAGGCCTCTAATCTGCAATCAATTTATGAATGTAAACAAAGAAATTTAATTCTTGATATGGCTTAAAAAGGCTTCAATGGTGACAAAATTTTGAATTTTTTTTCACCAATTTTAACATTTTTCTTATCTTTATATATAGCTATTATATATCATATAACATTCTTCTTTATAGTTTAAAATGAAAGCACATTTAATTAGTATATTATTTTATATATTCATTTCTTCATACAGTACTTGTAAAATACAATTTGAGCTTTTGTGATTTTTTTTTATTTTAATGATAAAAAATCCTTACTTAGACAATATATTTTATAAATTTTTTTTTCATTAAATCGTAATTATAAAATTGAAAAACACATTAAAAAAAATACATATATATTGCTTTTGAACTCTAACTTAAAGATAAAATTCAACACTATAAACCAAATGTCTTAAAACAGACAACAATTGATGCCATATTTAAGAAATTAAAAAAATAATAAATTATTTTTTACATAGTTATTACTTTATCTATATATTAAAATGTGTAATTTATTTATATTTTAGTATTAGCAATCTAAATTTGTCCAAAATATGAATTGTAAAAAATGTAAACAAAGATTAAATAGACATGGCCTGTAATCTGCAAAAAGCCTCCAATCCGCACAACACTTGGAACCAAGCTTTGCAGATTAGTGGCTTTCTACTGTATAGTGAAAGCAATTGAGCATCTGATATGATTCATTCGTTTATCTGGTCTTGAATTTCAGGGCAAGATGGCTTGATTCATGCCTAAAAAAATTTCACATTTTCCGGAGAATCCTGCTATTTGAAACAACAATCAAGTGGGAGAATCAATCCAGAGAACAATATGAAACTGTGAAAAAGACAGATGTAGAATACTCTTATGTTTGATAGGTTCTACAATGCAAAATCCAACATTCATTCACAAAATTTAAAAAAAAAATTCCCATGGCCAATCAACGGATTTCATGTTTTTCCTCCCTCGTCTGATAAACAAATTCATGATTTTTTTTTTTTTTCCTACAACCAATGGACATGTTTCATGATTTTTTCCCTGTGGCTAAAAAAAAAAAAAAAAAAAAAAAAAGAACCAAAAGGGGCAGATCAAAAAGAACAGTAAGTGCTATCAGGCAATGCACCCTGCCAAATTGGCCTAGAGTCAGCACTAAACAAAAATGAGATTAGAAGAACTATAAAGATCTTGCGGTGCACATGAAGAAACATATTTAGAAACAACAAACTTATAGTCCGAGAGCCAGCAACAGATTTTCATGACCAAGTTTCTCTCGCCCGATAACTTGTAAAATGCTTCAGAGAGTTGTATCATGAAGCTCCGTGAACGTCAGCTATGGTTCCGTGGGTGGGTTGAGCAGTGGTAGCCTCCCACGCACGTAAAAAAAAAAATATATATATATATTTATCATTTCCTCCCGTTTGAAAATTTATCAAATTATAGCTAACCCAATATCTTGAAGAAAAAAAAAGTCATCTGATTATAAAGTGGTGGTTAATACGTCAGCTGGTCACACGAACATAAATATTTTATTTTACTTCTCAGTGATTTCCTCTCAATTGAAAATTTATGAGATGACAGTATATATGCTATTTTAAATAAATAAACATGTCAGCTGGCTATATCAGTGGAAAAATTGTCAGCTGATGCCCTGAAGGGTGCAATGCAGGAGTCAGACAGGAGTAACTATCACTTATTTAAATGCACCAGCTGACGAGTTTTCCCTCGGCATATTGCCAGCTGATTTTTTTTTATTACGTACTGGATCATATTAACTATCAGCTTACAGATATTCATCCGGGAGCAAATAACCTATCTTAAGTTATTCGACATTACGCTCCATGCTCTAACTGAAAGATATAATTTTATTATGATGTTTCATTTACATCAATATTCTTTATAGATACTTTTAAAATCTCATCCCCTTCTAATCTCCGCTCGCATAGTGTTCCTTAAATACTTCACGGCAGCCTCGAGAAAAGTCGGGGAAATAACACTGTTCCCTCTTCTCTGAAGCGGTTGAAGTAGAAAATTAAGATCACTAACATAAGAATTTTCATTTCAAACCAGAGTACTTTTATTTGTCAGAATAGTAACATACATAGATGCGCATGCTCAGATGGACGTTTTGTCCAAACTGTAGCAACTCACGTTAAAAAACATTGTATACTCGCTAGAACGAGTTCGATCAAAAGATTAATCAAGCATTAGCGATAATATCAGTCACAGGCAGCGTTGAAAAATTAGCCACTTTATTTTAATTGTCATCTTGGACTCTTGGAGTGAGAACAAATATTTCGGCCCTTTGCCTGTTTCAAAAGTTCTGAAAGTTTTTTATTTGGTTTAAAAAGCATATATGTATTTTATATCTTACTTAATTTATTTGAAATTCAAGGTATTTTAAAAATAAGATGTTCAACGCAATAAATACAAATAAAATAATAAAATAAATTCGTTAATTATTAAGTAGCTATTCGTATTTACCACGTGCAAGGTTGGATTTCCGTTTCATATGAGCCCAAGGACCCGATGCAATACACCACCCGATCAACCTCTATTGTCCGTTCCAGCACCTTCGAAGACAATTATAGAATTTAATAAGAAAACACACATGATTTGAAATCTTTCGATAAAAAGAGGGAAAAAGTGTTTATACATCTTTACAACTCAATGATTGAAAATGATTAAAAAAAAATTCCGAAAATTGAAACCGGACAAATTTAAAAGGATAAATGAACATATTAAACACCTCGAATTTCGGAGGTGAGTGGGCTGGGAGACTGCTGAAGAATTCGCTGAGTGCGGCGTTTCGCATGATGATCCTTTGCTACATCCTTTTTATACCGAGACACTTGCGGTAGCCAGGTAGAAAGGGAAAAAAATTCAGAATATTGAAACCGGACACATCTCTACCTCCTTGCAAATCGGAGCTATATCAGCATTTTTTACGAACATGTTACGTAGCACAAATTTGGTCACATGCACATCTAAAAGTCCCAACTACAGATGAACCATGAAACTATGGCTGGGTAGAAATCAACAACAAATATGAATTCAATTGGTTTTCTGGACCTCAGTTACCATCATTGATTGATCAAATAACTGTTCAGCCCGAAAAAGGTAACACTTTTTATTTAATTTTAATCATGTTGATTATGTTACGTTAAACATACATATTTAATTTTTTTTCTTTTATTTTTGTACAGATGACGATAATGAAGACATTGTGGCAGATAGTTCTGACAGTGAATCAGGAGATTAGAGCAACACGAGCTAAAGCGAAAATGAACATGATTAAACTACAAAATTAAATTGAATAACTCTTTAAAATAAATATTATGTACTATATACTATATATTTAAGTATCAATAAATTATTAATTAATTAATTTGCTTGTCACAGTATTTCATCATTTATTTATTTCTATGTTTATCAATTTTAAAGTATCTATACAGAATATTGATGTAAATGAAACATCACAATAAAAGTATATCTTACAGTTAGAGCATGGAACGTAATGTCATAACTTAAGATAGGTTATTTCCTCCCGGATGAAAATCTGTAAGCTGATAGTTAATATGATCCTGTACGTAATTTAAAAAAAATCAGCTAGCAATATGCCGAGGGAAAACTCATCAGCTGGTGCATTTAAATAAGTGATAGGTGCTCCTGTCTGGCTCCTGCGTCTAGTGAGTGCTTAAACACAAATGCTCACAAAAATCAAACATTCATAGTTGACTTGATTAATTCATATTTTTTAGAGAAGAATATACAATTTCGCATTATCTGAAAATGACTCGCATATCAAGTTTCACCAATTAAAGATTTGTACAAGGAAAGTACACAGCAGAAATTTGTTAACAACATTATAACATTTTAAAATTGTTTCAAGATTAATATTTTCATTTAAAAGCCTTAATTTTCATGTTCCTGAAAATCATTTAAAATGGCAAATTTGTTTTTTATTTCTAACTACTGGCAAAAATTTGTAAAAGTCACTGTTTTCATTCTGCTAAAATATTGTACAACTAGGGCAGAAAGACATTAGTTCTGTTTTCCAATAAACAAAAGACTTCAAACAGAAGAGAAATATCTCAGGGCTTCTTTATGTTACTAACAGTGACTGTCGAAAGGCTTCCAAATCAGAAAGAATATTTCTCTTAAAATCACATTATTATCAATTCAGTTTAATTTCAGTTTTTGAAGGATTGTAAAACACTGTAAGAAACTTAGGCCACATTCTTGTTTCTGAAATGACAAGAGTTTTTTTTTTTTCCATTTTTGTATAAATAAAATATTCACCATGAGGCTGAGCCCAAAGACTGGTATAAAAATAGAGTCCAAGCTGGTTTCAGGAACGGACTGAGCCCGAGAGCTGAGATTTATTTTTTCTCTTCCAGATTACTGCAATCGTAATGGAAATTAACATTTGTTTCAATGAATTTCCAGGAACGGACTGAGCCCGAGAGCTGAGATTTATTTTTTCTCTTCCAGATTACTGCAATCGTAATGGAAATTAACATTTGTTTCAATGAATTTCCAGGTTAACAAAATTCTCTGATATTTCCATGTTTTCCATTTCCAGGTCTGTGAGCACCCTGATAACAGTATTATTTACAGAAACAATCAATATTAAAACTATGTACATATTTCTAAATTTTACATAACGTACATATTTACATTGACAAAGCATCCTTCCAAACTACATTTTTAGTTTGAAACATTCTAGAAAATTTCCTCAGATTCTGAAAGCCAATTTTTTCGTCAAATATTGCACAGTTTGGCTTTTCATATGGAGCCAAGCATGTGTTGAGAAAGTTCTTTGTACCTTAATTGGTTGAATTTGGTTTTCGAGAACGTTCTATGGACTCTGATTGGTTGAATCATGTAATTTGGCTCCTATTGAGAATTTCCAAAAAAATTCTTTCAGATTCTGAAAGCCAATTTTTTTGCCAAATGTCACCAAATTTGGTGACATTATTTTATTTGGCGTCAAACATGTGTTTTAGCATTGGTGATCTTTAAAATTCGATTTACCTGCCAAATCTCACCAAACTTGGCGAAATGTTGCCAACTGTTCAACAAATTAATAATTGTTTCAACCTTCATTCCTATTGAAATGCATTGAGCTGTAGTGACCCCAAAATGACCCATTACTAATCCAATATCTCTGCTCCTATTGAGAATTTCTAGAAAAGTCCTTGAGATTCTGAAAAACAATTTTTTCGTCAAATGTCGCCAAATTTGGCAACATTCTTTTATTTGGTGCCAAGCATGTGTTTGGGCTTTGGTAATTTTAAAAGTCCATTTTCCTGCCTCAATCTTGTCACCAAATATTGACAAATTTAGCAAAATGGTGTAAATTTTGCGACTTCGTTTAATGCCAACTGTTCCACAACTTAATAATTGTTTCAACCTTCATTCCCATTGAAATGCATTGACCCGTAGTGACCCACTAATCAAATTTTCTTGAACATGTGATCTAGCCCAATGGTCTTCTGGTATACCTCAAAACGGTAGGATACAAAATTTCGTCAAAATCGTTAGAGCCATTTTTAAGGTAAAATTTGCATAACCACACACAGACAGACACACAAAATTTGCTCATATTATAATTATATGATTTGTATTCATTGCATTGAATATATCCTTGTTAAAATGCCTTAAATTTCGAATAAATTAAGTAAGGTTTTAAATAAAAATATGAACACATATCAGAGTGTGAATGCCTACGTTTTCATACTAATATTTACAAAAAAGAAAAAAAAAATTCATATTTAATTGCATGATTCTGCGATTAAATAAATGAAAATTTTCTTTATGGCAAAAATAAGCGCCTGTGCGAACCTTGTATACGATTTTTAAACCTTAAATAAAACAAAATTTTCCAGAACTTTTCCCAGAAACAAGCAAGCACACTATTTTTTCTTGTTCCAGGGCGCCGAATACATAGCTACGCCACTGTTCGAGAGGGCGAATAGTTTGATATTCGGCTTCACCGAATATTCCGTAGTATTAGCGAATAGATACCGAATATTCGGTGGAAGAGATAGAAGTAAGTTTTCCGCAATATTCAACGAGTGACTTGAAAAACTATTTGTTAGCCTGTCACAGGTTAATATCTGTTTATTTAGACATTCCCTGTTCTTATTTGAATAAAATGTGGGTGACAGTAAAACAAAACACAAGAAATATCAAACGAAAAATCAATAATTTGCAACCCCCCAACAATTCTCATAGACGAAATATATGTGCGAAACATTGTAAGGATAAGGAATAAAAAATTAGTCATAAACACACTATTATAATGTTCAACATAAGATATCCTGTGATCATTTGTACTTCATAAATACCATTATAATCCAAAGCTGTTTTTTAAAACATATGATGATTATAAAATGGAGCTAAATATTTAAAGGTAGTTAGTTAGAAATCTTCACTTGAGAAACAAAAATTCTTTTCATCCGGCATGATTTGTTTATTTACGTATGCGTTGCCGTTGGCATGGAATACAGTTAATATTTCTGCAGGGAAACCGCATTAACAAAATAAAGAAAAACCCCAAATTTCAGAATCGTGTATAAAAATTGTAAGGTTATTTCTATTAAATTAATATTTATTTCATTTTCCAGTTTAAGTAAGTTATAATTATTATTATCTTTCTAAAAATCAATCACGCCTTATAACAGTTATTTACTAGTGATAACAGATAATAGTAAAATAAATCACTCAAAGGGATGGAACTAGACTTTTGCTCAACTATCGTTTCGTTTTTCGCTTAGTATTTTTATCGAAAACTTTATGCCTATTTATTAATGTGTGTTATTGAATATTATTTTAATACATAGTTTGGGCATTGATTTTAAGTTTTTTTAATTTAATTATAACAATGAATATCCGTTGTGCTACCCCCCAAGACTTGATGAATATGCAGCACTGTAATCTTTTATGCCTACCTGAAAACTATCAGATGAAGTATTATTTTTATCATGGTTTATCATGGCCACAGTTGTCCTATGTTGCTGAAGATGAGAAAGGTAAAATAGTTGGTTATGTTCTAGCAAAAATGGAAGAGGATTCTGATGATGATCCACATGGACATATTACATCCTTGGCCGTCAAACGATCTCATCGGCGGCTTGGACTTGCTCAAAAACTGATGGATCAGTCTTCCCGTGCTATGGTAGAATGTTTTAATGCAAAATATGTATCACTGCACGTTCGAAAAAGTAATAGAGCTGCATTGCATTTGTATACTAACACGCTGAAATTTCAAATAAGTGAAATAGAACCAAAATATTATGCCGATGGTGAAGATGCCTATGCTATGAAAAGAGATTTAGCAAGTTTTGCTACCCAGATTAAAAATACGGACAAGGAATCTAAATCCTAAATCAAGCGCTATATTACCTCTTAAGATTTTTTTCTTTTTATGTCTGGTTATACCTGCTGTTAAAATATGTATTTATACATACTTGAAAATTTGCATGTCATTAAAACAGTTTGATAAAATTTGAAATTGGTTATAAATTTCTTTGTTACTTAAAAATTTGCAATTAAATCTGTTATATTATGTATTACTGTTAAATCTGAGACTCGTGATTTTTTCTAGTTTTACTTATAATATTTTCAGCCCTTTATTACAGTGGCCCCTGGGGATGAATTGCCAAGCGACCAAGATGTATCAGCAAATTATAAGACACATATGTCATTATAATTATATATGATGTATATAACATTTCATGACATATATCCACATTATAGTCATACATGACCAATATATATGATGTGCATAAAATGTATCTGGCACAAGGGTGCTAAATCAACCAGAGACTCAATCTGACCATTTCAGATTTTGATGGAACTTATTCAGATCATTCTCCCTGATAATATAAATAAGAATATATTTTTAAAAAAATTATCTCATTAGATTTTCATACAATTTTTTAAATTTCAAAAAATCATCATTTTTTGGCTTGCATAAATGTTTTCAATTTTTATTTTCTCAGGTTCTATCCATTGTAGGGAGTTGTTGGATCACTCATTTCAAAGTGAATTCCACAAGGTTTAATTTGATATGCAAGTTGACTATGATTGGTTAAAAAGTATAGTTAAAAAAAATTTAGATAGTCTAAATTTTTTTAACTATACTTTTTAACAAATCTAATTTTTTTTATCTAATTTTTTAAAAAAATTCTGGAAAAAAAAATGTTTTTTGTAATATTATAAGCTTGAAAATTTTTAGAGTGGGAACTCAATGGGATTAGGAGTTATGAAGTAAAATCTGAAGATTACCACACAAATAATAATCTAACTCTAGCTTACTTTGTTATTTATTTATTTATTTGCATGGTAATCTTCAGCTTTTATTTCATAACTCCTGATCCCATTGAAATTCCACTCTAAAAGATTCAAGCTTATAATATTACAAAAAACATATATATATATATATTTTTTTTCAAAAATTTTTAAAAATTTAAAAATTATTATTTTTAACCAATCATAGTCAACTTGTATATCAAGTTAAACCTTATGAAATTATCTTTAAAATATGAGTGGTCAAACAACTCCCTACAACTGATAGAACCTGAGAAAATCAAAATTGAAAACATTTATGGAAGCTAAAAAATGATGATTTTTCAAAATTAATTGTATGTAAATCTAATGACATATAATATATATATATACATCATCGAGAATGATTCCTGACAGTATCATTAAAATCTGAAATGGTCAGGTCAAATATTGAAAATTTTTGGTTGATTTTGCATGGAATGACCCACATATATGAGCATTTGAAGTATATATACGCATATTAGAGATGGGAATGCTCGGAAAAAAACCCGGAAACTTTGGGAAAAAACTGGTATTTTTCCGGGTTTTTTTCCGAAGGGGTATTTTTCAATTTTTCCGAATTAGAAAAATTGAATTTATAAAATAATGTATTCAAAATGTTATTACGGCTGCATTCTGATATTTTTTCTTTGTTTTTTCATGTTCAGTGTCTCCCACAGGGTTGTTTGATTTAAATCAGCTTGATTTAAATCGTGATTTAAATCATGATTTAAATCAAATGATTTTTTCAAAAAAATCTTTGATTTAAATCAGTTTTTTTAACATTCATATTTACTGGCTGAATAAGGATCAAATTCCTCATTCATGTTAAAATAAAAGTTAAAATCATTCATTTCAGATTAAAAATTACCTTTTAATAACATTAAATAAAACTTTTTTAGATTAAAAACACGATTATATTATGAAAGTAAATGCAACACTGCATTAAAAATATTATCTATCCATAGTACATTCTCCAAAACTACTGATAAATACTTACTAATTTTTAAAGTTTTTTTTCTTAGTCACTTCCATTTTTTGAAAGCAAGATGCTGAAGCTAAAGCTATTTAATATAATAGTATTTTCAGTGTAGAGTCACTGTCTCTAAAGCAAATTATACATAATTCACAAGTTTTTTTTTTTTACATTTACCTGCAAATTACAATATCCCATATGTTGATGTTTATGTAATTGATCATATAATGTGATCAATACATGAACTAATTATAACATAAATATTTGGACTGTTTGTCTAACATAGAATTAATTCCAGTTTCATGTTTCTTCTATAATTGAAAATACTTTAATCCCTGTAATTGATCCCTTTCCTCTTTCTTTTCCTAGAATTCATTGCTTATTGCAATGGAAAAAAAATAAGAAATGTTATTGTACTAAGCTAAGCACTAAGCAGTCATTCGTATTGTCAAGTAAGCAAGATTGTTTTCTAAAATTGACCATGGCTGAGTAAGGGGAGGGGGCAATAACACTGATAATTGATAGCTTCACACTTCTAGTTATAGGATTACCTTGCATTTGGTGCCTTGGAATAGTATAGTGTGAATTTGACTAATGATGAAAAAAAGAAAGCTTTATTTTTTGCTAAAGACAAATGCAGTTCACATTTTATATATGTGATAATGAAATTTCAAGGAAAATCTGATCCTTTTTCTAAATTTTTATTTAATGAAGACATCGTAACAAAGATTTCTCCCTTAGACTGGTGGAAAACACACTTTGATTCAGAAATTTGTGTATCAGATGGTGAGGGGAGTGTAAAGAAAGCCATAGAGCAACTGTTTACAGCAACAGCTACTTCTTCCTCCGTGGAACGGATTTTTTCAACATATGGTTTAGTTCAATCTAAACTTAGAAATAAATTAGGAAATGATAAAGCAGCCAAATTGGTGTTCTTATACAAAACCTTAAATGCATAAATAGTTAAAAATGTTAATATAATTGCATATATGTAAATAATTACAAAATAAAAACCAGATTTTGTAAAAGATTGAATTGTAATCTAATATTAAACTATTTTATATTAATGATTTAAACAATTATCTGTTTATAGATATTCACCAATGTTAAACTGTTTCTATTTAATATT
Source organism: Maratus michaelseni (assembly GCA_963931845.1). Classification (NCBI taxonomy): domain Eukaryota; kingdom Metazoa; phylum Arthropoda; class Arachnida; order Araneae; family Salticidae; genus Maratus; species Maratus michaelseni. The sequence goes on from OZ007595.1 coordinate 129,039,482, forward strand.
TTGTCATAACTTAAAAATTATAGAATTGTTCTTGCATGATGCATAATAAATATATACCCATATGCATTTAGCATTCTTTGTTGTATTTATTATACGTTGTTATATAAAATCTGTGTTATTTGGAGTAATACACGAAAGAAAATTTTAATAACTTTAAAATTAAATAGAAATTTATATAACACACATATTTATATGTATAACAATTTAATATTAGAATGTTTTAAATTTTAAATGAATCATCTAAATTTGTTTGCAACAATTTTAAATTTAAGTTATTTTTAATTCTTATCTAGAAATTGTAATGAAATTAATAGAAATATGTAAATCTATACAGGAAATATAAATAAATATGTGTAGAGTACACAAATAATATTATACTAAATAAATATTTAAAAAAATCAAAAAATGCGATTTAAATCAAAAAAATCCGATTTTTTTTTTATTTTTTTAAAAAAAAATCACGATTTTTAACAACCCTGGTCTCCCATGAAAATGTTAACATAGAAAATATGATCTGTAAGCAGTTTAGGAAGAACTTGAGTCCTTTAAAGGATCCTTTACAATTTTTTCACCTCAAAACATAGGACCCTTCAAAAAATTCGGAATATTTTTCAATCTACACTCTGAATCCTCCAGAAATGTGATGATTTTAGAATAACAAAACATGTCGCATAACAGCTGAAATCAACAATGAATTTCTTATCTCACTGTATATACAGTAGTGGCGAAAATTGTGGAAACCTTTTGGAAAAAACGTTTTTGAAGTTTGATGGCTCCTAACACCCAATATTTCTTAGTAATACCATAAAAGCTATATACCACTGGTAAGATAATTTAATCGAAAATATCATGCATTACAGTTTGTTCTATTCTAATTAATTTGTCAAACGTTATAGCCAAATAATTAGAAAATGGCAATAAAACTGGTTAGGTTTTTTTTTTCTTGAATGTAGCCAATGCAGATGAATGTTTGAAGTGAGAGACAGATCCCATTTTATTTGTTTATTGTGTCAAATCAAAGCTAGGGTAGGATTTCAAAATAATTTATATGCCATATTTTGGTACTTATAGGAAGAATTTTATCACTATTTTTTATGATTGCTATCAAGTTTTTAAAGTTCTTTGCTACCTTTCAATTTTTGAGCTAGTAAAGCATAATAAAATTAACAAAACATCACAAAGAGTCAATTAGTTACCCAGAAATCAATGTGTAACAATATTTTTAAGTGTAGGCTAGAAAGCTATAGTTATGAAGAAATTTGAAGTAAAATTAGAAGTACATTAACAAAGGGATATCTAAGTCAAGCAAAACACGACTGGTAAAACAAGGAAATGTTCAGGAGAGCAATTGGCAGTAGAAGAGTAAGGTCCCTGGGTTATAGGTCGCAGAAAACATCTCGGAGAATGCAACATGAAATGGTGCATTGAAATGTGGAGTTGAATCAAAGTACAGTTCTGTAGAAAATGCAGTATTTTGGTCTAAATGCTAGAATTTCATGAAAAACAAATTATAAATCAAATAAAGATTGAAAATATTAAACTCAGCTAAAAGACATGTTTACTAGACAGAGAAATAGTAGGGTCATGTTATTTGGATTTGTAATGTTTTATTTTTGTTAGGTATATATACAGGGCCTGATTACCAACGGGGCAAACTTCCACCAGTAAAAATGAATAGAAAAATTTTCCTTATTCACGACAGTAATTTTGCATGAATAGAGCCAGGAGTCTGTCCAGACTTTTTTCACAGGGTCCTGTTTTTGTGAAATTGTGAACAGCTTTTTATATTTGTGAAAAATCTAATCATGATTTTGTGAATTTAAAATGGTCGCTATATTCAGGTTCTTGTTTATGCATTTTTAAGAAGATATATGGATATAAAATACACATATTTTCTTTATATATGTGAAACTGAAGGTCCGATTTTACTTTTAAATGATTAATTTGTGAAATGTGTGGTTTAAAGATGGAAAAATTTTGTGAAAAACCTATTTTTAAGACAAAGAATTTTGTGAAGGGTCCTGTTTTAGGGAAAACAATTTTGTGAAGGGTCCTGTTTTAGGGAAAATAATTTTGTGAAGGGTGCTTTTTTGAAGTGAAAAATTTTGTGAAGAGTCCTTTTAAGGATCCAATTTTTTCCTAAACAGATACCTGAGAGCGTTAAAATAAGACGAAAATTTCTATTAAAATTTACTGGTGGAAGTTTGCCCCGTGGGTAATCAGGCCCTGTATATATTATATATATATATATTTACTTTCATATTAAGAATTTAAAACTTAAACCAAAACATAGGGTTGGTTTAGGTTTAGACTGAAAAGTTATACCAAAACAAAATACACAATAAATGAAAATTATAATTGTACGAAAATAAATTTGTAATATTGTAAATTATTATCCATTTTTAACAAGCAATAAGAGATATAAAAATGATAATATTTATTATGTCACAACTGCAATAATTTGTTTCTTTAAAATATCGTCATTTATATACAAAGCTACTATGTAGAGGGACTTAAATTTGCTTACAAACTGCAGTAATACTGGTTGAAACTCATATATATATATATATATATATTTTTTTTTTTTTTTAATTTAAATTATCTTTACTGGTAATCGAACAAATGCAACTGAAAAATCATTTCAACAGAGACATGATATATTACAAACAATGGTGTTAAATTATGAAAGAAAAGCTACTGTGAAAATTCTGAAGCTGAAAGGCTAACTTTTAAAAGCTGGCTTTTTTTTTCTTTTTTGTAATATTTTCATGTAAAGTGAAAAAAAAAATTTCTTTAGTATGCAGAAATTTAAAAAATGTTTATTATTTTATATCTTTCAAGAAAATGTAACTTATTAAATTCCTACAATTTGCTCACACTCTCTCTCTATATATATCTTGTTCAAATTTTCAATCGTTAATAAAATATTTTCTATTCATCCACTCAAGTTCAAATAAATTTTTTTAAACTTGTATTGGATGACACTTTATGTTAATACAGTTTTTTAAAATATTAATTCATTCATTAAATTTAATTAATTAATTTTAGTTTTAAATGGGAGAAAAAAAATACCTCCCATTGTTTTCATAAATGAAATGAAAGATTTATCTCAAATGAGTGATGCCACAGAAATAAAATACCACAACGATGATTATAAAATAATGTTCAATAAAGATAACGTGGGACATGAATGCTGCACTGATTTTATATATTTATGATTAAAAAGTAGGAGTTGACTTTAAAAAAAAATTACATTACTTGTTTTTGAGAAACATTTGTAAGAATTCAATTTTTCCAGAAAAAAACTGGTTTTTTTTCCGCCACTTCAAAATTTCTGGAAATTTTACATCTCTAGACGAGCTCGATTTTTATACCAGCCTTTGGGCTCATTCTTTCTGAAACTGACAATTTTATTTATTCTCATATAGAAAAAATAAAAATAACTTTTCCCCCTAAAAAATTACATATTCTATTTCAAGTAATTTTAATGATATTTTGATCAGAATAAATAGAAGGGGAAACAGAAATCTTAATTTTTCTTTTCTAGTATCAGAATGTTACTTTAAAAGAAAATTTATGATATTTGTGACGCGACTGACAAGGGTGATATGGTGCCACTGCGAACAGACGCCAATAATATTTGTTGGTAGATTTTCCTTTGTGACAGTAGATAATTTTTTTTATTGGACTGTTTATTTATTTTTTTTTTTTTTTCAAGATCTAATGTGAGATAAATATTTTTTTTTTCGATTTTAGTCAATCAGCATTAGCTTAGGTTTACAAATTTTTAGTCTTCTATTGTGTTCAAGTCATATTTGCTCTTCATATGAAGACAACGTTTGTGATTCTATTTTTAATTATGAATTCTGCTGATGCTAAATTTCTGTGCTGCACATTTACGATGTCACTTTCATTCATAAGTAGATATAATTGTGATATATTGTTATTCTGATAGAAAGCAATCGAAGAGTGTTTCAACTTTTCCTATAAAAGTACAGGATCTTTCAGATAACGGTGTCAAATTTTTAATTTCAGCTGATTTTCAGGAAAATGAAATATTGTTTTAATTAAGGAATCAATTATAAGTTACGACTTACGATATACACCTTTTATAGGAATAAAACGTTGCTCGATTCTTCTGTATAGAAATAGTAATTTCTGCAAATTTCATTCATTTATTCATAAAACGCACTTCGTTAATGCTTCCATCAGATTTGCTTGTTGGGAGAGAAAAATATTTACATCCTTTTAAGGAAGTACATTTTTATTTGATTCCAAACTTCTCTTTTGATAAGATAGAATGTAAATTTCCATAAAATTAATATGTGCACCGGATGAACAGTTCTTTTCACGTACGAAGTTTTTTTAAAATGAGGTATTACTTTTAAAACAATTTTTAAATATTATGCAATATTTTTCGGTATCGGGCTCAGGCTCTAATGATAATGACACAAAATGTTTCGGGCTCGGGCAGGCTTGGATTTAAAATCATCGGGCTCAGGCTCATCTCTAATGCATATATGAGTATATGATACTTATAATAAACTCGTGACCTAATCGTACTTATGGGAGAGTGGTATAACAAGGAAGTATCATACCTTTTTGTTTAATGTTTGACATACTGCTTTCATAACTGATTTAGATAACTGAAGCATTGCTTCTTTTAAATGCATGCTGAAAAGTGAAAACTTATTCTAATCATAACATTGTTAATTTACAATCATTGGAATTTAATGACCTTCAAAAGATGTAATGAAAGTGTATTCATATATATACGTGATAATATATTATCATATATATATATATATGATAATATTTAATCTAAAGAATTCCTATAAAAAGGGTTAATGAGTTTTTTACTAATGATATGACACCTTATTCGGGGATGTAGTGGTGAGGTATATGCCATATACTCTCTAATGTACACCCTCCGTTTTTTTTTTTTTTTAACTACACCACTGACCTTGGTTGGTTACTTCAAAAATAAAAAAATAACATACTGTTTTTTACTTTTTATAGTGCTTGAAGTAAAATAATTTATATGTATCATTTAAATGAAATTATCTGATAATACTTGAAATCATTCATATTTAGCAAACAGTGGGTTTTGTTGACTTTATATATAAACTTTATATAAGTTTTTGCCTTTTCTGCACTCTAAGCAATTTCGCAACTTATTCCAGATAAGTTACGAAATTAGTTATGCTATTAAGTCTATATGATGAAAACTTTCTCTTCATATGTTGAGAGTGTTCAATTTTCAAAGAGGAATTGGGAAGAAGATAATATTTGAGGAGATTTAAGCACATCTAAGTTTAGAAAAAAAGAGAACAATAAACATATGTATATATAAAGTTAACATTTGTTCTCAAAATAAAATTTTGAAAAGCTTGTTAATATCTGAAAGAGTTATTCATGCTATGTTTTTCTTAATATTGTTTTCAACAGTGAGAAATTGTTTTTTATTAAATGATTTTAATGCATCATTTTAAATATTTATTTAAGTATAAGAATATTACTTATCAATAAAGTCCTTAAAATTAGTTAAGTAATAAAATATGTCATTGAGCAATTGTTGTCCTAAAATAAAATATTAAATAACATAAAAAATGTGATTAAAAAGGCTAAGTGAAGCAATTGGTTTCGTTTACCTTTACAAAAATTAGGTGTCTTTTTTGCAAACTTGACTACAAATCACTATCAGATATGTGTTATTATTACAATATTAATGTTTTCATTATTGAAAAAGAATGCTATTAAATTCTAACTCAATAAAATACCTTTAAAATTTTTTTCAAAATTTATAGTTTAAAATTAAAACATTATAAAAGGAAATTTTAGCCTAAAAAGACCAGTATAAAATGTATTATTGTGCTGAATTAGAATGGATCAATGTGTACCAGTTATATTATTAAGAAATAGACTAAATAATTGATGGAAAAAAAGCAAATTTGCATTTTACAAGTAAAGAAAAATTTAAATAGTATTTAAGAGTAATTTTTTCAGCTTCTTAATTTTTTCAACATAGAAAAAAGTTGAATAAAAGAAGGCAGTGGCCTGACTCAGAGACTTAAGCCTCTATTAAAATAATGAGCACAATGCGAGTGGTAATTGCACGTGAAGTCGACATTTAAATCCCGGAGCTTTAAGTCCTTTGTAAAAGAACGCTTTTCGAAGTGTATACATTACTACTATGTAATTAATTTTTTACGTGTCAATAATTGTATTAGAAGATTTAATAAAACTAAGTTAGGTGTAAAAAATGATGACTACTATATCACAATTGTGAAATTGAAATTTATAGGTGCAAAATACAATTAACGAACTAACTAGAAATGAGTTCAGACTCTTTTTTCCGAATCCAAGTCTGAAAAAATTTGTGTCGACCATGCCCGATATCGAAAATAGACACTAGAAAATTATTAATAACATTTTAATATTGTTTCAAGGTTAATTTTATTTAAAAATCATCTTGCATAGTAATAAATATTAATCCGAAATACTCCCTCATGACAACGTTTTGTGATTTTCATGTCCCTGAAAAATCTGTTTAAAATTAAAAAAAAATTCCCATCTAGCACATTTGCATCTCCAGGACATACTTTCCTCAAGAAAATTGACAACCAAATACCATTATTTCCCAGGTATCTTCAAAGATGCAAAAATATGTCATCAGGAGGGGTTCTGCGTCAATTCGTCCCGCACAGTTAATATAATTCATCGCAGCGTCAATTCATCGTGGTGTCAATTCGTCGCAACGAAAATACATTTGAAGGCTATGATGATAAAAGTAAAGATAATTTAATAAAATTATTTAATGATGTAAATTGTTAGTTATAATTCTCTATATCTAAAAAACAAATTATCATTAAGTAATTTTACTACATTATCTTTAATTTTATCATCATAACCTTCAAAAACATTTTTGTTGCGACGAATTGACACCACGGCGAATTAACGCTGCGACAAATTGACGCTGCGATGAATTGTTCCGCGATGAATTGACGCGACACCATCAGGAGGTCTTCCGGAACCAAAAATGTCCACCTTATACTGAGGCTGTTCGTATATTTTTTAGAAAAGTTTTGGTGTTTAAAAAAAAAAATCGTCTGCATAGACAAATTATTTTTCACAGCTGATATGTTTTTGAAAGTATAAATTCTCTTTTGGCAACTAAAATATTTGTTTACATATAAAATGCTGTTTTTGAAGAACCGATCGATGCACAGTGGGGCAAAATCCCGAAAAGCTGGCCAAAATATGAAAATGTTATTCAAATTGGACGAAACTTCGTACACAGGTGTTTTCATGATACACTGATTACGCGATTCCGTAGTTAAAATTAAAAACAAAATGGAAGATCCAATATGGCGGACTAAAAATTTAAATGTTTCGAAAGCTATTCAATTTGTATGAAATTTCGCATACAGGTGCTCTGAAGAATGCTAATTACGATTCAAAAGTTAAAATTAAAAACAAAAATGGCGAATTAGTATAGATACCGAAAGCATGCAGTAGAAAATTGTTAATAACATTTTAAAATTGTTTCAAGAATAATTTTCTTATTTAAAAATCTCTTCTTATGTAGAAATAGTATTAATTGTAAACATTCCCTCATGACAACGCTTCGTGATTTTCATGTCCCTGAAAATCGGTTTAAATTTGCAACTTTTTTAATCATACCCAACCACTGGCAGAAATCTGACAAAATTCTTATTCTTTTAAAATATCATTGTACAACTGTGGCAGAAAGACTTGAACACTTTTCCCGGTAATTCTGGAAAAGAACGTCAAGTAAATAACGAGGATAGATAAGGGATAGCCCACAGTTTCTTTATATTAATAATATCGACCATGCAAAGGCTTAAGAATCACACAGAATATTTCTCTTTATATTCTTATCAATAACAGCTCATTTCCGTTTCAAACTGATTTTGCAAATGATTGTAAAACATTTTAAGAAACTTAGACTACAACCTTGTTTTTCAAATACAAAGTTTTGTTTTTCTTTTTTAATTTTTCAATTTGTAAATAAATAAAATTTTTACTTTGAGCCCGATTCCGACAAAGAGAAAAAAAGAGAACTGTATCACACTTTAATTAAACTCGCTTTTTTTTTTTTTTTTACAAAACTCTTGTTTAGAATACTAGGGGGCTCTGCCCCCTGCTCGCTACGCTCCAACCCCCGTTCTGATTTCACAGCCTCTTAAAACCTGGTAATGTATCCTGTTTTAAAAAGATGATGATGATGATATCACGAACGGCGACTATCTTCTGTAATCAGGTTATAATGCTTTTTCATTTAACTGGTTATAATGCTTTTTCATTTAACTGGTTATAATGCTTTTTCATTTAATTCATCTTTTTTATTTTTAATATTCATGTGTAAACACAATTTTTATGACGTAATTTTCTTTATTTCCTGCTTTCAACACGTGATCATTTAATTATTATTTTAAACTTTCATTATTGTTTTTAATAGTCTGGCGCAAATACATTTTTTATTTGAGATAAAACATAATCCTTTGCGCTTATTTAGAAATTGGCAACAATATAAAAAAATGACTTTTTCAATAAAAGATTTTTTACTCGATTTTTAAGGATTTTTTGAGTTTTTATTGTCCGACCGTGATAATTTTTTTAATTTCTGAAAGCTTGTTATATTTCGCGTCTGGTGGTATGATTTTTGAATCCGTAGGATGGCTAGAAAAAAAGTAGTAGCTCCTCAAAAAAGTCCCTAGTAAAAAAGCAATGAGAATAACCCGGAATATCTACGCAGAATTTGATTGGTCCATTTCTAAATCGTTTTTGGCTCAGTTCCTGATTACTTTTTTTTAATATAGAAGGATAATTATACACGTCAATAAAACAAAAACGCTGCCATTTTCGGAAAAATAACTTTGCACAAAGAACTGCTGGCACTCAGCTTTGTAAGACCACAACTCTGACAATAAAATTATCTTCTAACATATATACTACTCTTTTACAATTTCAGAATTTCTGAAGCGACTAAAAGAAAGTGACATTTCTAATTGTTGCTGCAAAAACCTGCACGAAATGTAAAATGGCAGTTTTTGGCAACTGGTTTTTTAGGGTTTCGTTCATCTCACGAAACCCTATTACTCCCGCTCCGTTGTCTGTCTGTTCTGTCACAGAGCTATTCTCAGAAACTAAGTAACTTACAGAGTTGAAACTTTGTGTATATAGCTGAATATCAGCTATAAAGAGCTCAAAATATTAAAATTTGGAAAATTCGTATTATTTTAATAAATAGAGATAAAAAACCAAAATTCTAACAGCCTTTTCCTATTAAATTTAAACATTTTTCGTTATAGCAGATTCCAAAAATTAAAAATCCACGATGAAATTCTTTCTACAATAATTAATTTTCTATCAGACGATTTCCACGTGAAAAATGAAATAAAAAGTTTCACCAATTGAAAAAAAATATTAATATGAAATAAAAATGATTGACGTCATAGTGGTAATAAAACTGAAAATTTCAAAGATTTCTCAATAATACAAGGAGTAATGAGTATGTGTATGTACACAAAGCAGATTAATATCACGTCATTAGAGAATTAAAAAGAAAATCTGACGTCATATTGGAAGTTTAACGGATTTTTCAAATGTTTGAGAATAATACAAAGCGCGTATCAATATGAGTATTAGAGAATAGTAAATATATGATTTTGAGAAACATATTGAATCATGATAAAAATCCGATTATGGAAATATTCGCATATTTTAACATTTTGAAGGTGTACAACATGTTTAATTTTGAAATTATTTTTTTATATCGCATTTAGTCCACGTGACAGATATTATTATGACAGAATATAATAGCCGGCTTCGCCCGCTATCGGGCTGGTTTGGATACTCGAAAAAATAGACCGGTAAATTTTTACTTTATAAAAAACAAAAAACAAGAGGGTTTTTTTTTTTTTTTTTTTTTTTTTTTTTGGTTGCTAAATGAAATTTATTTGGATTTATTAAAGAAAGGATAAAGTTGTTTTGAAAGGAATATTAAACGAAACCTTTTGAGCGATCTTTGATCACACTTACCCACTTGTTTACTTTCTTCTATCTATAATAGAAGAAAGTATTGTAATCGAAATATTTTTCGACTTCCGGTTTTCGACGGATTTACACGTTTTAGGGGTCAGAGATTCCGAAAAACATGTTTTTACAAAATGTCCGTCTGTCCGTCCTCATTGTATCATCGAAAAGTGTATGAAGTTATGCTTCAAATTGAACACAATTTTTGTTCTATGTTTTTGACTATGGCAAGCAGGTTCTATTAGAATTTGGGGATATTTCGACGAAAGGGGGCGCTGTGATCGATACTGTTTTTTTTTATTATTCATTAGATAATAGTTCAGGACATTTTCTCCTTAAATTTCGTCGCGGAGCACTGTGGAACTTATAAATTTTCTGATGTTTGAAAACAAAAAAATAATATTAAAAAAAAATATTTTAATCAAAAATAATCATGACACTATTAATTTTTATGTGCTTAATATAATTTTTCTAATGCATGCTAATAATTTACACACCAGCATCGTGTGAATCCATTTTACAGAATTAAAATTGGACGATATGGGAAAATGTAGCAGGTGTTTAGAGGAACCGCTGTTTTGCTCTCTTTGTTCACCTCAGATGATACTTCCCCAAGCGTCACTTTCTGAAAGATAATTATTTGTATTCGGTAATTAAAAAATACTGTGAAAGGCATAGTTTTTCTATATGTAAAGCCACAGTAGGTAATATAATATTGCCAAAAATGTGAATATCTGGTTGCAAGTGGAAAATCTAAAGACAATTTTAACAAAGGGTTTATGATTGTTGCTTGCTTTGCATATAACGGCAAATTAAAAATAGAGAGAGTGGGAGGAAAATGTTAGGATCGGCTCGACATACTATCAGAAACATATTTTACTCCTAATCTTCAAACATGAAATACCATCTCTGTACCCCCAGTGACATCAATCTGTTGAACAGCATCAAGATAAAGCAAGCAGCCACACATAATCCACTGTTAATTTCATGAACAAAATGGAATGAGAAATGGGTATCAGGGCCCTTCTCTGATATACCTGCTAAATCTCCTGATACCCATAGATTTTTAAAAAGTGGATCATCCAAACATCAACCTACAACCCTTCATGGACTTTAGAAAACCCTTCAAGAGGAATGGGTAGAAATACCTCTTCCAAAACTACAAAAGGCATTATTGCAGAAGCAGACTTTCCAACCTTTAATTGGCCACGTCCCACTGAAACATCTGTAAAATCACGATGCCCCCTCGCACTGTGTATCACATATATCTTATTATATTCACATGGAGGAGACCTAACGGAGCATTAACAAAAACTATTCATTAAAATAATAATAATAATAATAATAACTTATCAAAGAATTGAATATTTTGTCAGATTTTTTTTTTTTTTTTTTTTTTTTTTTAACGTTACTCTATATAAATTCAATGAAGTTAAACATCTTCAGCTTTATTCCAAAAAAGTTTTGAGGTTCTTTTCCAATTTACCACAATGTTAAACAAAAGTACTATATGGTCTGCATTTTTATCTTCAGAATTCCCTTGGAGAAAATCTCACATTTAGCATTAAAATTTATAACATTGACACGATTTATATAATTCATTATTAGTAACTTTTTTAAGAGTGGTGTGAAAGCTTTGGACACTAATTTTTCTTTCTATGGATAACACAATACAGACAGACAGACAGCGCCCACCCTAGGGACCAGCTTATGGAGGATAACACAATACACAAGAATATTTCAAGATTCTCCTCTTTATCAATTTTAAGTACATTGTTCGCCATCTCTTCACTCCATTATCGCTAGTCGAGCGCCATGTATTATCTGATTTTAAAATTTAAAATGTGTATGTCGTGATGAATATTTATTTACTATCTAGGAGGCCTGCACTAGAGCCAAAGATATTTGTTACTTACCCATTTCATTTTCTAATGCTATTTAAGATTTATAAATTTTATAAAGTTGGTTGAAACAAGTTTAGATATTTCAAATATTTCTTAAGTTAAATATATTCAAGACTGTCAGATTTAGATATGCCCTTAACTAGTTTCACATGTGAAAGTTTCTAAATGTGGCATGTAGGGTGAACAGAAATACACGCCTTATTCAAAAAATAAATCGAAAGAGTAAAAAAAATATATATAACATTAATAACCAAAACAATTATAGAAATTTTCAGTGATTACAAAAATATATATATGGCAAATTACAGTTAAAGATTTTCATATCATTATTTTGGTTTAGATTTTAAAATTTTTATTGGGAACTTCTTTGAAATTCCATATTATTTCTCCTCTGATGAAAGAACTTTATATATTGGTGAAAAACATGCGTATTTATTTATTTATTTTAAAGCAGGAGTTCTGTAAATTTTTATTAGAAATCAAACTAAATGCTTAATATTTAATACACAGATATATTTAATAATTATATACTTTGAATGCATATCTAAATAAGAACGAAAAATCATGCACCACGGCATAGATTATGAAACGCTTTCCAACACTATCGGAATGTTGTTAAGAAATATCATTTTTGTTAATAAAATGAAATGAAATATCTAAATATGCATTAAAATATAACCACAAAGTAGTAAAAATTCATTTTCAGGAATCGCCGGTATTGTGTGCGAATTCTATATCGTGAAACCCTGTATATGAAATACACACCTCATTATACTCCACAAATAAACATTTTAAATGCATATCGCAGCTTAAAACTTAAATCCAGCACTCACGGATTCTGTAACCGAAATCTTTTGAGTGTCTCTGTAAATAAATGAAATATTCTACGCACTCAATAAATCTACGGAAAACATGCTCCAGTTCACCTCAGTAATATATATCAATTTCATTAAAATACACTGTAGACTATTTTTCCTCATAAATATTTTCGCGTTAGGGAGTATTTACTAAGAACGAGTGAAGACAATGCGGATGCATCAACGCGAAACTTTATTCGAAGAACTGAATACTACATCAGCTTAAATACATTCCAGGTTATTTTCTCGGAATAGAATATTCCAGGCTTGAAAAATTCTAGAAATTGAATAATAATTAACAAAAGAATATTTCCGAAGGAACGAGAAACACACACACACACACAAAAAAAAAAAAAAAAAAAAAAAACAATTTCTAAACAGAAAAAGGATTTTATTTTAGGCAACTTGCCTCCGACGGGGTTTGAACTCAACACCTGACGTTCCGCAGCCAAAACATCATGGCTTTTTTTATGTTTTGTCGGGACCAAAACATCAGGTCCCGATGTTTCACATCATCACATCGGGACCACGGTTTCTCGTAGCACAGGATGAGTTTCGCAATATTAATGCAATAGAATACTTTTGTGCGTACCTATAAACGAACTATAAATGCTACTTACTCTACGACACTCTCTATAAATCATGTTTCCAGCCATATCAGTGACGCATATCAATTTTGTTATGTTTGAACAGTGTAACATCATCAAAATGTACTGCAACGATTTTTCCCCATTGACCGTAATGTAACAGAATACTTTTGAGTGTCCCTGGTCCCTGTAAACAAATTATAATTGCGACTTATTCTATACTCTATAGAAAACATATTGTCGTCTACCTTAGAGACGCATATCAATTTTGTTATGATTGAAATAGCGAAACATTATCAAAATGCACTGAAAACGATTTTTACCTGTTCACCGTAATGTATCGGAATATTTTTTATTTTCCCTGTAATCTAACCTTAAATGCTATACACTTCATTTTCAATACCGAACATACTATGGTATAACATATATAAATTACATGGCAATCTGACTTTATTTACGCGAGTTAGAGCGCGGTCAGACAGACAGACAAACCGAATTCCTAAACACTTTTCAACTATGTTGGAAAGTGTTAAAAAACAACGTACAAATAATTCAGTACTCATTAAGAAGACTTAAATGTGATTGAATTTTAAGTCCTTACATGAAAATACTGATTATAATTAGAAATAACAAAATTTTTATATTTAAACGATAGATATTTCTGATATCAATATATACAAATACTATATATATATACTAGATATCCATTAAACCCTTGATAAATTCCGTATTTTTAACAAAATTATTATAATTTCTTACCATAGTAAATAAAACTAATTTATTAAATGATCAGCAAAAAATAATAAATCAAATTTAAATTTAACAAGAACGAAAAAACATGCGTTCTTGTTGCGCATAGATTATGCATAATCTTGCGCGCATAGATTATGTAACACTTTCCAAAACTTCCAAAATAATTTTACAAATCATTACCGTTTAATAAGCTGAAAGATAACATCTAAGTAAACACTTTGGAAAACGCATAACATATTTAAAAACGTAACTTCAGGAATTTCCAACATATACAATATTCGGAAAAATATCCAAACACTTTTATTCAGCCCTGTATATGATCTATTGATTTGTGTATATACTACTGTCGGATTCCACTTCTCCATCCACACAACTTCGAAATAAATCCGGTCTTTTGATATGCTGCCACCACCGATATGAATACGTGATATCGGGCACGATACTTGATGTATATTCAAGAAAAACCTAACTCTTTCAATTAAAGTTAAAGTAACAATTTATTAACAATATTTACACTTAAACTCGGATGTAAATTATCCGGTTTAACACTAAATCAAAACAATTACAGAAAACGCTCTACGTGTACCGTTAGACTACGTCAATTCATTCCGCACTGAGATTTCTATTCATCTCACACCCGCTCTCTCTTTCTTTCGAGAGATACCGTTAAACACACGTGGCTCAGATCGTCCACTCTCAACGACCTTACTCCTTCACTTCCACGTTCCAACTCACCCCGGTCTCAACGCTCATTCCCCGAGCAACCTTCACACTTCGCTGCTACGTCCGAACTAACTTTCTCTCTCTCGTAAACTGCAGAGCACCCTCCTTTCTACGGGGTTTCTCCTCTGTTTCCAAGGGTCCTTGACAACCCTTCCTCCCTCTTGACGGATCTGTCTTCCTAAATAAAAGAGTGCAATAGCTTTCTTATCTATGAAAGACCACATTGCAATGGAAATACTTCTTTCATTCTGTTCCACCTTCCTTCCACTCATATTCTGAGTCGCTCCCCTTCGGATTAAGATTCTTCTTAAACCAGCCTCTAACGGTACACAATAGATGCATATACAATACATACAATATGCTAATCCCTTAAGAATAGCTTTCAACTCTTGCACCTGTGAGAGAAACCTGACACCCCCCACCTTAGCGGAAAATATGCCTTTTAGGGGCTAATTTTCCTCAAACTATGTAATGTCTGAGAAGAGTTCAACAGTTCCTTGATAGGTTTCTTCATTACTACAATTACATAAATATTTCAAGGTGTCTGAAAATTTAACTACTGACATCTCTAATGAACCATATACTAATGTGATAACTACAAAAAAAATACACAATATGCTAATACACTGTTATAAACACATGATGCAAATACAGTTATAAATACACAAAAAAATAAAATAAAGTTACACTAGTATTATGTCATTTCAATGTCAGTCCTTAGGCTTATATTACTGGAGGCGGTACAACTTTTTCCTTCCAGTCCTTCCTCGTTAACTTAATTTGTACCTCCCTTTCCGCAATGCACCCGCTTGAATGGCTAACTTCTGCCTCTGAGCTCTTAATTAAATTTTCCTCTAACCAATCAGGCACTTGCCTGTCCTAGAGCTCCTATAATACAGGCTGACGCATCCTCGCAGATTTGGGTCTCAAATTGAAGTTCAGTCGAAAAACCAAGCTAATCAGAACCGGTTCAGCCAATCAGAACCGAGTCTTAGGCAACCCCAACTCCGGCTGCGGTAGATTGATGCTGAACTGAGCACGAATAATCCGAAACAAAATGGATATGCGTCAGCTCCTATTATAGGAGTCTTAGCCTGTCCAAGTCCTCTTTGTACGTAATAAAGACATTGTACAATTTCTGCCTTATCTTACCCCTCTCCGGTTTACGACCAATCCGATTTTTCTCCATTTCTACCAGTTCGATAGGACCCATAAATAATTCCTTATTTTTCCTTAAGATTGATTTTATGTCCCCAACTTGAATATTTGTTAACCCTTTTATCTCAAATCCCTTCCTGTCTTTATTTTCCGGTTGTTCTCGGTCTAACAACAGATCTTTCCTACAGTCTTCAAACTCCCCGTCACTATCCAAGACAATATCGACTACTTTATTTTTAGCCATAAATGCTCTCATTTCATCTTGATACACCAGTTTCTTACTCCCGTCCCCTAACTCAACTATAACTGCAGGTCGACATATTTCCTCTTTCTCCTTATTACTCACATTCATTTCCCTCGTTAATCGACATTCTACACATGATTCGCAATATATTTTAGCTTCCTTCGCCATATTTTCCCAATAAAATGAATGCTTGATTCTTTCTAACATTTTCTTAACCGCGTGATGTTCTCCATATAAGGAGGTATGCGCTATTTTTAGAATTTCCTCCCTTCTAACTTTAGGTAATACTAATTGAGCTACAGTTTCATCTAACACATCTTTCCACAGTTCTAATTTCTCTTTATGATACAATAACCCATTTACAACATAGTAAGACCCTTTCTCATTTTCAGCCAATTCCCAAGCTTTCTCTAAATCTTTACAACTCATTTGGGATTCCTGAAATACATTTAAACTACTTTCCGTAACTTGTTTAATCTTACTTTTCTCTACCTCGGCTTTTTCCTTCTCCTGACTTTGTAAATTTTCCGATCTCGCGTCTACGACATAACGATTATGATTACCATTTCTAATCCTTTCCCCTTCTTTCACTTTATTCCTACTATCTTCCTTACATTCCCTTTCTACCGATTCTCTTAATTATTTCTCGTTGTTTAACCCTGACAATTCATTAGCCACGTCAGGATGTAAAATTACCTGTTCCTTACTATTATCAATTATCGCGCACAGTACATCCTGATGAATTACATTAGTTTGACCGCGTTTTGGAATAGCTAAAGGTAATTGAATTAATGGCGATTTCACTGCCTTGCCAAATATCCCTTGTAAATATATGCTACCAGCCCCTCTTAATTTTTCTGCTGGTACTAAATCTTTATGAACGACGCTAATTTGGCAACCAGAATCCACCAATCCTTTTGTTATCTTCCCATTTACACTAACTTCCATTTTCTCGAGATTATTTAACTTCTCTCCAATAACTTTAGCTCTCCAATTCCCTCTTGCTCCGATTCTTGCCATACTCGCTCCCCTTGGTAATTCTTTAATTCCTCGCACTGAGACATTATTGATACTAGCCCTTGGTTCTTGTCGGTTATTAATTTGATTACTTCCCTCATTATTTCCTTTTGTACAAAATCGCTGAACATGTCCTCGTTGACCACACTTGAAACAGATAGGCGTCGTATCATTAGGTTTCTTATATTCCGGTTTTCTACCCAAAAATGGACTAACTTCATTATTCCCATTTTGTCTCCAATTACTACTAAATCCCTCATCTTTTGCCCTTCTAGAATCTTCATTATTCACATACCTTTCTTTACCTTTATAACCCTTATAAGTTACCGCATAAGATTTTTGTTTAGCATCAAAGAAATTATCACATTCCTTAGCAATTTTAGAAACTTCTAACCAATTACTGTGCTGAGTTAATCCAATATGCGTCGCGGTTTCCTCATCTAAAGTAGTTAACAACTTATCCGTGACAATTAACTGATTAACCTTCTCATACGTATCTGCACCTCTAATCTTACAGTAATTTTCCCACGTTGCTATTAAACGTGACACAAATAATACATGAGTTTCATTTTGATTCCTTCTAGCCTTCTTGAAATTTTCCAAACACGCCTTCGGTGTCGGCTCGTGTTCCCTTAGAACTAATTCCTTTAATTTCTCATAACTCTCAATTTGTTCCCTAGTAGTGTATATTAGCAAGTTATCGGCCTTATCTCCTAACATATTTAGCAGAATTTCGGCCTGCTGGGTTTCCGGTACATTTTTTGTTTGGAATGCCCGTTCTAAACTGCTAAAAAACAGATTCCATCCCTCAGTCCCTTCTGGAACTTTGATAGACAAAGTTTTAACACTTTTAATCAATTTCTCTAGGCTACTCTCATTATTATATTCTCTAGACCCATTAGAATTATTTGCCGAACTTAGAATTTTTATCCTTTCCAACTCTAACTCATGTTCCAATCTCAATTTTTCAGACCTTTCTTCTCTATCTAACTTTTCCCGTTGTAACTTTAAATTTTCCTCCCTTTCTAACGTTTCTCGTTGTAACTTTTCCTCCCTTTCTACCTTTTCTAACCGCTCCGTAACAATAGTGTTAGATAATTCCATAACGGCCCCCTCTTCATATTCGTCACTCTCCACTATCTTTTTCTTAAGCTTAAACCTGGTATCATCTTCCGAGACCTCAATTCCTAACTCTTCACATATCGCCTGAAGATCCACCCTTTTCAAATTTAGTAAGAAAGCCATACTTTCTACTGATAATTATTACCACCCTACAATAATACTTAAGCACAATATCAAATTAATACTTCCTCAAATCCTACCCTCATAAATTACCTCCACACATTATACTATTTAACATTTTTCAAATAAGTAATAATAAAATGATAAATTTCCTTTAACAATGGTACCCCACTACTTGCTTCCAATAACACAGTAACAATAATTTCAATTTGATTATTATGTAATACAGATTTTAAATTTATCATAAATAATAAAATACAATTTACACAACAATACTGATACGTTGCAATTTGAATAAAACACTGATGCCAATCACTACATAAAAATATCCACCTAACAAAAATTTGCATGAAATACACATAAATTCCTAAATTTAATCTCAATAAAATATTTCAATTTTCAAAATTTGTTCTCACATTAAAAAGTAAATCACAGCACTTTTTTTTTTCTGGGCCTTCAGTTCTTCCTTGAAGATTATTTCAATTTAATTTAAATTCTACACAAATTTGCTTTCCTCATTTACTATCAATATTTCAAACTTAAAGCAAACAATATCACTTAATTTAAATATTACTTTAATAATAATTTAAATTTAAGAAATTTCAATTATTCCTTCCAACTATTAACACAATGCATTTATTTTAATCATTAATCTTATCCGTTTAAAACAATTAGAAAATCACTTCTAGTAATTAATATAAGATCCTTTTCTTAAAACAATAGTGTAAAATGGTTGTTAATATCTCATTTGATTTAGACCAATTATTATATTGCGCATAAATTATCCTAAATTAACCACAACATTAACTTAAATTACCATCAATTATACACAATAAAAAACAGTAGGTTCGAGAATGTCAGTAGAGTAAAATGATCCAAACACCTTACCTCGTACTTTATTCGCTGGGGCAATTCTCTGCTCACTTTTCCACAGGGTAATCTTGCACTCTCGGGCAACAATCACTGTAACTTGAATCACTGTGTCCACAAACACTACACACAGCACCAACACTTCCGCTGGACGATCCGGCAAGGCACTCTGTAACAAGGCTAGCTGGCACTGGTCTACGATGATAGGGCACACACACTTCCGCTAGACGATCCGGCATAAACTGACTGTAACACGGCTAACTGGCACTGGTGGTCTACGATGATAGGGCACAAACACCTTCCGCTGGGCAATCCGGCACAAACTCTCTGTAACACGGCTAACTGGCACTGGTCTTCGGTGATTCAGATCCCACCGCTGCCACCATTGTCGGATTCCACTTCTCCGTCCACACAACTTCGAAATAAATCCGGTCTTTTGATATGCTGCCACCACCGATATGAATACGTGATATCGGGCACGATACTTGATGTATATTCAAGAAAAACCTAACTCTTTCAATTAAAGTTAAAGTAACAATTTATTAACAATATTTACACTTAAACTCGGATGTAAATTATCCGGTTTAACACTAAATCAAAACAATTACAGAAAACGCTCTACGTGTACCGTTAGACTACGTCAATTCATTCCGCACTGAGATTTCTATTCATCTCACACCCGCTCTCTCTTTCTTTCGAGAGATACCGTTAAACACACGTGGCTCAGATCGTCCACTCTCAACGACCTTACTCCTTCACTTCCACGTTCCAACTCACCCCGGTCTCAACGCTCATTCCCCGAGCAACCTTCACACTTCGCTGCTACGTCCGAACTAACTTTCTCTCTCTCGTAAACTGCAGAGCACCCTCCTTTCTACGGGGTTTCTCCTCTGTTTCCAAGGGTCCTTGACAACCCTTCCTCCCTCTTGACGGAGCTGTCTTCCTAAATAAAAGAGTGCAATAGCTTTCTTATCTATGAAAGACCACATTGCAATGGAAATACTTCTTTCATTCTGTTCCACCTTCCTTCCACTCATATTCTGAGTCGCTCCCCTTCGGATTAAGATTCTTCTTAAACCAGCCTCTAACGGTACACAATAGATACATATACAATACATACAATATGCTAATCCCTTAAGAATAGCTTTCAACTCTTGCACCTGTGAGAGAAACCTGACAACTACATAGGATGCTAAATTTTAGTTTAGTTAGGAAACTCGTAGCAGAGTTTAAAGTTATCCTTCTGGAGTTTCTGTCAATAAACGGAAATGTGTTCGCGAACTTTTGTGCGGCCCTGTATATGATCTACAGAATTTATGCACACCAAGTAATAGACAAAAAGTGAGTTAAATTTAAAATCGCGTTCAGCAACTTAAAACGCACTTCCAGGAATTATTGTTAACAGACAGTAGAGAATTCTTTTGTGTGTCCCTGTAAATGAGAGATGACACACAATATTCTGTAGTAAGCCTCTTGTAATGCACCTTAGTGATATATATCAATTTCAATACGTTTAAAATAGTGAAACATTATTTAATTAAACCGCAAACAATTTTTCTCCATAGACGTAATGTAACGGAATTCTTTTGACTGTCCCTGTAAAGTAACTATAAGTGTTATGCACACCCTATTCCATATTAAGCTTCTTGTAATGCACCTTAGTGATATATATCAATTACAACGTATTTGAAATTGTGTAACATCATTAAAATAAACCTCAAATGATTTTTCCCCATAGACCGTAATGTAACGGAATTTTTTTGAGTGTCCCTGTAAAAAAACTATAACTGCTACACACTTCCGTTGAAATAGGGAACATGCTATAGATAACGACAATAACATATAAAAATTGCAGGGCAATCCGAGCATATTTACGGGAGTTAGAGCACGGACAGACGGCAGACGGCCAGACGGCCAGACAAACTGAAGTCATAAACACTTTTCAACTAGGTTGGAAAGTGTTAAAAATGAACCAGCGGGGAAGGCCGAGCTACGCTCGGTTAAAATCAACTTTGTGTTCATCTCGATATAACAATAAATTATCGCTGTATTATTGCTAATGAAGCATTTTATTTTATAACATTATTATTCACAGAAACAATAAATCTTAAAACTATGTACATATTTCCATATTTTACATTACTTACATATTTACAACGAAAGGGCACCCTTCGAAACTACATTTTTAGTTCGTTGCACACTTTTTTTTGGTATCAGGACTTTTAGACCTGAGCGCCTTTCTACATTTTAGAAAGCAAAGTACAGCATTCATTGCATAAAGGACTATGAACTCTGATTGGTTGAATCATGTAATCTCGGCTCCTGTTGGGAATTTCTAGAAAATTCCTTCAGATTCTGATAGCCAATTTTTTCACTAAATGCTGCTAACATTTGGCGGAAAGTCGCAAACTTGGCAATATTCTTTCATTTGGCGCCAAGCATGTGTTTTGGCATTGGTAATCTTGAAAATCTATTTTCTCGCCAACATTTGGCAAAATGTTGCCAACTTTGCGACTTCGTTTACTGCCAACTTTTCAAGAACTTAAACTGTTTCAACCTTCATTCATACTGAAATGCATTGACCTGTAGTGACCCAAAATCACCCACTGATCGAATTTTCTTGAACATGTGACTAGCACAATGGTCTTCTCGTAATCCAAAACGGTCGGATACAAAATTTAGTCAAAATCATTAGAGACCTTTTTTAGATAAAATTACCTTGACCCTACCCATAGTGACCCAAAATGACCCACTAATCGAATATTCCCGAACACATTACTTAGCCCAATGGTCTTTTTGTAATCCAAAATGGTAAAACACAAAATTTAGTCAAAATCGTTAGAGTCACTTTTTAGATAAGCTTGACCCGTAATGATCCAAAAATGACCCACTAATCGAATTTTCACGAACATGTGACCTAGCCTAATGGTCTTCGCGTAATACAAAATGGGTAGGATACAAAATTTAGTCAAAATCGTTTGAGCCGTTTTTTAGATAATTAGCTTGGCCAATTAATCAGATTTTCTCAAACATGTGACCTAGCCCAATAGTCTCTTCGTAATCCAAAATTGTAGGATACAAAATTTAATCACAATCGTTAGAGCCATTTTTTAGATAATTAGCTTGACCCGTAGTGACCCAAAACTGACCCACTAATCGAAGTTTTTCGAACATGTGACTTAGCCCAATTGTCTTCGCGTAATACAAAATGGTAGGATACAAAATTTGGTCAAAATCGTTTCAGCCGTTTTTTATATAAAATTAGCTTGACCTTGACCCGTAATGACCCACTAATCGAATTTTCTCTAACATGGGACCCAGCCCAATTGTCTTCTCGTACCCCAAAACGGTAAGATACAAAATTTAGTCAAAATCATTAGAGCCGTTTTTTAGATAAAATTTGTATAACCACACGCACACACAACATTTGCTCGTGTTATAATATATGATTATTAATATAGAAATTAATTACGTAAATAATTTAAATAAATATAAAATCATTGGTTAGTTTAATAAAAAAGTAATGATTAATCATATAAAGTAGTATTAAATTAAATTTCGAAATTTTCAATTTTCAACTAAATTTTTAAATTTTTAAATCTTTCCCTCTCCCTTCCTCTCTCTCTTAAAAAAAAAAAAAAAAATTACGCTTTTTGAAGTATTAACACTTTCACATAAATAGATCCTTATTAGGCTTGGGTGTATACTGTCCAACTGTGTCGCCTTTTATGCTCTTTGGGTTGGGAATTTTAGTGGCAAACATCTAAGAGGGTGGGTGCCGAAATTTAAATATTTGTTGGAAAAATGCAATGTTTACACCTCCTTTTTACATGTACTCTATTCAACGAACCTATACCATTAGAATCCTCATGATAGACATAGCTTATCATTTAATGTTGGCACTGTGATTGCGAACTTGAAGTATTAACATGCATGAGATAGAAAGAAAAAAGTTTTCGGATTGGTACATCAGTCTAGTTAGCTCACAGGCTATCAAAGTCTGATAGCTAATGTGCCCGCAGGTTTTGTATGTACGTATGTATGTACGTAACGCGATAACTCTTAATAGAAATATCCGATTTGCTTCAGATTTTGCATTTAGGTTCATTCTGATAAGGCGCTTCCCTGATCAGGCTCGGACTGGCCCGCCGGCCCATCGGCCCGATGGCCGGTGTGCCCTCAGCCAGGGAAAATTTCGCGCCCCTAAGCGGTTCCAATATTTTTCCACACACATATATTCTGATTAGTGTACTAAATTTCGAGAATTTGCTTAGGAATAATCATCAACTAATAGACTGATAGTAAAAGAGAAGGATTTTTTTTAATTATTATCATAAACAAATTGAAGATAGAACGTAGGAATTTTCAGAATCGGAAACCAAAGCGGCCGTGTTTGCATACGATTGAGGATAGAAAACGGGACCTAGAGAAAGTTTTAATAGCCCTGGCTACTAAAGCTTACGCCCATGTATTGCTCCCGCGCCCTGAGAGAGATTTGTTTCATTGGTTCTTAGGATGATATTTTTTAATTTTAATGATATATTTTTTAATTATTTGATCTTAATCCCAGATCAAATTATTTGCGTACCCTCCATTGTAGTACCCGGGGGACCTTGCGCCCTTTTAAAGCAGTCCCTGAATGAATCTATAATTGAAACCATGCTTTTCAAAAAATAACTTTATAAAAGAAAGAGCTAAATATTAGAAGGCAAAAACGTTTTATGGGGATTTTGTTGTTGACTGGAAAACATAACCTGTCTCTTTTCGAAGAATACAACCTCGATGACATGTCTGGATTGCACTTTTACAAGCAAGGATCCGCGGGCAGCGTTTTTTTCATTCAAAACACCTATAAAAATTTTCGATTAGCTTTATTTAACGACAACCTTATTGTAATTAAATAACTATTAGGAAATTTTAGTATGTATTTTAAATAAAAAAATTGTTTTATTTAATCACGGAAAAATCGATCATTATATATAGCGATGATTACTATTCAGAAACTATTGTAGTTTTTTTAAATTATAAAACGCTGGGAGCAAAACCTGTCGCTTACAGGATTACAATCCCCGTGGGATTTTTTTCAATTATGGAAACTTAATTTCCCTTGATCGCTAATTATGATAAGAAATTTGCAAATCATGGGAAGAGTGTGCTGAGAAAAGTAAATTTACTCAATTATTTTAGCAATTTTTGATGACATTTTTCAATAGA
The DNA here is from genome assembly GCA_963931845.1 of Maratus michaelseni. Lineage (NCBI taxonomy): Eukaryota > Metazoa > Arthropoda > Arachnida > Araneae > Salticidae > Maratus > Maratus michaelseni. The sequence goes on from OZ007595.1 coordinate 129,064,110, forward strand.
AACATTTTATAGTGCTATATCAATTCAGTATTTTAAGGAGGCATAAAGTCATTATTAAGCACACAAAATGCCTCTTCCTCCTCCTGCCTCTCCTTATCCCAAATGCTGCAAGTGTAATATTTTCAGAAGCAAGTGTCATTTCCCCATTTATATATCCTATATTTGGACATTCAAATACTGCTATAATATGTGGTACTGTTTCAAAAGAAAAATTCAAGCATGAGTTTTAGTTTCAAAATTTGTATTTCTATACTGAACGTACATTTTTGTTCCCGCTATAAATATGTTTTGAACAAATTTTGCATACTGCATTTAAAGATGCTATTTTACTAAAGAAAAAAAAAAGCTGGAAAAATCGATCATTAAATAAAGCAATGATTGCTATTGGGAAACTATAGTGTAGGTTTTTTGAATTAAAAAACGCGCGCAGCAAAATACCGTAGTTTGCAGGATTACATTCCCCGGGGGATTTATTTCAATTATGGAAACTTAAATATTTCCCTTGATCTCTAATTACGATACGAAATTTGTAAATCATTGGGAAGGGGAAGAGTGTGCTGAAAAAAGTAAATTTACTCAAATATTTTAGTTAATCGCTATTTTTGATGCCCTATTTCAGTAGAAACATTTTCATAGTGCGATGTCAATTTAGCATTTTAAGTATACATTTTTTAAGCATACAAAATTCCTCTCCTTATCCAAAATGCTGCAAATGTAATATTTTCACAAGCAAGTGTTATTTCCCCATTCAAATACCCCTATATTTGGACATTCAAATGCTGCAAATTTACCACATATATCGTATGTGGTACTTTTTCAAAAGAAAAAAAAAATCAAGCATCAGTTTTAGTTTCAAAATTTCTATTTCTATACTGAAAGTACAATTTTTTTTTCTCGATATGAATATTTTCCGAAAGAAGTTTGAATACTGAATCTTTATTTTGTATGTGTGATGAGGCATACACCTCCAAAGAGCACATTTAAAGATGCTAGTTTATAAAGAAAAAAATCTGCAGTATGCTGTCAGATTATATCAGAAATTACATCTACACCATGTTTATAACTGACTTGATAACTAATTCATATTACGTTAAATAAATATATTTTTTTAAATAGAGGTTGGAGCTCTTAGCACTGATATTCTTGCATTTTAGTAGTCATAAAAGTAAAATTTCTTTGCATAATAGTTTTACAGATATTTGTTTAAATACAAATGGTAAACGAGGAAAGTTTTCTGAAACCAAGAAACCAAATTAGAAGCAATTTTAATCATAGGCGTACAGTTTTGAAAATTATTGATGGGGCTCAACTCTTTTTTACACAAATATGTGCATGTAAGTGTAAGAAAAGACAGATTACCAATGTAATGCTTCTTTTTACTCCCTTTTAAACAAATTAAACATAATCGTATACTGACAAAAAAAAAAAAATCATAATTTAAATAAAACATTAAGACAATATAAAAATTCCAATGTATAGACCCGTTTATAAAATGATACTCGCTGATATTTGCGAATCGTTTATGATAAAATTACAACGAAAGTTGACTTTGAATAATGTCTTGTTTGTTTTGTTTGTTTTTTTCCTTCGGAATATGTATTTTTTTTTGTATTTTCATTTTTTTGTATAAAAAGTTCAAAAGTTGAGCATTTTATTCTAATTAAAAAATATAGAACATAAAGTGAAAAAGTTTTCCTAATGTCGTTTATCCTTATAACAAAAGAAAAATAAGAAAAAATGGAACATTTAAAAATTCTATAAAATACTAGAAAGTAAAAAAAAAAAACTTTTTTTAAAATGTTATATTAAAAGGAAAAAAAAGTGTCCATTTAAGAATTAATGGTGGGGCTCGAGCCCCACGAGCCCAATACAACGCCTATGATTTTAATAGGTAATTCTAGAAGCATAATTAATTTTTGCCTAAAAAATAAACAAATTAGATGAAGTTTCTAATTAAAATAGGATCAATTATTTTCATATTTTAATATTATTATTAGCGAAGTTTTGCCAGCAAACATAACTGTTGGTCAAATGGGAACTCATATTTTTAGACCGACGATCACCTAACCGTTGGCTCAGACGCATTATTAGCTATTGGAAACAGTCAAACTCAATTGTTGGGCAACGAAGCTAGAAAACAATGGACTTATGATATTCAACAATTCTGTGTTGCTTGAGAGAAAAATAATTGTATAAAAGGGAAGAGTTAGTGAAGTCATATCTCACAGCACGATGACGGTTTAAAAAAATCAAAAATATCGTCAAACATGTAATAATGTCTGAAATTGCTGAAAAGGTAAAGCAAGATTTTTTTTTCGTTAATGGACACAACTATGAATAAATCAATTGTGTTAATTTACAGTCCTGAAAAAAAAAGTGATCACCCCCTGCCAATTCTTCTAAAACTAATTGTAAAAATTCTATAGGTACTAATCGATTGGAAAAATTGGTTACTAATTAAAGCTATGGATTAAGTATGTTACAGGAGTCGTCTACATATTAAAAATTATACTAACTTTGAATTTTCAAATAATAACACCTATTTTTTAGACCTATTTGAGTTCCTTGGATCGAGACAGCCCGTGAAAAGGTATATGTTTAAATACTTTATGTTAAAGTTTCATAAAGCTAGAAGAGTTTAAAGTTTAAGGATGCTAATTTTAAATCCATTTGACAAATTTATTAAAATAATCCGATTGATTTTTATTAATTTTTTAATGTAATACACTTAATAGACCCAGGTTATTTTTGTATCCAAAGACTTTTTTTAATAACGAAAATTATTAATAAATTCACATTAAAAAATTATGAATTATCACCTACATTAATTTTTGTATTAAAAACTGTGTGTAAGTTTACAGTTCATTTATATAATTAGTTTTCGAGAACCTTCCTATACAGTTGCTGGATAGAACCTAAGATATTGGTATATCCCGCATCCCACGTTAAAATAATCAAAACAACGGCAACGATATGGGTGGCCGTGTTTACAAGGGCAGAAAGCAGGCAGGCGCCGAAACTGACAGTTCAGCAATGCTGAACAAACAAGGATTTATGACAGACAATCTAGAGGGGTCATAAAATGTGCTAAGATATACATTGAACCGGCGATTCCAGGAAAACAAGGAGAGGAGTGGTACATAGGAGTCCCTAAGAGACGGAATATGGCTGGAGCGAATGACAAACGTCGTGATGATCAGATATACGCGGCGACCAGTAAAAGTGATTCGAGAGAGCAGGGAAATTGACCGCCAACATCATCATTGGATAAAAAATCCTTAAGAGGAGGTAAATACTTTTTACACCCCTCTGAAGGAAAAAAATAACGAAAACTTCGCTAGAACTCAAAAATCACTTCCATCAAAAAAATCCTTAAGAGGAGGACATCTTTTTCAGCAGCTTGCTACCAACATGAAAGTTGGCTTTTCTATATAGGCTGCAGTGCTATAGGCAACAGCCTACAATTATAATTAAGTCATTCAAACCTTTTTTTAAATATGTGCATAGGCGTAACTAGTGGGGGGGCCGGGTGGGCCGTGCCCACCCCAGGTAGTTCCAGTGCCCACCCCAGAATTTCAAGTTCACGTGAAAATTTTATGACTGCGATATGGTCAAAATTTTAATTTTCAAATATTTGAATGATTATACCAATAAATTATACTATATACTTCTGATTTGAGAACTAATGTAACGAAAACGGCGCGCACGCATATGTAAATGTGTGTGTGTGAGGTATAAAAGAAGCAACAGACAAAGAAAATCCTATTAGTCTTCTACATTCTTTGCAACAGTTATATGACCCGGAGTCTATAGGGTTCCAAAAGGAACAAAGTGAAATATTATCTGAAAGTTCTAAATCTGAACGAGGGTTTTCTTTTTTGTCACGAGGTGATGGGGAAAAAATCAGTTCCAGATGTCCAGTTCCGTATTCTTTCAACTAAGTCAAAAAATATCATCTGCTGTGGTGAGAGCCGATAAGAGAGAGAAGGGGATAGTAGGGGGCACAGGTGCCCGAACGGTTTTTTCCTTACAAAATAATGACCAATTTAAAAAACAGGATGTAATTGACAATTACTGATCAATTAATTGTCTGAGTGATGAGATACGGCAAAAGTCGTAAATGAGAACATCATCGCAGGGGGCTTTACTTTGAGGGTTAAGGTAGGGCGAATTTTTTGCAATTTGCCTGCGGCTGTAAGCGTGTGGGATTATTTCCCTTTTCCAAGTTTGCATGCGTAATTATCAGTGCTCAAATAAATTCTGTAGTTTTGGCAATTTTTGTTTGTATTGCTGCATGCTGCTTCATGGATCGAGGCTCTTTGCTTCATGTTTCTGAATGTACTTTTTGTGAGTAAATTTTTCCTTATCAATCTTTGATATTCTGAATAAATAGAAGGGCTTAGTGAAATAAGATGTTACGCAACAAAAATAAAATTCTGAGACAATTTAAATGAAAGCTTTTAGTTGCAATTTTTATTTTATTTTTGTTCTTGTACCTTGTATTTAGTAAGTTAACGAGTAGTACTAAGCTCTCTCAGAAAAACTTAGCAACATTTAATTATCTAATATAAAAATTATTAATAATATTTAAGTTATCTTTATTAAAATATTAACTTTTAATAAATAATATATCAGATTTTAAAGATTAATTAAAATATTGGTATTTTATCTTTACCATATGACATATTATCTCATAACACCCTCATCGAAAAAATAAACTGTATTTTGAGAAAATGTAACATACAGGTTCTTGCTCGAACCTCTTTAATTAATGTCATTTATTATTAAAAAAAAAAAAAACTTTGGTAAAGACAGAAATTTATTTTTGAAATTGTCAAATTTAACCTTAATTTTTTTTTTCAAAATTTTAGGAAAATCCTGTATGTTTGCAACTTCTAAAAATGATCGCTCGCTGTGGTGCATTTAAAATTTTCATTGATAAATCAAAAGGAGCAATAAGTTTTTTTTTTTTTTTTTTTTTTTTTTTTTGCCGAGTTGCCAATTGAATAGAATTTTTTTTCTTACTGACTTACTGTTTCTTTCTGACAAATAACACTATATAACAGTAAATTTTCCCTTCTATGTCCTTAAAAATTTCTTTTCAATATTCTAATATTTATTTTAAAATAAAGGAGCTCTTATAAATTTATTTTAATTTAGAGAAGAAATTATGGAATTTAACGTTTCATTAATTAATAATTTTTAAGATCATCCTCTTCTTTAAAAAAAAAAAAAAAAAAAAAAAAACTGAAAGCTTTTTTTTTTTTTTTTGTGTGTGTGTAAAGTTTACTTGTAAAATAACTCATTGCTGTACTCATTCCTCAAAACACAAGTATTTGTGTTAAATATGGTGTACAATTTACTTTAAAGTTTATTTTTGAATACTTTTAAATCTTAAAATACATTAATATTAGGCCTACCGAATTTTCAGCATCTGGTTTACAGATGTCGAATATTCGCTATTGGATCAAAATCACTAATCGATGCATCTCTATAAGCACCTTTCAAATGTGATAGAAATAATTTTGAAGAATACTTTTGTTTTCCCATTGTAACAATTTCAGTAAATCTCTCACAGTCTGCTAATTAGGCAGAGTAATCAAAGATAGAAGTTCCCAAGAGTTGGAAAACTTTTCTCACGCTTAGCTGTGGGGGTGACAAGAATGCCGGTTACTACAATAGGAAAAGATGAGCTTCGATCAATCTTGTGAAACTGAAATTGCTAGACAGCAAATATTTCTCTGATCTGACCGTCTATATGTGGGGTCTCAGATCGTGGGAATTTCCTGCGTGAACATTTAAAAGTTCAGTAAGACCTCCCTAAAAAGGCTTTATCCAATGACATAAACTAAAACTTTTTTGATTGGTGATCGGAGAATCTTTTGTTCGAGCAAACGGACCGGAGAAGAGGATCGAGAGGAAGGTAGTTAGAGTTTCGGCAGGAGAACGAGTGTTGGTGGAAAACACTCATCTCAGGACGGTTTCCCTTCTTAGTAGGGAAGGACAGGTTTGCTGACAGATTTTTGGAATGAGAGAGTGCGATCTCTCTGAAGTCAAGGCAACAGCCTTGGATTTGACCTTTCGGGGAGAGTGAACAGTAGCACTAGTTAAGACTTTAAGATTCTAAAACTACTGTAAAAGACTGGACTATTTGGTGATTTGCTATAAATTACAAGTCGAGCGAACTCAGCTAAAAAAAATTGTTGTAAATAATTTTTACCTCTAGAAATTTCAAGAACGCTTTTTAAATAAAATTTGTTCTGAAATATTTAATGAAGGTGATTCATTGTGAAACGGCTCCACGCTACCCCATTTCAAAAACACACAACATCGTGGATTCTTTACAGCTGGTGGCAAGCGAGTCGGATATTTCGACAAAAATTTATTAGCATTAGTGAAGAGAGTCCAGACAGTAGCAGTGACGCCCGCCCGCATCTAAGCGCGCAAGATCTGACGCCAGTTCAGGAGAGGAAAGCAGAGACCGAAGCAAGCCTTGCAGTGTCACGACAGACAGCAGTTCCGTCCTGGAAGCAAGCCCGTGTTTACAGAGAACAAGCCCGAAGCAAGCCCTTGCATTGTCACGACAGACCACAGTTCCGTCCTGGAAGCAAGCCCGTGTTTACAGAGAATAAGTCCGAAGCAAGCCCTTTCTAGGAAACATCAGGAGCCGACAAACCGAGATAACCTGTGAAATCGACGACGTCTAGGCCAGACCCGAAACCGGCGACAGATGATGCAGACAAAGACTGTAGAAAAGGTAAGCTCAATTCATTTTTGAGTGGCTCTCATTTTGTTTATATATTCTTTAGTGAGGAAAATTCATTTCTGAGAAATTTTTTATGTGAATATTGATATATGATAAATTATGATAAATTTTTAAATCTAATAACTTTTAACATATTTGGAAAAATTTTATGTATATTTGTTATCAGCATAAAATTTGATAGTGTGAACTTTCTTTTGGCAGTAAAATAATATAAGGACTGTCAGGCTAAATGTGTATATATATAATTTTTTTTTCCCGAAAAAAAAAAAGAGATAAAAATTTTGATTTTTCAAATAAGTCGATTGTCTATTCATGATTGAAAGATTTCAAAGGTGTACTTTTTTATATTATTAGTGAAACAATAGATGTTGTTGATAATCAAATATTTTGAATATGTGATGTTAGGAAAATTTTTTAGCAGTTGCAAAAAGTGGTCATTTTGTTACCTGCGGGGTCAGAAATATCAAGTATTGGTTGAATTATGAGCACAGAATTTCAAATTTCTAAATTTGTTTTAAATTTGTATGATCGACACCAAAACGTGTCAGTGTATTGAAAATTTTACAATATTGAAAATTTATTTTTATATGTATACTATTTTTATTATTCCTCAAATTGAATTGTATTTAAAATTGTTAGTATTATGTGGGTAGTAGCAGAAAATTTTCCATAAAGTGTTAGAATCCCTGTTGCATAAGTTAGCGAGCGAAACTATCATTTTCATCTTTATATTGTATTTACATAAAATTTTAAAATGCAAGAAGTAACTGATCTGAAACAGTGCAGGAAAATTGATTTGCAGAATTTAGCGGAAGAATTGGGAGTGGAAATAGGGAAAAATGACAGGATACCGGTAATTATCCAAAAAATCGAAGCTGCCGATGATTACGATAAAGATTTTGCATTCACGCAAGCTGCGTATATCATAAAAGATCGCGAAGACAAGATAGCCGCGGATAAAGAGGAAAAACAAAGGGAGAAAGAAGAAAGAGAAAGAGAGGAAAAACAAAAAGAACGCGAATTTACGTTAGAACAACTTAGATTGACGCAAGATGCAAATAGACGTAGTTCAACTAACAGTACCGGGTCGGAACGCACACCTAAATTGCCGCTTCGAACAATCATGCATCGATTTGATCCAGAACGCTCGGATATAACTTTGTTTTTAAATTTGTTCGAACGACAGGCGACCAAAGCGGAAATAGAGACAGGTGACTTAGTGACGCATTTATTAGCTTTAGTGCCGGTAGAAATTGCAGAGTTAATTTTAAGGGAACCGCAAGATCAGACGGATAACTTTGAATACGTCAAAAAGTTTTTGCTTGAACGATTCCGTATGAGTCCCGAATCGTATCGTCAAAAATTAATGAAACATCCACGCAATCCAGATGCTCCATGGAAGGATATTATTTTTGAACTCAATAGTTATTTAGAGGGTTGGTTGAATGGTTTAGGTGTTACGGATTTCAGTAGTCTGAAAAATTTATTGATAACTGACCAGATCAAGCTCCGTGCTTCTAGTGAAATGAAAGAGCATTTCATTGATTCGTGGGCAAACTACAAAGACCCGTTAGTTTTGGCAAAATGTCTGGACGAATACGAAGCAGTGAAAGGGATTTCAGATAAAAAAGAGAATGCGAGATCTTTTTATGATAGGAAATCTGAAGAAACGAAACTCGAGGGAAATTCTGGAGAAGAAAAAAATTCAGACAAAAAAATAAATTGGCGAGACAAAGAAATTAAAGACAGGGAACGTATCTTTGAACGAAAGAGGCGTTGCCATACGTGTGGAAGCGAATTTCACCTAATGGCACGTTGTCCGAAAAGACAAAGGGATATTACGGAAGTAAAATCTTTCGAGAGCATAAATCACTTAGGCGATATAAGCGAAGACAAAAGCTTGTTCCGACCTTTTTTGAGTGAAAACAAAATAAATGGGAAGAAGGCGTGTGTACTTAGAGATTCAGGTAGCTCGTATTGTGTTTGCCCATGGAATTTGGTAAATAAGAGCAAATTAGGCAATGAATATGTTTGGCTTAAACAAACATTTGATAAATATCCAAAACGATTTAGAGTGGCACGTATAAAAATGGAAATAAAAGGTCTCGGATATGTAAATACGAAAGCGGCAATCCTGCCTAGACACTCTAAAATTAAACACTATATCTTAGGTAATAAGACGCAGGCTTTAATAAATGAAAAGATAAAGCGAAAGCAAAAATCGCAAACTAATTCCAGTTTTGAGAACCCGGGGATTGAGATAAACCCTTTAACAGATCCACAAGGGCAGGAAGAAATTCTTTCGTCATTCCCCCCCGAAATGAAGAACCACCGTTCTCAGTGTATTGGGGAAAAAGAAACCCTTTTGAAAAGGTCAAGGAAAGTAGATGAGTGGGTTTTCGACCGGCAGGGTAATTCGAAAAATAAACGCGCAAATATGGAAGTGAGTGTTGACAGGAAGGGTTATCATTCGAAAGTTAATCTGGAGGAAGTGAGCGGATTCACAAAGAGGTTTCTAAAATCCTTCGAAATTCTGTTGAAAGAGAGTAGGGACAGTGGAAATTCACGCCTTTGTGACACTCTTGTTAAAGAAATTGAACGGTTGTGTAAAACGTATTGTTCGGCAAACACAAGTAAAGAAATTCAGTAGTAAGTTTTTGAGTAAAATCCAATCTTTTGTACATATTTGATTAGTTTTAGTTTTATTTGTTATTTTGGCATGTGTAGTGAAAAAAAAAAAAAAAAAAAGTCTCTTTCAAAAAAAAAAAGTCTCTAAAGCTAGATGTTCAAGCAATGGTAAGCAGTATATAAGAAATCAGGTCACTGATGTATATAGTGAGGTTAAATTGAAATGTTATTTGAGCCACTCAAATATGTTGAGCTAATCCTTTTTTTTGCAGATTTTCCGCGTTTTAACCCGGAAAATGTTTTGATGGTGGGGGTGTTGTAACAATTTCAGTAAATCTCTCACAGTCTGCTAATTAGGCAGAGTAATCAAAGATAGAAGTTCCCAAGAGTTGGAAAACTTTTCTCACGCTTAGCTGTGGGGGTGACAAGAATGCCGGTTACTACAATAGGAAAAGATGAGCTTCGATCAATCTTGTGAAACTGAAATTGCTAGACAGCAAATATTTCTCTGATCTGACCGTCTATATGTGGGGTCTCAGATCGTGGGAATTTCCTGCGTGAACATTTAAAAGTTCAGTAAGACCTCCCTAAAAAGGTTTTATCCAATGACATAAACTAAAACTTTTTTGATTGGTGATCGGAGAATCTTTTGTTCGAGCAAACGGACCGGAGAAGAGGATCGAGAGGAAGGTAGTTAGAGTTTCGGCAGGAGAACGAGTGTTGGTGGAAAACACTCATCTCAGGACGGTTTCCCTTCTTAGTAGGGAAGGACAGGTTTGCTGACAGATTTTTGGAATGAGAGAGTGCGATCTCTCTGAAGTCAAGGCAACAGCCTTGGATTTGACCTTTCGGGGAGAGTGAACAGTAGCACTAGTTAAGACTTTAAGATTCTAAAACTACTGTAAAAGACTGGACTATTTGGTGATTTGCTATAAATTACAAGTCGAGCGAACTCAGCTAAAAAAAATTGTTGTAAATAATTTTTACCTCTAGAAATTTCAAGAACGCTTTTTAAATAAAATTTGTTCTGAAATATTTAATGAAGGTGATTCATTGTGAAACGGCTCCACGCTACCCCATTTCAAAAACACACAACATCGTGGATTCTTTACACCATGAAAAAAAGGTAAAACTTAAGCTTTTTTATTTATTTTGGGCGAAAATTATTTTAGGTAAAAATGTTTTCCATGTGAGTTCTCTTTAATCAAATCTCTTTCTGCTGAATGCTGATGGAGCTAATTAAATTTAAAATCAATCCACTACTATAGAAATCATCGTAGTTTTAAAATTATAATGTACTATTAAAATTTAAGAATATATATATATATTTAACTTTAAAATACTTCTGATTTCTTTTTCTTTCTTTTTTTTAAAGATTTTATACACTATTTTATGTGATATGTCAACTTTTGAAAGGACTATTACTTATACAGTATCGAATTTAAAAATTGTGTTCTTATAAACATATTTTGCACATATTAAAAATTGAGGATTTTATGCAATAAAACAGTGGAGTATCCACTGAATTTTAAATAAACAAAAACGAAAAATCATGCGTCAAGCATAGATTATGTAACACTTTCCAACGCTTCCAAAATAATTTTACAAATCATACCGTTTAATAAGCTGAAAGATAACATATAAGTAAACAATTTGGAAAACGCATAACATATTTAAAAACATAATTTCAGGAATTTCCAACATATACAATATTCGAAAAAATATCCGAATAGTTTTATTCAGCTCTGTATAGGATCTATAGATTTGTATGTATACTACATAGGATGCTAAATTTTAGTTCAGTTAGGAAACGCGTAACACAGTTTAAAATTCTCCTTCTGGAGTTTCTGTCAATAAACGGAAATGTGTTCGCGAACTTTTGTGCTTCCCTGTATAGGATCTACAGAATTTATACACACCACGTAATAGACAAAAAGCGAGTTAAATTTAAAATCGCGTTCAGTAACTTAAAACGAACTTCTAGGAATTATTGTTAACAGACAGTAGAGAATTCTTTTGTGTGTCCCTGTAAATGAACGATGACTGCTATACACACAGTATTCTGTAGGAAGCCTCTTGTAATGCATCTTAGTGATATATATAAATTTCAATGCGTTTAAAATAGTGAAACATTATTTAAATAAACCGCAGACGATTTTTCTCCATAGACGTAATGTAACGGAATTCTTTTGACTGTCCCTGTAAAGTAACTATAAGTGCTATGCACAGCCTATTCCATATTAAGCTTCTTGTAATGCACCTTAGATATATATATATTTCAATGCGTTTAAAACAGTGAAACATTATTTAAATAAACCGCAAATGATTTTTCCCCATAGACCGCAATGTAACGGAATTATTTTGAGTGTGCCTGTAAAAAAACTATATGTGCTACACCCTTCCGTTGAAATAGGGAACATGCTATAGATAACGACAATAAGATATAAAAATTGCAGAGCAATCCGAGCATATTTACGGGAGTTAGAGCACGGACAGACGGCCATACGGCAGACAAACCGAAGTCCTAAACACTTTTCAACTAGGTTGGAAAGTGTTAAAAACGCATCGTTTTCAGTACCGGTTTCGAAGATTTAAAAAAAAAAAAAAAAAAAAAAAACATAAGAAAAAGTAAAATGCGGTCTATGTAGAGATTGACCTCAACTATCCGATGCAAAAAATAAAATAGAAAATCATTTTAAAAATATGAAAATGCAAACTAAATATTGGATGTTTTCGCGTAAGTGAAGTACCCCCCCCCCCACCCACCCACCCCAATCCCCTTAAGAGCTCATACATCCTCCCTTTTCATTTAAAATAAACGATTTATGTGAATACTGTAAATTAAAGGTGAGTCAAATTGAAGTCATATTTAAATTTTTCTTGTCAGAATCTCAGGCTGACGTATCATTTTTACTGCAGTTAAAGGAAACATTAATTGTCTTTTGCTTATTTAAATGTATTCGTCCCACAAAATAAAAACTAATCTTTTCCTTCCGTTCCTCAAAATATTCTTTTTTACATTCTTACATTTCTTAGAATTTTTAAACAAATTTAGAGTTTACATTAATGATTTCAAGAAAAATTTTCTCTACTTTTTCCGTTTATTTATTCTTAAAATAAATAGATTCAGTTTACTTTACCTACATAAAATTACAGTGATCGGAAAACTTCTACATTTTAGACAGGTTTCAATTGTATACATTTTTCAGACATGTATAAATTATATCTATATGGTATTCGTTCTATCGGAACCACAAAATTTTTCTCAAGACAGTTTTCTGTAATAGACACAATTCAACATTTTGCTGTTGGAGAAGTGGAATTCGGTAAGAATCAAAACAATCATTAAAAAAAAAAAAAATGAATTTTCGGGAAGTGATAGTTTAAGTGCTGTGTTTAAAACCGGGACATTAAAGAGATGTATTGGGACACCCAGACATTATGCCTAAAATTGGGTCTCTCTCGGAACTTCTAGTCATCTTAAAAATTTCAATGGCACAATGAATAGCAGTGGTGCCGACTTATATGGGCCCGTGGGGCTTTAGCGTTGAGCCCGCCCAATAATTTGTTCCCCTGACCCACCTAATTCCCCTTGTTTTATTTCACTACGTATTTATTTAAATTTTTAAATCTCTGAAACAAAATTTCATTTTCTATTTGTTGGACAACAAATAAGAGTGAAATATGCCAGCCCAGGATATCGTCGGGATAGCTCAGTAGGGAGAGCGTTGGTACGGCAAACCAAAGTACCCAGGTTCGAGTCCTGGGCGTTAGTCCTGTGCCTTGGATATAATTTACTTAGTTGAATATACTTTCCTCTGTTCATTATGAAAATTTCATTTTGTTGACTTTGGAAAATAGCATTGACATCCGTAACAGAGACATCAAGAGCACTAAATGTTCTTTCAGTACACATATAATTATTAAATTTCTCTCAACAGTTCAATTTCCTATATACTTGATCAGCAGTATTGCTGTCGTATGTAAACCAAAAGGTAAATGCTAGAATCACGTGAACTTTAATGACTATGCTATAGATTTGTTTGAGAAAGAGAATGTATACGGCGCATTAAAAAAAAAAAAAAAAAAAAAAAAAAGATTCTAAAATGTATACGGCGAGTAACTTCGTATGCCATCCACTATACCCCTTTTGATCAGTGATTATAAATCAGTGAGTGAACATTATCTATATTTTAGTGTCCCAATCCTGATAATTATAAAGCTCATAAATGACTGAAAAGCTTTGCTTCTTGTGTTTTTAATTTGTATTGATATTTATGATATTATAGTAAATATTAACATTATTATGCAAAAGAATTCACGAATAACATAAGCAAATAATAAAACGTGCCGTGCTATTTTGCTTAAAAAAATTGGGCCCATACAATATATTTCAAAAGTTGGCTCCATTGATCCTAACTAATAACCTTGATAATAAGTTGTTTCTAATTTTAAGTCAAAATTTTCATTAAATTAACGAGTTTGGTCTCAATGCAGTTTTTTAAAAATATTCTTGCACCTTGCACGCATCAGTGGTGCAGCCAGAATTCTGCTCTATGGGGAGGAGAGGTTGAATTGTTGATAATGGTGGTCGCTGGTTACTTGAATCACCGGCTAATCGAATCAGTTTAGGTAATGAAGTGATAATCATTTCTTTTCCCTCGAAGAGTAGAATCAATAGTTACATTGACCATAATTCATTTCAGCAACGTTTACTATATAAGAGTTAGAAAACATAAAATGCACCAATGGAATAACAAAAAACTGTTAGATTAATATAGTGTTTGAAAAATGAGGAGGCAAACTTAAGAAATGGAAGGGAATAGTACAGCAAACAATTTTTTGTACAGAAAATCAGGAATCGATTTTTAAATCAGAAATACATAGGATTTCATTCCAAGACAATCCCGAATTCTTGTTCTTAACTTTAGTAATAATAAAGCAATTTTAGCAAAATTTCCAATAGACTTTGCTTTGCTTTGTGTCAGATGTAAAATAACACGAGAAGAGGTAGAATTTATTATAATCCGCGTCCAAACAATGCCAAATTAAGTATTCCATATTTTAGGATGTAGTTGACATTAAACGCGGTATCGTTGACTGAATTACTGTGCACTTCCAGCACTTTATTTGACATCTAATTTCGTATACAGGATACTGAAAATTTCGTTAAAATATCTTCATTATTATTAAAGTTCTCTAAAAATACTTGGATTCGACTTGACTTCCTATATCCTATATTTTTCACTAAATAAATGGATCGCGACCTGGTTTCCCATACAAAAATCTTTAATTGTAGTGTGCTCTACCACCTTTTACAGATTGTTCTACTTTTTTTTAAACACATTGTTTATGTGTTAAGTATGTTTGCTTTCTAAATAGTATTTGTTTTTAACCTTTTTCATGATGTTGGAGAATATTTATCTATTAAATCACACAAAAATAACGCCTGCATTCAAGTCTAAACATACACACAAATATTATACACACATACAAGCTATAAATACAATAAACCCAACAAGTGTGAAAAATTAGCCAGAGCCAGGAGTCTAACCTGGGACCACAGCATACAAGACTAATGCTCTAACCACTGAGCTACCCCGGCCAATACCTGGGTCTGCAATTTATTAGTGAGAAATTGCAGACCCAGGTATTGGCCGGGGTAGCTCAGTGGTTAGAGCATGAGTCTTGTATGTTGTGGTCCTAGGTTCGATTCCTGGCTCTGGCTAATTTTTCCCACTTGTTGGGTTTATTGTATTTCTAGTTTGTATGTGTGTATAATGTTTGCGTGTATGAATATTTATCTATATTTAGTTTTCTGTTAGAAACACCTATTCAAAATGAAAGATAGGTTGTACCTGCCTTCGGCTGTGGAAAAAAAAGAAAATACATTATAATAACAATTTTGAAAAAAGAGGGTACTTTTTAACTTTCTCTGCCCCTCCCTGTAAGTAAGAGCGAAAGGATCTACTTATATATACATTTTTTTAAATGAAATACATTATAGCTAAAACTCTAAAAGATATTCCAGTTTTTACTTCTTATCTGATTTAAACACGACTGTAATTTTGTCCACATGAAAAACAATGTCATAATTTTGATGATATAGAGGCAGCATTATTTAAGATTTAATAAGTGTAGATCAATGTATTACTAATTTATTACTTATTAATTTCAGTTAAAGCATAATTAGCATAAGTTTGTGTGTAATTATAGTAAATTTTATA
The DNA here is from genome assembly GCA_963931845.1 of Maratus michaelseni. Lineage (NCBI taxonomy): Eukaryota > Metazoa > Arthropoda > Arachnida > Araneae > Salticidae > Maratus > Maratus michaelseni. The sequence continues at coordinate 129,079,731 of OZ007595.1, forward strand.
AATTCTATGAAAATGCTTCATATTTAACGCTTTTCTTTTGAAAACCTTGCTCATAGGCATGTATCTGTAAGTCAAAGTCAATAAAATTGCAATCAGTGCTTCTTTCCTCCGGGGAACGCGTGGCCTGAAGAACATTTCGAGCTACCTTACTAGCTAATAAACTACACTCTTTAAATATATAGTCCCCCCCCCCACCCCTCAGGAACAAATTGTTCGAATGAAACACTACAATAATCTGTTCAATCAAAAACACATTTTACATTTATATCTTTATAGCACATTTTCTAAATTCTTACTTTGTCAAAGATTTTTACCTGCATCTAAGATCTAATATACGCTTCCACAGTTTAAATATAATATTCGCGGTCTAATTTAATCACTTTGTTGAATATAATTTGATTCAACAAAGCTGCGAATTTCAAATAAACTAAAAAAACTTAATATTAACTTTAGTTTCGATTCATGAAAGCGTCTAATTTGCTTAACTAGTGATTCATATAAGCGGCAATTATAATATTTTTTTTAGCTCTGGAAGGCGTTTTACCCCTCCCCCCCCTTGGACTGTGCCACTGGACGCATACACACATACAAAGGACTTATGAAGTTGGGGGCCTGTGCCCACCCCACAAAATAGCCCTAGTTACGCCTATGAATATGTGCCCGTGGAAGCAAGAACTACTGGTGAACTACTCTATGACTGCTATTCTCCTGAGAGGTACAGGTAGATATTATTCACCCAGATACTGTGTAAATATTTTTAAATTAATTAATTAACGTTAAGAAGATTATGCTTCTCTTGCCATCCCCAGGATCAAGGATGTATGTAAAGGTTAAATTATTATCATAAACTTATTCAGCACTTACTTAAATTTAAATAATTAAAATAAGAAATTAATAACTCAATTGATTAATATATTATATTGTTAAAATGAAGTCTCGTGAATATAATGTGTATTACCTTTTTGTATGATTATTTTACTCTTTGCTTTTTTTTATGTTTTATATCTATCTTCTGTAAATAAAACCCTTTTTATTTTATCCTTAATTTAGACTCCAGCATTTATTTAGTGTATAGTGTGATGTTTAATCTAGAGTAATATATATGTTGGTTTAAACTACTGCTTTCAGTAAGATTTTACAGCGGGCTTGAGGGGTCAACCTTAAGGATAAGTTTCTTCAAAAAATAACACAACGCCGTACATCCTTTTTATTTAATACAAAAAAGCTATCCCAGGTTGCACGATCACAATTTCCCCTCAAATTGCCGTTAAGATAATTGGTGTGTCTCTGACAGGAGGAGTTAATTATTATGGGTTTGAGTAACGCCCTGCAAGTTTCATATATATGTTTTAAATCTCTCCAACAGATAGAAACCCCAATTATTACTGGTGCATGTGACACAGGAATTTCTCTGGTGTTCAGCTTTCTTCATATCCAGCCCTTTTAATTATTCAATTTATAGCTTATTTTAGATAATTAAATATTTTGTACTGGATTAAGAACTTATATCTTAGATCTAATGAAATAACTTAAATAGTAATAATAATGATGGACATTTAAAGAAACTAAATTTATTTATATTCAATATTCTCTTTTAGAATTGATAAATTTACTCAATAAATGTATAGAAGTTATTATTTACATAAATTTTTATAATTAGTTACTCTAAACATATCCATTTAAAAAAAATAATAATAATAAGATATATATTTTTTTTACTTCTCATATTATTCTGCTAGTAGTATTTAATATTTTTTTTGTAAGCTAACATCGCACTACTTAATATAATTTATTTCGGTAATTGCATGAATAATAAGAATAATTACAATTATAACAATAATAATACAAAATAAATGATAAATAATATCAGCTGTAAAGTGTAAAATCCTGATCCTAGGGTATGGGTTATACATAAAAAAAATAATAAAAAGGTATTGGCACTCAATTGCATTTGCATAATTAAAATTGTCTTTTATATTGTATATTTATATGTCGCGATTGTAATTACAAGCAAATAATCTTCATATGAAAACAAAGGTTTCAAAGGTCAATTCCTAAGAATTAGACCATTTTTGTTGAAAGATTGCATATTATTTTTGTCTCTGAAATATTTATTTGACTTATTCATGCAAATATATTTGAAAGTGATAAAAAAATGAACTACTATTTGTTCTAATCCTTGAAAAAAAAAAAAAAAAAGATATATATATATACATACATATAAAGAAAAATAAAAGATAAAATTAATGATAATACCAGTGATAAGCTGATAAACTTTTATTATCTATTTATTTTATGTGTATTTCTTGCATACTTATAAGTGAACAATTGAAAAAAAAAAAAAAAAAAAGTTCATTTTTGAGATGTTTTTTTTTTCACTAAACTGCTGATTAATAAAAAAAAAAATAATAATAATAATAATAATAAAGGAAAGAATAAGTGTAGGAATTATTAGATTTTTAAATAATTATTAATACTTATATCAGCAGAATTAACGTAAAATTAAAAATAACTAAAATTGAACAAGTTTTGTAGTAATCTGATCTCTTGTTAAAATGCCTTACAAATTTTATTTTGCGTTGGGGTATGGCAAATAATAAAAGAAAATTTAAGAGAAAAAGTGGAAATCTCAACGATTCATCTATACAAACAAACAACTCAGAAAAAAAAAAAAATAAAAATAAACGGGGACAAACTGATATTTTGTCACCAAAAACAAGAAATCAACATAAAAACAAACGAAATCAGGCAGAAAAATCTATACTAAACGCAACAATGGCGGAATCTACACCAAGTGTAGACACTATTTTGTCGTTGATTCCAACTTTTGACGGAAAAAAGGGAAATAGAGTGGAATTCTACCTGCAAGAATTCGAGAAATTAATAGCACAAACTTCGCTAAAAGATGATTGTAAATTAATCATTCTGAAAGCAAAATTAATTGCAAACGCAAGGGAAAAATTGGCGACAAACATCAAATTAAACAGTGAAACAGATTACGGAGAATTTAAAAAGCAACTAATAGAATGCTTTCAATCCAAAGCGAAATTTTCCGAAATCCAAAACAAATTTTTTACGCTTAAGCAGAAACCATCGCAAACTGTAGAGGAATTCATCACCGAATTCAACGAAATAGCAAAAGAGTACATCAGTAAAAACAACGAAGAAGGTCAAAATGGGTCCACCAAATTTATTGATCTGATTAAATTGACACGATTTCTGGATAGTTTAAGAGCGGATTTCAGTTTAGATGTTCGCAAAAACTCCCCGAAAGATTTTACAGAAGCATGCAATTTAGCACTCAAAATGGAAGAAGCTTACAACGCGTGCAACTTAGAGGAGATTAACGTGGTAAAGAAACAAAATGAATCCGATTTAGTGGAAAGCCTGATAAAATTAAATGCAAACAGCGCCGAACAGATTCAGACTTTAATGACTGAATTAAATAATTTAAAAATTCACGCTAAAGATACAATAGGAGCCAAATCTAAATGGTGCGAGCTGTGTAAGCGCAACAATCACGAAACGGAACATTGTTGGTTTAATCAAAGGAATAATAGTAACCAGACAAATTATAAAATAGAAAAAAAACCACAATACAAAAATCAGATTTTCCAAAATAATAAATTTTCTAACAACACCAAACAAAATTCAAATTTACATCGTCCGGAGTATCCCATGCAAAGCATTAATTGGCAAGGGGGGCATTTTGGACAAAATTTTGCACAAAACACAGGCCTTAATTCTGGACAGAATTTTGGGCAACACTCAGGTCATTTTGGACAGAATTTTGGGCAACACTCAGGTCATTTTGGACAGAATTTTGGGCAAAGCTCAGGTAATAATTCTGAACAGAGTTTTGAGCAGTACCCGGGCTTTGGCCAAGCTCAAAATATGGATTTCGGGCAGATGCATAGTAACAATTATGGGCCAAATCATGGTAATAATTTTGGGCAAAGTTATGCAAACAATTGTGGGCAAAATTATGGCAACAATTTTGGACAAGGTTATGCAAACAATTGTGGGCAAAATTATGAAAACACAAATGCACAGAGGGGTAATTTTGATAGGCCTAGAGGTAAACCAGGATCAAAATACTACAATAAAAAATACAACTATAAAAACTCAAGCAACACAAACCGAAACTCAGATGACAAAGATAGAAAAGAACCAAAAAACTGAGTGGGGGACTTACTAACATTAATAAAACGCACCCGCGTGAGTCACCCCACAGCGGGACTTTTAAAACACCAAACGAACAATTTGATACACCTAACATTTTCGACTCTCATGCTCACAGTTATCCTCAGGGATTTGGATTTCTTATGGATATAAATGCACAAGGAAGTGCAATTAACAGTGATACTAAGGACAAAACACAACAGGATGGAATATTTTTAAATAAAACTATTGCCAGTGTCAATAATTCTAAAGATAATCAATTACCCATAATTGACATGAGCATTGATAATATTAAATTAAAAGGATTATGTGACACGGGAGCAGCTGTGTCGCTGCTGTCCCCAGGTATATTTGACAAAATAAAGCAAGAAAACATAAAATTTAAATACCTAGGTACCCAAATTAAAATTAAAACCCTAACAAACTCAACTATTTTTTTTAAACACTGTATAAAAATTGCTTTTCGCTTAGAGGGCATTTGCACCACTGGTACATTTTATGTGACAAACAAAGAATTTGATAGGGATTATCAGATCCTACTTGGGTATGATTTTTTAAGGGGCAACAACATCACATTAGACTTTTCACAAAATGTTCTTAAACTAAAAAACAAAGTCATTCAACTTAACACTTACATGACAGAACAGAATGAAGAAATTAATAATCTAGCAACTGAAAATCAACAAAACACAGCTCAACACGATGATGTCATTCATAACAACCCAAAAAAAAACAATTAAAAAAAAGGGGGGAGCACACAATAAAAAAAATAAATTGTATGCAAGGAACAAGCGCAGAATATTTCTAACCCCACACTCTAAAAAAATCATTACACTTACTTGTGATGAACAAATTAATGAAAAAGACATAATTCTAGCAGAGCCAGTTAGAGACAATACCGACTATAATATACAAACATCAATTCATGAGGTGCAACGCAACAACTTAATAAATATTATAATACATAACAATACGGATAAAAACATTTACTTAAAACAAAACACTAACATAGTCAAAATCACCACAGACATAGAATGCAAAGAAGATGACTCAGACATTGATATTGATCAGGGAAAAATTCACCAGATCAATCAACTAAACATTCAGGAAGTCAGACAACTTCGGGAGGCAGAACTTAGCATCAATGACTTTGATTTAGAGCATCTCACAGAGGACTTACAAGAAACATTCAAAGAATTATTAATTAGCAAAGCTCACGCTTTCTCTAAAACATATGACACGTTAGGTCAGAGTTCACTTGTATGTCCCAAATTCACATTAAATCACGATTTCCCTATACAAACAAGACCATATAGACTGCCCCAAACCTTAAAGGAAACAGCATGGAAGGAAATACAAACATTACTAAAAGCAAACATAATTGAAAAATCAGATTCAAACTACTCTTTTCCTGTCGTATTTGTTAAGAAAAAACAAACACAAAAAGATAAACAAGAGCAAAAATACAGAATGGCAATTGACTATAGACTCCTAAATGAAATACTACAGACTTACAACTATCCAATACCAGATATCAAAGACATTTTATATAATATCAGTGGGAAACAATTTTATACTGTGCTTGATCTACACAGTGCCTTTTTCCAGATAAACCTTAGACCAGAAGACAGAAAAAAGTTAGCATTCATAACAGAGTTTGGTAAATTTAACCCACTAAGGCTTAGTTTTGGCACAAAAAATAGTAGCGCTTATTTCGCCGAATTGATTGACAAAGTCCTAGGACACTTTGACAAATCTAAAGTCGCTTATTTTATGGACGATGTTATTATTGCAACAAATAATATTCAAGAAATGCTACAACTTATAAAGGAAGTACTCGAGGCATTAATTAACCACAACCTTACAATTGAGCCAGCCAAAATGCAAATTTGTAAACAGGAAATAGACTTCCTAGGATTCCAACTAAATCAGGAGGGATATTCTCCGGCTAAAAAGAATATTGATAAAATACAGAACTTCATCAGACCAAAATCAAAAAAAGGAGTTAGATCACTTTTAGGACTGGCGAATTACTTTAGATCACTGATTCACAGATACACTGACATAGTTCATCCTTTAATTGAGCTTACAAAAGAGAAAGTGAAATTCAAGTGGAATGAAAATGCAGAAAAAGCATTCTGTAACATACAGCAAAATATCATGCAAAAACCAACTCTCAAACCACCTGACTACTCAAAAGAGTTCGTATTAATTTGTGATGCTTCAAAAGTAGCTATATCAGCCATTTTGGCTCAAAGACATCAGGACAATTTGGTACCCATTGAATTTTTTGGGCGCAAACTCAAAGAACCTGAGAAAAGCTACCCGAGTGTAAAATTCGAGCTATTAGCCATACATGAAGCAGTAAAACACTTCAACCACATTCTATGGGGCAGAAAATTTACAATACAAACTGATTCGCAATCAAACACAAGACATTTAAACCTTGAAACGCAATCAGACATAGTCAAAAGATGGTTAACTGACTTAGCCGAATATAATTACTCGTTTGAATATATAGAGGGCAAAAACAACCCAGCTGACTATGTTTCCAGGAATATCAATAACATAATTGCAGATAACAATTTACAAAATAACTTATTCAAAATGAATTCTGCACTTTCAAATGAAAATATAAAAAATGAACAATACAGAGATGAAAAACTAAAGAAAATTATTGACAAAATTATTACGGGTAGAAACAACAAAACCACAAATAGATACACACTTAACACGAACAGGATGCTCATTCTAAAACCGGGACAGAACAACAAAGAATTGTTAATTGCCCCAGACACTCTTAAAATTGCTATCATGGAAGATGCCCATGCTCCGCACTTTGGTTTTAAAAAAACTTACGAGTTGATAAAGGATAGACTCTATTGGTACCGTATGTATACGGATATTAAAACTTTTTGTGCTAACTGTACTGCATGCCAGACAGCTAAACAGCACAGAACCATCAAGGTTCCTATAAAGAGGGTAGTAAAGGACCACGAAATTGGGAGTAGGCTGCATATAGATATATGCGGAAAACTGCCAGTAACATTTCGAAAGAACGCATTTATACTAACTATAACTGACTCCACATCAAGATTCTTAGAAGCGGTTGCACTAAGGAATGTGGAATCACAAACAATTTTGAATGTGTTAAATAAATACTTCGGGATGTTTGGTCTAGCAAAAGAGGTCTATTTAGACAACGCACGTTATTTTCGCAGTGATGTATTCACGGAATACATGAAGGCTCTAGGGATAGAACCACATTTCTCAAGCCCGTTCAGGCCAAAAGCGAATGGACTGGCAGAAATCGTCAATAAAATTTTGAAGAGTTCACTCACTGCCATGAGTAATAATACCCTCGAGTGGGATATCCGACTTGAGTTCTTTAAATTAATGTACAACACATCTAAACACAGAGCAACAGGTTTCCCACCTTCATTATTATTCTTTGCTAGAAATCTAAGAACTCCTTTCACAACGCATATTCCCTCGGAGGATATTGCAACCAAACAATATGTTAAAAATCGAATGGAGCATCTTAAACAAATCAGGATTGAAGCACTGGCAAATCAGGAAAAATTAATGAAAGAGTATGTTCGCGATGAGGACTTACAAACGGTGAAGGATTTAAAAATTGGCCAAATTGTTTACCTCAAATGCATCAATCCACACGCTTTAGCAAAAAAGTGGGACGGACCAATGAAAGTAATCAGAAAACTGCGAAATCACAATTACTTAATGTCCGATTTATCAGGGGTATATAAAAGCAACATTAAGAGACACATTGATTTGCTATTCGTACCCAAGCATGCAACACCATGTAACGAGGACATAGACAATCAGTCTACACAATCGCTTTCTGATACAGAATCTACGGAGGAAATATAACAAATTGTATAATATAGGAAAAATTTGTAATTAATTTTTTTTTATTCTCTCCAAAAATTTAGTCAAGAATTTATTTTGAAGCTCAAAAAAATTTTTTTTTTTTTTAGCTCATACTGGTTATAATTAGGTTTCAAAAATAAGTATATACTGGGACAATATCAAGTCAAAGATACAAGTCACCCAGGACTAACATTGAGCCAAATTTGTATTGAGTTAAAATGTACAGATAATCGGTAACAAAAGTAAATATATATGTATAAAAAAATATCCCCATAGACTTCACAAAATAGTGCGAGAAGAGGTCGCATTATTTATACTAGCAAAATACAAAAAATATACATATACGAAACTCCACAAAATAATTAAAAAATAAATAAATAAATAAATAAATAAAATAAAAAAGGAAAAACGAGTATTATATTTTTTTTACAGGGAAATTAAGGATTGATTCTGTTAAGAGGGGCAACTTATGTTTTATATTTAGCATTAAATACTACACCTATATTTGTTTCATAGGACAGTACACTGTTTAGCTACATTATAAACAAATTCACAAGGGTTTTCGGTATTTAAACAAAAAACATTTTTGCCATTTTGAATTATTCATTCCTACTTCTCACAAAAAAAAAAAAGATAATAATCATGAATATATAACAAAACTATGCAGGCAAAAACCTTTATAAGTTTCCTAGGTCAACGGGATAATATATTCATTGATTAGTAATAATTAAAAATGATCAGGAAACAAGCTATTGCATACTCAGCTAAAGTTAAAAAAAAAAAAAAAAAAAAAAAAAAAAGGGGGGTTCGTTCCGTGGGCGTGTTCCAAAAAAAAGGGTGACGAAGATTCTCCGGTGTAGTGTACCAAACGCACCTGGTACAATCGATTTTTACGATCTACGCGGGGAGAATTTGTAAGGGAGATAGCGCGACGTATTACAGGGTCAGTTGAGGATGCTCAAAGGTAGAGGAAAAGGGCGAGGGACTTGCTCTCCATCATCTTTTCAGCTAAGAGAAATTCGTTTATCCCTGGTTAGATTAAAAGGCAACGGTTGCTTTTGATTTTCTTTTTCTTCAGTTACGATGCTCATTTTATAAACAAGGGAGATTGCATCATCCAGTTTTTATTTTGTTTATTGTAATAATAATAAAAATTGATGAAAATTATAGAAATGTTTTTGGATTAGGAATTTATTTTTTTTCTTTTGTTTTTGATAACAACCTTATATGGAGGATAAATTACACTGAATTTTTTGTTAGGAAACATACAAAACTTGGGCAAATTAAAAAAAAAAAAAAAAAAAAAAAAAAAAAGAGGAAATAATAATAGAAATAAATATCATCAAATGAAAACGAATAATTCATTTTTTTTGCCTTTTCTCTTCTATTTCAATTCATTATCTGTTAATTAATAATTCGACGGAATTGTATATATAATGCGAAGAATAAATTGTTTCTTTACATAAATTTATTAAAATATCAATGCTAGAACTGTTTTCATTTTATAAAATTGAGAATATTTTATTAAACGATTTTTTTTTCTTCAATAAAAAGAAAAGAAGGAAAGATGGGAAAATTTTGACTACATTGATATGTTTTTTTTTTTTTTCTCTATCCCAACAAATCAATATAAATGAAAACATGTATATTTATGTATATTTTTCTGGTTCATGAGTTAAAGTATGTTATTTCTTATTGCAAAATTAAAAGAAACAGTAATATGTTATTTATGAGATTACATTCTTATGTATATATAAGAAAAGTTTGCATTATATTTTTGTACTCGCTCACATATAGTATATGTAATGGGCCAAATGGAATTGTAACCCTCACATATTATTTTTTATATTGTATTAATGTGTTATTTACAGTGTCTAAAATGCAAATGACTGCCAATCTTTTTTTTTTTATATGCTTATGTATGCTAATTTATATTACTTTCCTGTGAAATTGTATACAAAATTGTGCTATATTTCATAGCATTGCGCATAATTTGGCACGTTTTGGCGTTTTGGTTATATATTTTGGCGGTTCAGTACTGGGTCAGTAAATGACAATATTGGATTCACAATTAATATGGTCACAACACTTCAAAGTTAAATGACGCAATGGCAAGTTTCTCATCATTGTGTGTGAACTTTTCACAGTGTTCGCCTCATCGTACTTTCTCATCATCTGTGAACTTTTCACAGTGTCCGCCTCATCGTACTTTCTCATCATCTGTGAACTTTTCACAGTGTTCGCCTCATCGTACTTTCCCATTGTCTATGAACTTTTCACAGTCTTCACCACATCACACTTTCTCATTCTTTGTGAACTTTCTACAGTGTTCTATATCGAACTTTCACATTTTCTGTGGACTTTGTACAGACATTCACATTTAACCTCCAGTTCTCAGGACTCATGTGTTATGTCAACTTTATACGAGTTTGTCATTGAATCTTCTAGAATCAGCTTGGACACTCTACATGAGCAGTGATTTCCGGAAACAAATTTACACAAAAATGTCCTCTCCGATTACATTTTTTTTTCAAGAGGGGAGATAATGCTGGATAGAACCTAAGATATTGGTATATCCCGCATCCCACGTTAAAATAATCAAAACAACGGCAACGATATGGGTGGCCGTGTTTACAAGGGCAGAAAGCAGGCAGGCGCCGAAACTGACAGTTCAGCAATGCTGAACAAACAAGGATTTATGACAGACAATCTAGAGGGGTCATAAAATGTGCTAAGATATACATTGAACCGGCGATTCCAGGAAAACAAGGAGAGGAGTGGTACATAGGAGTCCCTAAGAGACGGAATATGGCTGGAGCGAATGACAAACGTCGTGATGATCAGATATACGCGGCGACCAGTAAAAGTGATTCGAGAGAGCAGGGAAATTGACCGCCAACATCATCATTGGATAAAAAATCCTTAAGAGGAGGTAAATACTTTTTACACCCCTCTGAAGGAAAAAAATAACGAAAACTTCGCTAGAACTCAAAAATCACTTCCATCAAAAAAATCCTTAAGAGGAGGACATCTTTTTCAGCAGCTTGCTACCAACATGAAAGTTGGCTTTTCTATATAGGCTGCAGTGCTATAGGCAACAGCCTACAATTATAATTAAGTCATTCAAACCTTTTTTTAAATATGTGCCCGTGGAAGCAAGAACTACTGGTGAACTACTCTATGACTGCTATTCTCCTGAGAGGTACAGGTAGATATTATTCACCCAGATACTGTGTAAATATTTTTAAATTAATTAATTAACGTTAAGAAGATTGTGCTTCTCTTGCCATCCCCAGGATCAAGGATGTATGTAAAGGTTAAATTATTATCATAAACTTATTCAGCACTTACTTAAATTTAAATAATTAAAATAAGAAATTAATAACTCAATTGATTAATATATTATATTGTTAAAATGAAGTCTCGTGAATATAATGTGTATTACCTTTTTGTATGACTATTTTACTCTTTGCTTTTTTTTATGTTTTATATCTATCTTCTGTAAATAAAACCCTTTTTATTTTATCCTTAATTTAGACTCCAGCATTTATTTAGTGTATAGTGTGATGTTTAATCTAGAGTAATATATATGTTGGTTTAAACTACTGCTTTCAGTAAGATTTTACAGCGGGCTTGAGGGGTCAACCTTAAGGATAAGTTTCTTCAAAAAATAACACAACGCCGTACATCCTTTTTATTTAATACAAAAAAGCTATCCCAGGTTGCACGATCACAATTTCCCCTCAAATTGCCGTTAAGATAATTGGTGTGTCTCTGACAGGAGGAGTTAATTATTATGGGTTTGAGTAACGCCCTGCAAGTTTCATATATATGTTTTAAATCTCTCCAACAACAGTCTATGGGGATCGTCTTCTGTTTTCAAAGTATCTACAGAAAATAACACATAGACACTTACCAAAACATTTTGTAGTATTTACTTTTATATAAAGAAAGTTTATTATAAATTTAAAGTTCCTGCATAGCTTTACTGCTGACTAAATGAGTGTTCATAGTACTTTTTCTCATAAGATTTAAATTTTATTTTCCGAAATTTTTAGATAAATCCCTATCACATTTTCTTTTATAACTGAAGAATTAAAATAAGTATATTCCCAGGCTGTCTTGATCCAGGGAACTCAAACGTAGGTACTACAATTTGAAAAATTAACGTTCTTGCATTTTTTATTATATCGACATTTCCCGAAACAAAATTTATAAATATAATTTAAGGATCCTCTTCACGCACTTGAAAACATCCACTCGCTAAAGTTAATCCTATGGGGCATTATTTTTCTAATATCTCGTTTGCATTTCAATATTTTTAAACATTTTTTTTTGCATTCGATAGCAGAGATTAATCTCTATTTTCGCCGTTGATTACTTTTTCGATTTTTTTAAGACGATACTTTCACTTTCGAAATCGGTTCCGAAAGTGAAAGTATCTTCGTAAAAAGTGTCCCTGTAAAAAAAAAAAAATAAATAATAATAATATATATATATATATATATATATATATATATATATTATCTAATGTGAAGCTATCAGAGATTCAATGAGTTAAAATAATAGTACGGAAAAACTGGTAGCGAAGTATTAAAATACGTGTAAAATAAGTCGTCGTTAATGGGTTAAGTTCGTTAAAATTTTTGCGCCCTCTGAAAATCCAAGGTCTGCGCCCTTTCCCCTGACCCAGTCCGACCCTGTCCCTGATTAGTTTTGGATGTTCATTGGTTAAGTATAAAGGGGGGGGGGCAGGGGGCTAATCCCCTTTAATAGAAGAAAGTTTTGTGATGGTCATAGCATACTAGTTTCCTTTTTATGTTCGATTAATGTTCTTTAATTTTTCTTCGTGCTACATATTTCATGAAGATCTCTTTGCAAAGAAAAAAAAAATGGGTGCGTGTAAATACGACAAATATACATGAAAATAGAAAAATATAGTCTCAAATTGTAGATACGTATCATACGCCGGAATATGCGGTATTCATTTTTTAACACTTTCCAACATAGTTGAAAAGTGTTTATGAATTCGGTTTGTCTGCCTGTCTCGTAAATATACTCGGATTGTCATAGAATTTTTATACATTATTGTATTTTACTATAGAATGTTCGGTATTGAAAATGAAATGTGTAGCATTCATAGTTCTTTTACAGGGACACACAAAAGAATTCCATTAAATTATGATCTATGGGGGAAAATCGTTTGCAGCGCATTTTACTGATGTTACGATATTTCAAACATAATGAAATTAATATGCATTACTGAAGTGGACTGCAGCATGCTTTTACCGGAGGATACAATTAGTAAGCATTTATAGTTCAATTACAGGGACGTACAAAATAATTCCTTTACATTATCATCTATGGGGGAAAATCGTTTTCGGTGCATTTTGAACATGTTATGATACTTGAAACATAATGGAATTTAAAAGGATCACTAAGGTTCAATACAACTTTTTACTTACCCATCATACGTAGTATAGGGTAAGTCTTGTAATCGTTTTGAAAATCGAAAAAAAATTTTTGACGGATGTACGCGTTTCAGACGCTGGAGATTCCGAAAAACATATTTTTAGAAAAAAAAATTGCCGCCCGTCTGTGTGTCTGTATATCTGTGCGTCTGTAAACGCTCTATCTCCCGAACAAATTGAGATAGGAACTTGAAATTTGGTATGTACTTAGAATGTAATAATGGGAAGAAGCTTATTGAATTTCAATAACCTCGATTATCCGAAACTATTTTTTTCGGACTCTCGAAATATTCGTTCTGATAAAAGGTATATAAAAATTTTCGATATTGTTTATTTTAAGGAGTGAATATAAAATACAATTAAAAAACATAAATTTTACATAAAGAATGAAGTCGATCGGATAGTCAGTTTCCGAAATATTTGGAATCCTATTTTCCACACTCTTCGATTTTTCGTGACTCTGTATTTCATCCAAATTTCAATTCAAAGATATATTTCAATTGGGAATGAGACGTTTAATCTGACGCAGTAAATTCTTAGTTAATATGATTATCATTTTTAGAGTTATAAGGATGTTCCTTTTACGCAATTCAGTAAAAGAGCATTTAAAGCGAGGCTAACGAAAAAGAAAGGCTACCGCGGTACTTTACGCGTATCATTTTTTACAGACCGCGGGAGTCACGTGATGCTCGAATCCATCAATGCAGATGTACGAAAAGAGCTTCACGTCACTCTAGCGGTCTGTAAAAAAAGATAAGCGGAATGCACCGCGGTAGCCTGTCTGTTTCATTAGCCTCGATTTAAAGTGTGTGACGTCCTCAAGCCACGATTTTATTCGAATTGCAATGCATTTTATAAATAGTTTACACATGTTTCATTTTCATATTTTATATTATGCATATCCATAATGGGTAAGTATTACGGTGGCCCCCAACGACTAATTTTGTTTAGATTATGGAGCGCGTAAGATTTATCGTTCATGGTATAGAGACGCACAAGAGAATTTGGTTAAAGGATTGGCTATTATCGGTAATTGCCAGAAATGCTCTTTCCGCCGTGATATGCAATTTTATGTAACTTTTGGTGTATTAAGTGCTGCTCACCCATTTTGTAGATCATATACGGGGCCGCACGAAAGACTTCGAATATGGGTTGTAATTGCTGAAAATGGATTTTTATTGAGTTTTCTATTTTTTAAATTTCTTATTTAGACATCTCATTTCATCTTAAGAAAATATTAAATTTCTTAATAATATTCTGTTAGTATTGGAAAGTGTTTCATAATATATGCCGGATGCATGATTTTTCGTTCTTGTTTTTGTTTTTAGGGTTTCGTGAGATGAACGAAACCCTATTACTCCCGCTTCGTTGTCTGTCCGTCACAGAGCCATTCTCAAAAACTATGTAACTTGCAGAGTTGAAACTTTGTGTATATAACTAAATACCAGCTATAAAGAGCTCAAAATATTAAAATTTGAAAAGTTCGTATTATTTTAATAAATAGAGATAAAAAATCCGAATTCTAACAGCCTTTTCCTATTAAATTTAAACATTTTTCGTTATAGCAGATGCCAAAAATTAAAAATCCACAATGAAATTCTTTCTACAATAATTAATTTTCTATCAGACGATTTCCACGGGAAAAATGAAAATGAAATAAAAAGTTTCACCATTGAGAAAAAGATTAATAGGAAATAAAATTGATTCACGTGATAGTGGTAATAAAACGGAAAGATTTCTCAATAATGTATGTGTATGTACACAAAGCAGATTAATATCACATCATTAGAGAATTAAAAAAGAAAATCTGACGTCATATTGGAAGTTAAACGGATTTTTCAAATGTTTCAGAATAATACAAAGCGAGTACCAATAATGAGTCATAGAGAATAGTAAATATATGAGCTTGAGGAACGTATTGAATCATAATAAGAACTCGATTATGGAAATATTCGGATATTTTAACATTTTGAAGGTGTACAACATGTTTAATTTTGAAATTAATTTTTTTTTAAATATCGCATTTAGTCCTCATGACAGATATTATTATGACAGAATATAATAGCGGGCTTCGTCCGCTATCGGGCTGGTTTAGATATTCGAAAAAACGAGAAAAATAGACCGGTAAATTTTTACTTTATAAAAAACATGACTTTTTTTTTGGTGGGGGGGGGGGGGGGTTGCTAAATGAAATTTATTTGGATTTACTAAAGGAATGATTTTAAGTGTTTTGAAAGGAATATTAAAAGAAACCCTTTGAGCGATCTTCGATCACACTTACCCATACTTGTTTGTTTTTTATGGATATTTTTCCTATTTGTTGTCTTTGATCTTGTAAATGTACTCGGATGGTCATGAAATTTTTAAATGTTATTCAGGTTTACTATAGAATGTTCAGTATTGAACATAACTAAGTGGGAATTTAACATGACTAAGTGTGTAGCTGTTATAGTTCGTTTATAGGGACACACAAAAGAATTCTGTTACATAAATGGTCTATTGGAGAAAAATCGTTCGGTGCATTTAGTTGATGTCGCGATATTTCAAACATAATAGGATTGATATGTATCACTGAGATGGACTATAACATGCTTTCTCAAGAGTGTGGAATAAGTAGCAGCTAGCAGCTATAGTTCGTTTACAGGGACGCGCAACAAAATTCCATTGCATTATGATCTATGGAGAAAAATAGGTTGCGGTGTATTTTAATGATATTATGATGCTTCAAACATGATAAAATTTAAAAGGATCACTTAAGGCGCACTACAAGGGGTTTTCTATAGATTATGGAGTTTATAGCATTTATTGTTCAGTTACACAGACACACAAAAGAATTATGTTACAAGATTGACTAATGTCGATAATTGCTGGCATTTTCCGCTGTTGTACGCATTTTTAAACGTATTTAATTTTTAGTATTTTAGGTAGTGTGTATATAAATTCTACAGATCGTATACAAGGCTACACGAAAGAATTCGCACATATTACCGGATAATGGACAGCATTTGCTGAAAATAGATTTTTACTGAATTATATGTTTTTAGGTGCGTTCGTAATTATATAAATGCGTATAGCACCTATAATATAGTCGTCGCATAGTGGGCCGCCCGTCTGCATATAATAGCGCAAACACTACCCAAACGAATGGTTTGAAATTTAATATGTATAATCGTTGCAAATTTTATGAAAATCGAATCAGAACTTAAAGATATTAATAAAAGTTTTCTTCATTCCATTAAATCTTATCATACGTAATCTATATAATAAAATTGCAAGTCATGTAACTGAGGAAAACAAGTACAGGCTACCACATCTTTTTTTCATATGCCAAGCAGCCATTTTTATTCAAAATTATTTTTTAGAATAAAATTGCATAAAAGTTACATTTTTAGAAAGATCGCTCAAACAAATTGTTTGCTTGAGAGATGAGTTACATTAAAAACTGTATAGATTCTGCGATAACTTCGGTGGAAATTAGGTTAACAGCCAAATATCTCAATCCATTAAAGTAAATAAACACAAGAGATTCGTTCATCGTGAGCTATAGAAATATTAAAAATTGGAGGAAACCATGGATTCGCAATCTCCATGGTGAATTTTGCAGCGATGTCTGGTGTCGAAAAAAAAATCGCATCTGTAGATCTGGCATACGTAATAAGGGGGAAAAAGCATGCTCATATCGCTCATAACAGAAGATATAACTCATTTTATTGAAATAATAACGATGATTGTTTTACATTGTAAAATAGTTATAGTATGAACGCACCTCATTTGTCACGTTTAACGTACAATTTCCAACTTGTTTAAATTACTTATTTATAAATTTAATTATTTGAAAAAAAAAAAAGAATTTCTTAATAATATTTTATCAGTTTTCAACTACTATGTTGCAAAGTGTTAAAAATGACAAAAATGGTAATTTTTTTTTTTTTACTTTTCGACCTTTTAAAAGTTTTGTGACCCCTTAAAGAAAAAATGCTGAATATAATCTTGAACATGTTTTTTTTTTTTTCGACAATTTATTTAGAAAAAATATTTTGTTTAAAAATTTTTGAAATATTTAAAACAAATTATGTTTTATGCAATTCTATTTACAAAAATAAATAAAGAAATAAATAATAAATTAAAATAAAATAAAGAAAGAAAAAAAAGAGCATAATGGAATACACGAAGAAAAGGCAAGTTGAACGAAGATGTCACAGAAAATAATAAGTAGAGACAAAAAATGTAAGAATTTTAGCAAACCACGCTGAATATTAAATAGTAAAATAATAAAATTCTAGTAAAATAAAATAAGAAAGTAACATTAAAATATAGGGCCTACGTATGCCTAGCACTGACGAAACGCTTAACTTTACTTGGAAAGCGAGACCCAATCCTTTCTATAGAATCTAGACCTCTCAAAAAAATGCCCCCCCCCCCCTCCTCCTTTACTTAATTTGTAAATCTACAATTACCTCTAAGAAATGTATAACTAAGAGGACACTTAATTTTTTTTTTCTCTTGGCAGCTCTGATCAATTCCACGTTAAGCACAAGAACAGGTGTTTTACGGGTTAGTTTCGTTTGAGAAAGGGACTTACGTTGAGGAAGTGAGAACAGGAAACAGAAAAAAAAGTATGCAGGGAAAGAAGACCGACAAAAGCTGTAACGTATAAATGGACATAAATGCCAAAGAGGGGCATGGGCATCGCGGACAAATGCCCATCACGCATCATTCTATGACCGAATTCGTTGTTTGCGGATAAAAAAATGGATTTTTCTAGGTAGAATGCAGTATTTTAATAAAACTAACTACATTACATTTTTCACTTCTTTAAAGATTTTTAATGACCCAGCAGAGCTTTTTAAAGAACCATTTTGTTAAGAATCTTATAAAATTCATTCAAGGTGAAGTTCTCTCAATATAATACCGCTTGATTTTTATGGCATCTTTGTTTTATTTTTAACACTTTCTAATCTACCCTATTAAAATCCGTGCGCGTATATGGCACACGGGTTGCTGGTAGGGGGCCCATGAACGATTGGGGCAAAAAATGCGAAAATTTTAAATAGATTTTTTTTTTTTAATTTTATGTTTTTAACGAATTTTTTTCTTTTTTTAATGTTTAACCCGTAATCGCGTGAGTTCTAACCAGTTCTAAATGTTTACTGCAATGTAAGATATACATATTACGTACGCCACGCTGCAATACTAAGAAGATGTAGCGGATATTACGATAATTATTTTACCTCGCATGCAAATAATTATAGATTATTTAACTGCGCCTAATTATTACCTTTTTAAAAAATAAAGAAAAACATTTTATCACAAACATCAACAAAACTTTTTATTTTATTTATTTTCTTATTTCAAAGATATCGTTTTTTCGTCTGCTGCCATAACAACATGAGAAATTAAATTTCATTTTAAAAAAATGCACAGTAGTAGAACAATATTTTTCTACATATTACATAGATACATTTGGTACTGATTTTTATTTTTAATTTTGGTTTTAGAATTAAATTAATGAACTCCCGGGCGTAGAACGGGTTAAAAAGCTTAGTATAGTTATTGAAAAGTGTTATGGCTTCGGTTAGTCTGTCCGTAATCTAACTCTACTAAATATACTCGGGTTGCCCTGTAATTTTTGTATGTTATTAACGTTTACTATTAGCACGATCGCTATTGAAAAAAGTGTGTAGCATTTATACTTCTTTTACAGGGACAGTCAAAAATATTCCGTTAAATTACGGTCAATGGGAAAGAATCGTTTCAAGTGCATTTTAATGATGTTATACCATCTCAAACATAATGAAATTGATATGTATTTATGATGTGCACTAAAACATGCATTCTGTAGGATATGGGGTGCAAAGCATTTATTATTCATTTGCAGGGAGGGCCACACAAAGGAATCCCGTTACATAACGGTCTACGGAGAAAACAATTTTCAGAGTATTATGTAACACTATTTCAACTATAATGAAATCGATATACATTATTGAGGTTTACTACTTGCTGCAGAGTATGGTGTGCATAGCATTTATCGTTCATTTATAGGGACACACAAAAGATTTCGTGTACAGTACTGCATTCTAAGTATTGTCTGTTAGCGATAATTGCTGGAAGTGCGTTTTCTGTTATGGTATGCGGTTTTAAATTTAACTAAATTTTTGCTTACTACATAGTGCGTATAAATGCTATAGATCATATACAAGGCTATACAAAATAATTCGTAAGCATTTTGAGTATGAGCGTGAATTGGTCAAATGTGTGGTTTTTAACTGAGTTAAGCGTTTTCAAGCTCAACTATATTTAGTATACTTAAGAGATATTTATAGAATATAAATAAAATAATATACAGAGGCACCCAAAGAACAAGAGATCGAATATATCGATTC
The DNA here is from genome assembly GCA_963931845.1 of Maratus michaelseni. Classification (NCBI taxonomy): domain Eukaryota; kingdom Metazoa; phylum Arthropoda; class Arachnida; order Araneae; family Salticidae; genus Maratus; species Maratus michaelseni. The sequence goes on from OZ007595.1 coordinate 129,099,658, forward strand.
TGCCTATGGATCATAATTTGGAAATGTGAATTCAGTAGTTTTATGCGTGTTTAGGTCTGAATTAAATTTTAGCTTAATATGTGGTGTGTAATAAATATCTGTAGGTAATATACAGGGCTGTACAAAAGAATTCAAGTATATTTCTGTCTATTGGTAGAAATAGCTGAAGGTGAATTTTCAACCTATTATGCGTTTTCTTACTAAACTAAATTTTAGCATACTATGTCGAATATATACAAATTTATTGATCAAATATAGGGCTGCACAAAATAATTGGAGCATTTTTCCATGTGTGGGCGGTAATTTCTGAAATCTGGTCTTCAAATGTGTTATGCGTTTTCTAAAATGTTTACTTACAAATGGGTGACAAAATAATATACGAACACCCATGAAAAAGAGTGAAAGGGCAATATCTAGAAAAATATATGAAGAATTATCCTGAAACTTCAGCCATGTAAACAGCGCTGTTGGTGTCATATATATCCATGAATTTTTTTTCCAAAAACCCCATTTGGGACCGTCAACAAATTGAAGAAAAACGAATATCTTTTGAATAACTCTGTAAAAAGTAATGACCCTTAAGCATTGAAACTTTAGCACATGATTAAGAGGCTTATTGTAATAAACTGTGTTCATTTATAATGAGTACAACATGTACCCGTAGAGAAAATTAAGGTTTTTATAAAAACAAACCCGAATTTCACCAAGTGTTTTGCTTATCTTTTGCAGAATTCTTAATATAAAAGAATGTTTTTTTTTTTCCAGAAAATATGACTAACAACATTGTACACAATACCCCGTAATCAGAAATAAAAAATAATAAATATTGGATGAAAAAAGGGCAGGTTTAAGAAATAATGTTTCACTGCGCATGCGCGAATGTTATCCAAATATAATGTGCATAATATTTTACCCAAGTGTATAGAGTAATTTTTGTGAATGTCTCAAAAACATAGCTTGAAAATTCTGAAATTGGTCAGTCATAGAATAAGGTCGAAATTCGTTGTTCCCACAAAGAAGCAAAAAGATCAGGGGCTGTATCCAAATGATGACAAGTAGACAAGTATTTCTTAAGAAATACTTCTGCACTTGTCATACTTTGGATCCAACCCCTCATATTTTTTGGTAACAACGGATTTCGAGCTTATTCTATAGACGATCACTTTCAGAATTTTGAAGTATTGTTTTTGAGACTTTCGTAAAAGTTGCTCTATATACATTTGGATAAAATATTATGCACATTACATTTGGATAACATTCGCGCATGCGCAGTGAAACATTATTTAATAAACCTGCTCGTTTTTCATCCAATATTTATTATTTTTTATTTCTGATTACTGGGTATTGTGTACAATGGTGTTAGTCGTATTTCCTGAAAAAAACATTCTTTTATATTAAGAACTCTGCAAATTATAAGCAAAACAATTGGTGAAATTCGGGATTGTTTTTATAAAAACCTTAATTTCTCTACGGGTATATATGTTGTACTCATGAAAATAAACACAGTTTATCACAATAATCCTCTTAATCATGTGCTAAAGTTTCAAAGCTTAAGTGACATTACTTTTTACAGGGTTATCCAAAAGATATTCGTTTTTCTACTATTTGTTGACGGTTCCCACTGGGGTTTTTGGAAAAAATGTTCACGGAAATACATGACGTCAACTGTGCTGTTTACAAGCGTGAAGTTTCAGGATCATTCTTCAAATATTTTACTAGATATTGTTCGTATTATCTATATTTCTATTACTGTACATGCTATTCTTACACAAATGAATACACATATTGTACAATGTCTGCCTATGTATATTCTGAAGCGATAGATCATTTGGTGCATTTTATTTTACAGAGTGATCCCAAGTATTATTTTTTTCTTTAATTTTTTTTGGTCCCCTATTTGTCCTCCTTATCAAATCAACAATGATAAATATGAAGTCAAACCTGTTCTTTTGGATCCTAAAATTCCAGAAGAATCTGACAAGTATATTTTTAAATATTCGACAAAATGTCTAAAATTGAAAGTTGTCATTAATGGCCATATAGTGTATATTCGTATGCATCTATGCCATACGGAGCTGTTAGCATAAAATGATACTGTCGGTTTCAGAAAGTTCCAGCTTTTTACGGCACGAAAGAGCAGCAGAAAAAATCACTCCGTATTTCAGTTTATGTAGAGAAAAACTATGTGTACTGAGTGTTTTTTTTCGATGTTTCTAGGTCATTTTTTATCTAAAGAAGTGATTTGCCATAGCTACCAAATTTTACGCTTAAAAAAAGAAAAGTATAATAAACATTTCGAACCCGGAATTTTTCTTAATAAATGAAATCAAATAAGGTTCACATAGAAACATTTTATTAAATATATTATCTTGTTCAAAACAAGTTTATTTGACGCAAAAAAAGCGTAAAAGTTGGCAGCCATGGATTTGCCCTAATAAAAAGCTTCAGAATTTTTTCGATTTTGCTGAAAACTTTTCGATCTTAAAATTCGGAATAATATAGTGGGCCATCCATGGGCCGCGGGACACTTATTGAAGATCATTAGTTTAACCCTTTCAAGGGCGGTATTTGCATGACGCGAACACTTAATTTTAATTCCAAACTGCCAAGAGGCACCCAGATTTTTTTAATAAAATTTTGCTGTCATAATATGCGTGAAGAAAAGCTTTTACTTAAATAATAAATACGTGATTTTTCACATTGCTAACTAAGCGTATAACCAACGGAGTGAAAAATGTCCATGCCGGGAATCGAACCCAGATCCTTGGAATAACGCTGCAATGCTCCATCATTGAGCTACGAGGACGAAACCCAGTACTGCCAGTATTATTTGGCATCTCCCAACTACTACACTTACGTATGTTGGTAAGCAGGGTGATAGAAATAAGATCTCTCTATCTTCCTGTTGGTAAGGGTGATAGAGCATTTGAGAGTTATTTCAAGGATTCTGGTTCTATTCTCGGCTTGGACATTTTCACTAAGTTAGTTATATTACGCTTAGTTTAGCAATGTGAAAATTCACGAATTTATTATTCAATAATTTCGGGAGAATTTCACTGCTGAAAATTAATTTAAAATATGATTTTAATTATTTATGGCACTTTGGAATTAAAATTTAGTGTTCGGGCCATGCAAACACCGCCCTTAAAAGGGTTAAATAAAAAAGCTGGAGGTCAAAACAAAGATCATAAAAGCGTGAAGCGCTGACAGAAATATTCTAAGTTACAAATGTTAATTTTTTAAGAATGTTTGGGAATTTTCTTTCTTATGATTTTTATTACTTTCTTCTATCTTTACAAGAAGAAAGTATTGGATTTATGAAAATTTTAGACTTCCGGTTTTCGACGGATTTATACGTTTTAGAATGTCCTGAACACGATTGGACTGTTTTTAGAAAATGTCTGTCTGTGAGTCTGTGACTCTGTCTGTCTGTATGTGACAAAAATTTTGTGGGCGCTCTATCTCAAGAAGTAATTGTCGGAATTAAATAAAACTTTATATTCAGTTAGTCCCTGATATAAATTGGTCTTGATTAGTTTTTGGTAAAAATCGCCCAGCAGGTGGCGCTTCTATGCAACATTTTTCGCGATTTCCGAAATAGCTGTATCTCAAGAACTACTGCTCGGAATTCAATAAAACTTTATATGCAGTTAGTCCCTGATATAAATGGGTGCTGATTAGTTTTTGGTAAAAATCGCCCAGCAGCTGGCGCTGCTATGCAGCATTTTTCGCGATTTCCGCATTAGCTCTATCTGAAGATCTAATGCTCGGAATTTAATAAAACTTTATATTCAGTTAGTCTCTGATATAAACTGGTGCTGATTAGTTTTTGGTAAAAATCGCCCAGCAGGTGGCGCTGCTATGCATCATTTTGAAGGATTTACACGATTTTAGCGATAGTCATATCTCAAGAAATAACGCACGGAATTTAATAAAACTTGAGTTTCAGTTAGACCTTGATATAAATTGGTGCTGATTCTTTTTAGTGTATGCGAAACCTTTGTGAGATATAAGAAAGTTTTGGGATTGATACATCCGACTAGTTGTGGCTGAATTTCCTTATTGTAACTGTTTTCGTATAAAAATACACAAATAATGTGATCAAGTACCTAAAAGATGACTAAAATACTTTAATAGATGTTAAAAATTTACATTAAAATCATCTAGTACTTTCGGCTTACGTATACCCAGCTTTCATCAGAAATTTTAGTCACACTCAGAAAAAGAAACTGATTAAAACTACAAAACATGCTTTTGAGTTACATTTTGGTTGTTTTAGCAAAATTCAAGTAAAATTGAGCCATTTTACTTCAATTAACAAAACATTTTTGCTGACAATACATTTTTTTTTTTTTGGAATTGCAAAAAAAAAAAAAAAAAAAAAATTGTTGATTCAAACAAAATGGAAATTTTGTTTGAATCAACAAAATTTTTTTTTTTTTTTTTTTTTTTTTTTTTTTTTTGCAATTTCAAAAAAAAATTTGTATCGCCAGCAAAAAATGTTTTGTTAATTGAAGTAAAATGGTTCAATTTTACTTGAATTTTGCTAAAACAACCAAAATGTACTCAACAAAAATATTTTGTAGTTTTAATCAATTCCTTTTTCTGAGTGCATCTTTTAGGTAATTGATCACATTATTTGTGTATTTTTATACTGTTTTACAAAGATGAATTTTAGCATTCCGAACTAGTTTATTTTATATATGTACTGTTTTATGTTTTTATTAGGAAAAAAAAAAAAAGAAAATTTATTAGCACAGAATAATGAAGCGCAAGGAAACAAATGAAATAAATAATAACATAATAATAAAAGCTTTATTTGGAGAATCTTACACAAAATTTAGAATTCAGATCACTCTCTTTTGGGTGAGTCTTTCTTGAAGGTGCAATCTACGTATTAACTTCCGAAGTCCGCAATAAGTGGTCGCTTCTTTCTCAGTAATCTCATGATTATGCATGATATTGCCTCACCAGTCACCAGTTTGAAACGTATTGCTTGTAAAATCCGTATAATCTTTGTTTTTCATACAAGACTATTCGCAACATAAAACTTTTCTCTCTCTGAGGAAGATGATGAGGATAAAAATGATAAAATCGGTTTTAACTTCAATCAGACCGGCTTTTTACTTTATTCTATCTTTACAAGAAGAAAGTATTGGATTCATGAAAACTTTCGACTTCCGGTTTTTGACGGATTTATACGTTTTTAGAAGGTCCTGAACACGATTGGACTCTTTTTAGAAAAGTCTGTCTGTGAGTCTGTGACTCTGTCTGTCTGTATGTGACAAAAATTTTGTAGGCGCTCCATCTAAAGCACTAATGCACGAAATTTAATAAAACTTTATATTCAGTTAGTTCCTGATTTAAATTGGTGCTAATTAGTTTTTGGTAAAAATCGCCCAACAGGTGGCGCTGCTATGCTGCATTTTTCGCGATTTCCGCAATACCTCTATCTCAAGGACTAATGCACTCATTTTCATCAAACTTCAGATTCAGTTAGATCTTGACATAAATAGACGCTGATTACGTTTTGGTGTAGATATCCCAACAGGTGGCGCTGCTATAACCCCTTTTTCATGATTTTTACGATAGCTATATCTCAAGAAAGAATGCACAAAATTTCATAAAACTTCAGATTCTGTTAGATCTTGACATAAATAGATGCTGCTTACGTTTTGGTGTAAATAGCCCAACAGGTGGCGCTGCTATGCTACTTTTTTCATTATTAAAACATAACTATATCTCAAGATCTAATGCACGGATTTTCATCAAACTTCAGATTCAGTTAGACGTTGACATAAGTTGTTGCTGATTGGTCTAAATCTCCCAAAAGGTGGCGCTGCTATGCTGCATTTTGCAGGATTTACACGATTTTAGCAATAGTCCTATCTCAAGAACTAATGCACGGAATTTAATAAAACTTTAGATTCAGATAGACCTTGATATAAATTGGTGGTGATTCTTTTTAATGTATGCGAAACCTGTGCGAGATAGAAGAAAGTTTTGGGATTGACACATCAGACTAGTTGATCTTGGAAAATCGTTTACTGATAGTATTTTCAAACCTTTTATCTTTTTGCCAAACTATAACACCAGTATCTCTTTTCTTTCACTTTTATAAGGAAAGGGGATCTGCTTAGGAAGAATTTGAGTCCTTTAGAGGACCCCTCACACTTTTTTTTTTTTAATCCTAAAACAGGACTTTCATAATTTTTTTTGTCTTTAAAAAGGACCTTTCACAAAACTTTTTCATACCAAAAAGGGACTCTTCACAAATTATAATCTTAAAATAAAATTAGACCTGTTCCAAAACAGCTGTAATTACCGAAGAACCTGTTATCCAGCGAATCCAGCTATATATATACAGGGTGATCCTGAATTCATGGTACAATCTTTGAGGGTTGGTATACAGGATACTGTAACAAACAATTTTTGTACAGGAAACCTGTGTCAGAAATCTATTTATATATGATAATGAAATAAGCTCAAAAATACAGGGTGTCTCGCACCAATCCGAAGTCGCGATTTCGTTCATAGCTTTAATATTAGTGAAGATACTTTAACGAAACCCACTGTAAAAATTATTTATTATATAAGAAACCAAACCAGGGTCAAAAATCCATTTATTTAGTCAAAATTACAGGGTGTCTCACTTCAATCCGAAGTCGCGTTTTCGTTCATAACTTTAACAGTAGTGAAGATATTTTAACAAAATTCGCAACAGACTCATCTTTGTATGAATTGTAAGCATAATGTAAGGATTTCGTTAAAGTATCTTCATTACTATTAAAGTTATGAACGAAACCGCGAATTTGGATTGCAGTGAGACACCCTGTAATATTTTACTATATAAATGGATTTCTGACCACGGTTTCCTATACAGAAATTGTTTGTTACAGTGTCTTGTACCAACCTTTAAAGTTTGTACCAACCAAGTTTGTACCATGGATTTGAGCATGTATTTTAAAGTAATAGGGGCGTTAACCTGGTTTTTCCTTCAATATTGCTGTAAACGATGCGAACGACGTTGCTTTATATTATATTATACATTTGACAAAATTTGGGCTAATAAGAAGCAACTCATTTAGTTGATTAATTATTGTCAAGTTTAGTAGGGAAATGAGTCCATTATGAGATTATGACTACATTAACTAAAATGTTCTCTAGTCAACATACTGCTAAAAAAGAGAGCATTACAATGATTGCATAGATTGACCATTGAATTTAAGTATGTTTGGGTGATTCATTTTCGTCTGTAAGTTCTTGAACCCCGTCCCTCTTGTCTCTATGTGAGGTTCTGGTAACATAAGTACAACCTCACTCTATGTTACGTTATATTTCGTAATATACGCCCTCTTCTGGCAAGTCTACTACGGTTTTTCATCTTTCGATTCCGGCAGAGTAAATACAGTCAAAAATGTAATAAATTGTTTGCACATAAAAAACAGAGTTTAACTTTCATATTTAAAACAAAATCGTGAAACATAAAAAGTACATTTTTAAAGCTGAATAGTTTGAATAAAATTAAAATGACGCGCTTTTCACTGTCTTTCCTTTTTTCTAGAACAGTTGCATTCGTGTAACCATAAATCTGAAAAAAAAAACCCCGATGATTAACTCTGGTAGAAGAATAAACCTCTAGTTTGCATCCAATAAAATCTTCCTAATCTTCCATAATCTTTTCAATATTCAAGTTTGACGTCAAACATTAGAAGTGCTGGAAACGATATGGTTACTAATGTACCAGAGTTAGTTACAAAACGAAGTTATTTACGCGCCAAACTATGTCCCATTAAATGATGTCAAATTGCTGTTAATTCAATTATGGATCATTCCTTGACAAAATTCCTTAAATTAAATAAAACTGATAATGATAAAGTTAGTTATGCAAAATGTTTAGTCATAATTTTTTTGGTGAATACTTAAACCGAAGATTTCTTTGCATTTCTGTAAAGAGTATAATAACACGTAGAAAAAGATTCATTTGTCACTATGTTTAGCTGCTAGGTCTGTATGTAAGTCGAAAATGCTTTATAATGATCGAAAAGTTGTCTAATCAGAATTTCAGGTACTCGTGTTTCTTATCCAGGCTGAAATGATAAATCGACAAATATTATTTATTCCATTCGCCAACATTGGCATTAAAAAGTTTTTCTGTACATTAGAAGCATCCCATTTTTGGTAAAACTTTGCTTCATAATGAAAAAAAAACATAAATTTAGCAATCGCTAATTTCAAAAGTCGTCTAATCTTCTGTAATCTGAATCTTCGTCCAGAGTAACCTTCAAACACAAACAAAACATCCAACAATATGGTAAAAATGCCAACTGGCAGGTGGCCGGAATACGGACGATTAGTCCAATATCTTTTAAAAACCTTCCTGAAAGAAGGGGAGATATACAGAAAAAACTAAAAAGAAATGACGAATCAAAAAGAGCATAGAAAATTTATTTCAGTAAGCAATTTGAATTGCAAAATGTCGCCTTTTGTGATAGTAATAACGCATAATTGCACACATCTCCTTAAGAATATTCTTTAGTTCCTAACTTTTGACGCAGTGAATATTTCTATAAGTGAAATTGGCGATATATTAAAATAAATAAATAAATAAAAGAATAGACAATATTCGCTGATCTAAGTTCGAGGCTATAAAAATCATATGTTTGTGGTGAAAACAAACCGACATGTTGCCATAGTAAATTTTTAAATGTCTAAAATTCAACAATTTTACAATATGTGTTTGAGTGGCAGACATTCACTAAAATTGAAATATTTGATCCCATATTAATAACAATAGCTGCTATTTATATAATTTGCATTTGAATATAAATATTTACTTCAAAAAGGATCTTGTATACACGAAAAAACACTATTATTGCTAATATCGCTCAAGCTGGTGTCACGCTGATGCATTTTTGGCTTAAAATCACATTGTTTGGCGACAAAAGTAAAATCAAAATGGTAAATAAACAAATAACATGTAACTCATAAATGCTGTCATTTTTACAATTACATCTGCTAGTTCCTCCTGTAAGTCACATGATAGGGGAGTTATATAAAAAAAATTAACAGAAAGAAAAAAATGTCACTCATATTTTATCTAATCAAATTATTAGTTGCATTTTTGTTAACCTGACGCAAACGATAAATCGCCAAAGATTGACTTTATTCTAATCTCATGCATTTCAAATATTTTTAAGCATTACACAAACATTCCCTTGGGTTTTAAATTAAATAGTTTCACTTTATAATATTATCTCTCATTAAAACAGATTTTTTTCTTTATTTTTCTATTTTTTTTACGGGGGGGGGGGGGGGTTAAATATAATTAATAACAGAATTTTTCTTTTATTTTTCTATGTGTTTGCATTTATTTCTGATATAGCCGTTTCAATTCTTTCGCCAATGATAATGGTCGCCAAACAAATGACCTATGGTAACCTTATCGTCCAAAATAACAGAACTTTCCATCATAATTATATAACTAATCTACATAGAACTATATGTTATATACTAAAACCTCCCCTGAAAAAATATCTATCCAACAGTGCAAGTTCCATCAAATTCCATTCATCAGAACGCGAGTTATAAAGGAACGGAACGAAATTTCCGTTTGTGTTTATATATATATATATATATATATATATATATATATATATATATATATATATATATATATATATATAAAACTTTAAGTAAAATTTAACCATATATATATATATATATATATGGAAAGACCTCTGAAGGATCCAATTTTCATTGAAACATCATGTTTCACTCTCATTCTTGATCTTATAAACTGCTTTATCGAAAACATATGCCGTTAAAAGATGCGACTTGCGAGTTGTTGATGCGCGATGTTGAAAGTGAAAGTTGCGATGATGAAAGTTGCGATGTTGCGACTTGCGAGCTGTGAAGAAGAGACGCCATTCTCAAAGCAGTGATGCGGTGCATAACACTGCAAAAGAAAGAAATCATTTTTCAAGTATATTACAGTAATGTAACTTAAAATTTATAATATGCAACAAATGAAAGAATTAAGTAAGAATCAAGAATTTAAAGAAAGTAACATTAATAACAACCAATCACTTACAAAATAAAACAAGAACGAAAAATCATGCACCAGGCATAGATTATGAAACACTTTCCAACACAGACAGAATATTATTAAGATTTTATTATTGTTATTATAATGAAGTGAGATATCTATAAGCCATTTAAAAAACACATAATTCAGTAAAATTCAGCTATTGCCCCCCATATCCGGTAATGTGTGCGAATTCTTTCGAGTAGCCATGTATGCGACCTATAGAATATACACACACCTCCTAATACACTTAAAATGAAATAAGTTTAAAAATGCATACCACAGCGGAAAAAATGCGCTTCCAGCAATTATCGATCTTAGTCAGTCGTGTTTCCGAATTCTTTTGTGCTTCTCTGTAAATGAACGATAAATGTTAGGCACTCCATAATCTATAGAAAACATCTTGTATGCACCTTTCTGATACTTTTAAATTTCACCATGTTTGAAGTATCATAACATACTTAAAATACACAGCAACCTATTTTCCCCATAGATCATTTACAGTGACACACAAAAGAATTCCATTACATTATATAATGTATTGCGTCTCTGTAAACGAACTATAACTACGAGAAATCGAGAAAGCATGTTGTAGTCCATCTCAGTGATGCATTTCTATCTAATTATGTCCGAAATATCGTAACATTAATAAAATGCACCGCAAGCGATTTTCCCCCATAGACCATAACGTAACGGAATTATGTTGTGTGTCCCTGTAAATGAACTGATTGCTACATACTTCATTTTCAATACCGAACATTCTATAGTAAACCGAAATAAAAATAACACATAAAAATATCATGTCAATCCAAGTATATTTACGAGAGTTAGAGCACGGCAGACAGACAAACATGCCGAATTCTTAAATACTTTTCAACCTTTCAACCATATTGGAAAGTGTTAAAAAGATGAAGATGAGTGCAAAAGAACGTAATAAGACGAGTATTATTTGCCAAGAACTTAGAAAACAAGTAGTCAACTCATCCAGTCCAAAACATATATGGTGTATCTTACTCTCAGTAAGGCTGCTCTCTATTACTCAGAGCGGTACCTGCTGGAGATTCCATTCGTTCCGTACATGGAGCTATGAAAAGAGCTTGGAACCTCCTTCGTTGCGTAACTTTCACATTAATGACGATATTTTAATAATATCTTCAACAACCTCTTTAATGTGTGTGAAATGTGATGGCATTCAGGGATGTTAGTGGAGGCTGGGTGGCACACAAATTTGTCTGTAATGGAAGGTACTGTGTGGCTGAGTTAAGAAAGACTCTGGAACCGGTCTCGGCCCAGTCCTGTTGCCAGGGTAACTGGTCAGTCGACTTTATTTTAGGGAAGTCCGGCATTTTCTTTTGACGCTAATTTTCTCCCGTTCAATCGGTCACTCCGTTAATTAGACCGCAGTCTTTTGTCCTTACACTCCTACGGACGAAATTCCCTCCTTAAAAGTTTAGGAAACTTCGAAAACAGGAAACTTATTCAGGATTTTTCTAATCAGCGCCACAGATACGTCGAATACATCCCTGGATTTTTTTAAAAGAAACCCCATATACCCCTTGTTTATCAATTAAAGCTATAGCCATGAACGTAGACTTGAATGTTCATGGCGATAGCCATAGCATACACCCTGTTTTTTTTTTTTTTTTTTTTTTTTTTTTTTAATACGACTACAGCCCTGATGGCATTGCGAGAAATTCTGGTGTCACCGCAGTGACTTTACCTTGGATGCATCCAAGGTAAAGTCTTTTTGAACAGAAATTCGCATACGATTTGGAGACACCTTGTATTTTTTCACACATATCTATTATGACCTTTTTCACTGGAAGTGATTTGTGATCTGGTTTTTTTGCGTTTTAATAACTGAGCCCCCCCCCTTTTTTTTTTTTGTTGAAAGAGATCGGGGGACACACATTCTGTGTAACAACAATGCAAACAACACCAATAAAACATATCACGTTGGTTTAAAACTGAGGTATAATAATTTTAAATACTCCCAGTTTTTTGATGATTTGAACAGAAATGAAAAATAATATTTAATAGGAAATAAATACGGTTTTGTTTATCTTCGAAAAAAACATTTTTTCTTAAAACAAATTGGGGGCCTCCGTGGCCGAGTGGTTAAGACACCATTCCGCTAATCGCTTGTGAGCGTAGGAGTCAGGTCGGCGGGTTCGACTCCCGCCAGCTCCATTGCACACACTTTGTGGAGCTCCCGGATGTAACTCTCTGGTGTTGTAAATTTCCTTGTGGCTATCTCGTCCCTGTATATTGACGATGACTTATAAGCGGGCACTTGATGTCAAGCACACAAGTCAGATGTATGTTCTCAATAAACAAATAAACAAATAAAACAAATTTTCACGATACCTCCAATAACTTTACATCTTTAGTTGATGTTTTTTTACATGCATGGAAGATAATAAATATAGAAAAATGATTTTAAAAAGTTTTTTAAAAGGTCAATTTTTTTAATTTATTTTACATAAAACTTTTTGATGTCCACGTTGTCCGCCTGGAATCTGGCAGGGAAAATGGACACTGAAGCAGCCGTTGCCATCAAGTTCTTTGAACTATGGTTGCTAGAAACAGGCTTACTCTGTTGAATTTAATTAAAATATCTTTTATAATTTTTTAAAGTACTCTTGATAATTGTGATCATCCTAAGGGTTTACTTAGGAGCTACTCTTTCCTGATATAGTCCGATGAGCATAGATAAATTATGCTTAAAATTAAAATAAATGACTTATTTATTATAAATGACGTCTTCCCAGATGTTTTATTCATTCCAGAAATTGTAAACAATGATTTTTGAAAATAATACGGCTTGTCATGAATTCAAGAATCCAATTTAAGCTCTTTCGTATTATTACATAGTGAGTAATAGCCAAAAAAGTTTTATTAAAGTTGTTTTGTCATATATATAAACCTATGACGCCAGGGACCTTTAAATGTTGTGTTTGGATTTTTTTTATCATGTTTGTTTTCTTGTTTGTACCTTTTCAGCAGTAACTGTTTCGTTAGTTATCGTTTTTATGTGATTATTAACTGTCGCGATCTAAATAAAAGTTGTTTAAATGCTCTTTATTAATTTTTGAAATTTTTCATTTAGGATTAATTTGCAGTATGAAGTGTTTACATGGGGCCTAATTTACCGAAAGGGTTACTAAGCGAACTCATTGAGGAAACGGTAAGATTCAATGCAAACTATTTATTTTAATGATTAAATTTATTTGGATTATTTTAACCAATTCTTATTTTAAAAGTTAAACTGCATAAATATGATTCATCCCGCAGATTTTAATTATAATGGGACAATTACAAAATGTTACATATACGCAGTTTCCGTTAATAATGTTTGTAGAGCATTATTTTATGTAATTTATTTGTTAAATATATTTTCTTTAGCCCTATTTTATATCTGATTATGAATGCGTAATTATGTTTTAGTTATTACATTAAAAATTAATATATGTAATTGCATGGTCCATATGTATTTATACCATATTTCTGATTGAAAAGCAAAATGTTGATACTTTGTGTGTTGAATTTAATAAATATCTGTGAAAATATGTCTAAATATTTCTTTATATATTTTTTATTTATTTGTTTATATCCAAAATAATTTAAGTGGATTTTTTTTTTTTTTACTACAAATTTTATTTATATAAGAAAAATACTACTCCTTAAAATCCAATTATGTCTTAATGTCTTTGCATACTATAAAAATAATTTAGCTGAATAACTTTTTGAAAATTTTACTTCTTTTAGTGACTAAGAAAATATGAAGAGTTTGTATCTTACTGATGATTTATTTGTTGTACTGAACCTATATTTTTTATTTTAATTTTACAATTCACACAGATGAAATTTAATTTTATCTGTTTTACATTCAAATATATTTTACTATTAATATATTGTCCTTTCTCATCATTAAAAAAAAAAAAAATCATGGTTGTAATTATATTTATCAGTGTTCTTATATTTTGAATAATGTGAATGAATAGAAATCTATTTTTTCTTCCATAATTAAAAGTAAAATAAATAAATAAATATATATATATTAAATAGTGTATTCACACAATCAGGACCCTGATCCTGACAACCCAGAATCCTGAAATCAAATGGAGACTTTGATGTCCTTGTAATTATATTTATATTTATCAATGTTTTTATATTTTCAAAAATAGAATGAATAAAAATTCCTTTTTTCCCTTTCCAACATTAAAAATTTTAAATATATATATTAATGTACTTGCACAATCAGGCCCGATTGTGGCAGCCCTGAATTCTAGGGTAAAAGAAGATTTTGAGGTTATTGTAATTATATTTATATTTATCAGTGTTTTTATATTTTAAAGTATATGAATGAATATAAATCCCCCTTTTTTTCCCTTTTACCATGAAAACTTTTAAAAATATGTATATTAAGTAATATATTCATAAGTAGGCCTCAATCAAGACAAGCCAAGGGTCCAAAGCCAAAAGAAATCTGCAAAACCATTGTAATTATATTTATATTTATCAGTGTTCTTTCACCTAGAAATATGTTAATCTCTTTTGGATGAGTGTCATATATACAACATTTTATGTTTGAGTACTACTATTTTCAAGTAGTAATCTTTCCTTTATTTAACCACATAATTTCTGTGTTTAAATAAAGCAAAGATTACTATAAAAAAATAATGATACTCAAATATAAACCACCATCTATGCACTATATGGCACGTATATATGATGCTTGTCCTGAAGGGGTTAAAGAATAGACATGAGTTTTCTCCAATCATGAAATGTTTTTAGAAGATCTGCTTTAGAAGATCCCAGTCTTGCTCCTGTCTTCAAAGTGGTTGCACGTCTTCTTTGCACCTGAAGAATAAAAATAAAGTTCTTTCGAAAGAACTTTGCACATTTCTTAATTTTATGGTATTATTAAGAAGTTTTTTTTGCCTTTGTTTAGAAGATATATTTAAAATCAGGCCTGAATGAATGGTAACCAAGCTACCAGGACAAAAAATAAACAGTTTTTTTATATGCAATCTTTCATAATGTCATTTATTAATCACAATAATTAGTACTTGTACTACTTATTTAAAACTGACATGTTGTTTTTAAAACATACTTAAAAATGAGTACACATTTCTTAAAGTTTTAAAAAGTACACTTCAAAACACACTAAAAATTAGTCAAGATGTACAAAAACTTTAAAAGTATTTTCAACTCTTTGGATACGCCACAAAAACAATAAAAAAGTTAATCGACAAAGCGACTTAAGATATGATAGGATACAACCAGCTCAAATAGAAATAAAATTTACAAATTCATTCCCAATTATAAGTGAAATTTCCCTAAAATTGAAAAGAGAATTAAAAAAAGCTTGGAATAAGTACTCCCATCACCCCAGATCTACCGATTTTCAAGTTAATCAGATCAGACACTGAGAAAAATTAATTTCAATGATAATGAGGGAAAGGCAATTTCATATATAGGCATGGCAAAAAGAAAAATTGAAGACAGCATGAAGGAACACAAACGTAATATAAACTTAAATAAAGCTACTACTACAATAGCCAGGTTAAACAATAAATCACCAATTACAATAGACTTCAGCAATGTAAAAAAATTGGCAAGTTATAATAGTTTAAACTACGCATTACTAAGTGAAGCCATGGAAATAATCACAGCAAAACCTGAAATGTGTAATGATATGATACTTGCAAAAATTGATAATAGATGGCACCACATATTATTAGGAATAGGGAAGACTAGCGAGGAAGAAACAGAACAACAGTAACTGATGATGCCTCAGACCAAGAGGTGAAAATATTTGTACATCTTTACTAATTTTTAGTGTGTTTTGAAGGTACTTTTTAAAACTTTTAGACATGTACTAATTTTTAGTATGTTTTAAAAACAATATATTGTCTGTTTGAAATGGGTAGTACAAGTAATTATTGTGAAAAAATAGACTTTATGGCTGCCTTTTCATTACAAAATAAATGAATAAAATGTTTTAAATGATGAATTTGAAGACCCTGTCTAATATAGGGGAGCTTTGGAAAAGTGTCTATCAGTGATAGAAGTTGGGTAATAAAAAATAGGCATCAAATGATGCCTATTGTAAATATCTTAGATCCCAAATTAAAATTTTTAGCTGCAATTTATAAAATTGATTTTTAACATAACTGTAACATTACATGCTACTTCATAGAAAAACACAAATATTTTGTTTTTACAAAATGATTGATATTTTTAATCTGCTAGATTATAATACTTGAGGCAACTGTAAAACTGATATAAAGCATTTTTAATTATTACTGTATTTAGAAATTAGTAGAAAAATGCACTTAATCATATAAAACAAAATTAAAATTGGATAACTTTCTAAAACAAAATTTTATCTAATGTTGATAATTACACTTGAATTTAGTTAAAAAAAAAAATAATAATTACAGTTGAATCTTGTTAACATGAAATCAAAAGGACCAGAATTTTGTTAACTGTTAAAATAATACCATCTTATCTGTTGGGACTGCATTATTAATTTGTGTTAAGCAATTACAATATATTGTAACTGCTGGTAACAATATTTTGACTGTATTTGGATTGTACGAATGAAACTCAAGCAATAGCCACTAAGTTTAATAAAGTTAGATTAGATAGTACTAAAAAAAAAAGTTTTCAGATGATACACCATGCAGGCAATTATTTGTTTTTTTTTTCTTTTACAAATCAAACATTAGTCATTCAAATAATTATTATTTTTAAATCACACAATGTCTAATTTGTTCTTCAACTACATCATTCCACCAGAGATTTATAGCTTTATCTGGACAAAAATCTGCTAAGCCACTTATGACATGTACATCCCCCCCCCCCCCCACTCTCTTTTCAAAAGTGGTTGATCGGCTTTGAAAGTAACCATGTGTGGCAGGAAAAAAATAAAAATAATAAAATAAAATAAAGTACGAACTAGAACTTTTGAAGTTAAACAAAAATAACTGTTAAAGAAAAGCTAGGTGTCAAATGTGAAAACTGGGAATATTTTATTATTAGCAAATACAATAATTTAGTTTCATTTGATGACTTACGACCATAAATTTCGAACACTAATGCTCATGTGTCAAATATGACCTTGTTCACAATGCATTTTAACAGGCAAAATAAGATATAACATTTTTACTTCCCAGTGGTTTAATACTAAAACCATGTAACTGGGAATTTTGATCAAAAATCAGTTTTGTTTTCTTTTATTAGTGATGGGCCACTGCTCAATAATTTTACAATCGAGAACAATCACCATTCTAGAAAATAACAATTGATTGTTTCATAGAGAAACTAAAAACTGCCATTGCAAAACTTAGTGATTATTCAGACAGGAAATGTGTGATGACAATTGCTTGATTATTTGGCAGTTGGAACAATTAGCTTCTCATTGAGGTTTGAGAGGAAATAGTGATGGGCAATTACTCGATGTTTGAGGAAAAAATAGGTTATGGCAGAGCCACAGCAAAATCTACTGTTTCTCATCAGAAGAAGCTGATAAAGAACAAGTGAAAAAGCCTTTGCATTAGCCAAATTATGGCCACACTTGAGTTATTTGAAGCTGTTTATTTTTTTCTGAGCACCATTGTAATTGAAGATTGGACAAATAAAGTCTGTAAAAAATTATATTTTTATTTTGTGATTTTGGGGGAAGAGAAAGAAGTTGTCAATATTATTCTCTTGACTAGAAAAAAGAACAAAGTAAAATAGCCTTGACATTAGTCAAATTATGGCCGCACTTGAGTTATTTGAAGCTGTTTATTTTTTCTGAACACCATTGAAATTGAAGCTTGGACAGATAAATCCTGTAAAAAGTTTTATTTTTATTTTGTGATTTTGGGGGAAGAGAAAGAAGTTATCAATATTATTCTTTTGATGGAAGAAATAGAAGTTTGCATGGGCTTGGGCTTAAATTCTTTCTTCAGATTTGGGCCCGAGATTACATATTTTCTTCAGTTTCGGGCTGGGCCTGGTACTTATTCTTTCCAAGTTGTGTCGTGCCAACATTCTTACATTTTTTTTTCTGTGAAAATAAGTGATAATGTAAGTCAGTGTACCAAAAAAAAAAATAAAAAACACTTGCCTTTATTTGCAAATTGTTTATGATGAAATCACAAAAATGTCTGAATGCCCTCTTTCAAACTACGAATGCATTTATTGTAATAGGGGGCATCTACATAGTAAAAATGCTGTTTTTTAAAATGGTAACACACATTTTTGATACCATATTTAAGTTTCTTTGATCAAGACAGTCCATTTTAATATATTTTTATTAAATCTTCATATAGTTATAAAGAAAATATATTAGAGTGTATCCACAAATTGAGAGAAAATAATATAAGGCCTCACAGAAAAATTTTCAGAATCACACCAGTAAAATTATAGAAACAATCTATTTATGAAAGAAACTCATCTTCCCAATTTTATTTGAAAGGATATTTACATAAATTTTCTTGTTGCTGTTTTTGATTTTCTTATGTGGGATTGAACGGTAGCAAGACATGGTCCCTTTAGACTGTAAGAAAAGTAAAATTTTGATATGCCTTCTGCTATAGCTCAAAAAATAAAATCTTGAATGAATATTTTGAAATATCTGGAAACTATAAACTTACACACCTATGTTTTTGACGACAACTATTCTATTTTATGTAAAAATTAATGTAGGTCATAATTTATATATTTTTAATATAAATTATTTTCATAACTAAAATTATGCTTTTGAGTAAAAAAGAATGCCTGGAATATGTTCGGGTCCATCCCATGAATCTCACTGAAAAGAAAAATTTTAAATCTGATTTTTTTGGGAAGATATAAATGAAAGTTTGTCATGTGAATTTTACATTAGCAACTTCAAATTTTGACCTTTTCTAACTCCATGAAGATTTAAAAAAACACAAAGTACACACTTTTCTGGGCTAATTTGATTCAAGGAACTCAATTAAAGTGTCAAAAATGGGTATTACCATTTGAAAAATCGAAGTTGGTACAATTTTCAATATGTAGACAATCTCTATTTCAAAAATTACATTTATATTCTGAAAGAACACATTATTTGGAGTCTAATGACATCTTTGGTGTGATTTATCACAAATGACAAGGATCTGTTTAGGAAAAATTTGGGTCCTTTAAAGAACCCTTCACAAAATTTTTAATCTTGAAACAGGACTCTTCACAAAATTTTTCTCCTTAAAACGGGACTTTATACTAAACTTTTTTATCTCTAAATTGAATCTTACACAAATTTAATAATCTTCAACAAAATCTGACCTGTCATAAAACAACTGAAGTACAGGGTGTCCGAGAATTATTGGACAGATTGGAACAAATCATAACTCTAAAAGTAATTGAGTAAACACAGTTATTTTCTTTCCAAAGTACTCGGCAATTATCCAATATTTGTTAGATGTAGCTGTTTTAAAGTCGTGACATTCAGACAATGTGCAGAACCCATGATCTGAAAAAGCAAATCTCGCTGCACATCCGCAATTCTCACTTTTTGCTTAGGCTATTCGTGTACATAGTGGATCTTTTCCTACTAAATCGATGATACTGAAGAACTTTCTAATTGACATTTTTCCCATACCCCCAATAGTTTGAGTTATATGTTTTCCACTATGGAATCATCGAAGAAAATTGTGAATGTGTGGTGCAATTTAAAATTTTTGATCATCGATTCTGCATATCGGCTGAATGTCACGACTTTAAAACAGCTACATCTAACAAATCTTTGATAATTGCCGAGTACTTTGAAAAGAAAATAATTGTTTACTCAATTACTTTTAGAGTTATCATTCTTTCAAATCTGTCCAACCTTTTTCAGACACCCTACATATAAAAAGGAACCTGAATATAATAATTTCAAATTGGCAAAATTGTGACTAGATTTTTCACAAACAACAACAAAAAAAAAAACTTTACAATTTTATAAAAACTCTATGAGAAGTCTGGACAAACCCCTGATTAGTCTGTTCATAAAGGCATGTGTATCTATTTTTTTTTTTTTTTTTTTTTTTTTACACTGACAGTACATTTGTTTAATGAAATTTATTTTGGTTTAATAGATCACAGAGAATTTTTTATTTTCCTTTGGAGCTTCAAAATTTTGATTATTCTTAACAGAATATACCATAGAATTAACATTAGCGAGTGGGTTTTTTCGTGTGAGCAAAATACCTCTAAACTAAATGACCTTACAAATGAGTGTATTTCTCTGCGAATGAGCATATTTCTCAGTTTGCTTCTTTATCAATTAAAAAAAATAAAAAATAAGAGCTTTTATGATGGTTACAAAAGTAATAATATTTGCTGAAATTATCACCTAAAATTCATTGTACTTTTGAAAGTAAATTCATAGAAGATTAGAACAAATCATTCTTTTAATAAAAAAGTTTGATAGTTACAATCAGTCATTAATATTTTATTACCTTTTGAAAATTCTTTCAAAGAGGTTTCCATTACTTAAGTGTTGATAAACAAAAAATTGGCTGTAGAACACTTAGGGGGGTGCTGAACACCCTCCCCAATTATCAGAGATATTAATAGAAACTCATCGACTTGGCCTCTGGAAAAAAGAATAGAGTCAAATTCAAAAACCATTGAAATATTCAAACAATTGAATAAAACATCTTGGAATTGCTTAAGACTAACTTTTAAGGAAGGAATTTCTTCCAAAACTCATTGAAGAGTTGTGATGTCTTATATAAAGTGTAATTAAAAGGTGAATAACTCAGATATGCAGAGTGAAAATTGCATAAAAAAGGTTTTTTGCCAAGCATCTAAATGCAAAACTAGTAAAAATTGTATTGATTGCCAAAATACCAGTAAATAGAAAAAGTACAAAATATATAAAACTAAGTTGCCTAAACTCCACATGAACTGTGTGTGAACAACCTGGTGGTAAGAAACAAAATATTCTATTTTAAGATTTCTTTTATAATTTTTCTTATTGCAATAATTTTTTTACTCATATTTAATAATTTTTGTAATATTCTACCATTAATTTTCTAGTTGGTTGAAGAAAACATCATCAATGTACAAATACAGTATGCCCACTAAAGTCCCTTGCCACCCTTTTAACTTCGGAACAGCTGCTGCTATATTCATAAAAGTGGTGTGTAGGTATAGTAAAGTAGCCATGTGCTACTGAATCAAACTGCCTACGGCGTCATCTGGTGGAAAACTGCGAAGTTAGTATTCCTATCTCAAAAACGGAAAGAGATAGAGAAAAAAAGTGATTTATATAGTCGTAGAGCATCCTCGATTTAGTACGAAAAGACACCTTGTGGACATTAATGCAAAGAATAGAATGGTTAAAACACGTATTTGATTTTTAGTGATTTCCTACACTGTGACGTCACGAAACTAGAAACGGAAGGAGAATTGATTATCTTTCGGACAAAACACGACACTGCAATGTGGCACGGTGGTATCGCTTGTGATTCCCAATCAAAACGAAGCATTACGGACACATGTGTCACCATCTATGCTCCAACGTGTGCAACATGAAATTCAAACAAGGATCCAAATGTGCATTGCAGCTGACGGTGAGAAGTTTGAACATCTCAAATAAAGGTATATTGTTTCAACTAGTTGTTTTTTTCTTTCTAAGATCGTTTTGTCACGTCACAGTGTAGGAAATCACGAAAAAAAAACAAATGCGCAATTTAACTGTTCTATTCTTTAGATTAATATCCACAAGGTATCCTTTCGTGCTAAATCGATGATGCTCTACAACTTTGTAAATCACTTTTTTTCCCTATCCCTTTCCGTTTTCGTGATAGGAATGCTAACTCTGCAGCTTTTCATCGGGTGGTGCCGTAGGCGATTTCATTCAGTTGCGCATGGCTACTTTACCATATCTAGACACTACTTTTATGAATATAGCAGCAGCCATTCCGAAGTTAAGAGGGTGGCAAGGGACTTGCATACTGTATGACTGTATAATATTTGTGAGCATACTGTATAATATTTTTGCCTTAAATATGAAAAGCTATACCTCAGTCATTTTGCCCCAGCCTCCAGTTTTACGTATATTGAAACAGGCATGGTTTTAGTTATAATGAAAATACAGTATAAACTTGGTTCTCAAATGCAATTCAAGAAATTAACTATTTTTGAACTGAATACAATTTCCCCTTACAAAATATTAAAAATAGCATTCACTGGATTTCACCTCTCAAATTACTCCCTGTATTTACACATTTCAAATAATATGCTGCACAGCACAGCACAATAAAATATAAAAACCACATTACAGTATTATACTAGCACCTTAATAAAAAAATAATAACCATACTCATAGCTGTATTAATGAGACTTTGGATGACTTGAGAGTGAAGAGAAAGAAAAGGGGATTCGATTCTTTTGTTTTTTTAGATTGCTTGGCTTACTTGCTATTTATAAATCTCAAAACATTTGTTAGCACAGTACTTCCTGTATATGTTTTTTATATCCATGAAAACGAAAGATGAAATGAAAAAAACATTCGTTTTGTCATTTTTGCTAAAATTTTTCATTCTGTTGATTTTGAGACAGGGTTCTCACTGGTCAAAAACCATATCAAATTTTGCTCGAATATCGAATATCTTGTTTGCAAAGTGGGGCATTTGTCAATAAAGATTCTACTGTATATCTATTTTAATAACAAAAGAAAGTTCTTGTGTGCATGTTTGTCAGTATGTATGTTAGCAAAAAGCTAGGGAAATCTATAGCATGTAAAAGTCTGGGAATTTAGATAAGAATAGACAAAAACACGTCCCAATGCACCAGACTCAGATTTTTAATTTTTTTAATAGTTAGTCAAAATACTAAGAAAAACACTCATTTAATGCAAATTAAAAGTTTTGATTGCCCTCAGTTTGTTGGGATCAGAATCGTTTCTACTCATGTCTGGGGAAAATGAGGTTCTTCATGCAGGAAGAAAAGAAAATTATCTGGTTTTTCTAATGCTTAAAATTGTGATTGTGCAGCTAAGGACGGACTTTAAAAAAAGAATGAGAACACCTGTGGATACATGGTACTTTCATCATTCTGATGGTACCTTTTATTAAAAAAAAAAAATCTTGGTAAATTCAATATTTACTATTTTAGAAAATGTTTTCTAAAACCCTTCCAAAGGTTAATCGAGCATGATCAAAAGGGAAAATGAATTCTGTTTCTATAATAACCTTTTATTGCCAAAATCGTGGACATTTTTTTTCTTTTCGTGACTCTAATGAAGTATAAATGAGATAGTAATGATTTGCATTCCTCCCATTTTTAAAGTTAAACTTGCATAAATATTCTGTCCAAGGCAGTGGGGCCCCTAAGCCTAGTTTGTTTGATTCGAGGTTCATTCAGAAAAACCAACCAGCATAGCGAGATATATTTGATCATGAGTAATGCTGAGTGGGTCTGTTAATGTATATTTTAAAGCAGAAACCAAACACTTTAATCTTTATTATTTGGCTCTCATAATATAATTTTTTTTGCAGTTACTATCTCTTCATTTTTGCACTAAAAGTAAAATTGAGCTACTTTTACAACTTCAATTACTGGAAAACTCTTCCACCTCCCTGATAACATAAACAACAATTGTTTAAAGTGATGATAATTCCAAGCTCAAATTTGCTTTCAAGTATTTAATCAACTTAGTTTACCAAACTAAGTTAAAACTGAAATCTACTTTACAAAAAAGAAAAGAAAAATGCAAAATTTAACTGTTGGTAATAATACAATAATATTATTATTGTCAAAGCTAAATTGTGTTAGATAAGTACTATTTTATTTAGTTTTAAGACTCATTACTGAGACTTCATATAATTAAAAAAAAAAAAAAGTATTTTGGACTCTCAAATGTGAGCTTGAAAAACTTTTGCAAATCTGAATTCATCTCAAGATATATCTTGCTTTATATGCAAAGTATTTTGCCAAATTCCTTGAATTTGTGAAAATTTAATTTACTGTATTTTTCATTTTACAGTGAAGTTAAGTTAGTTTCTTCTTTTTAATAGGTAGAGAAAAGTCATATATTCCCCTTAAACTGAGCATTGGACTGAAAAGTAAGTTTTATGACTTGAATATATAACTGTTGCATTAGTTTATGTATTTAATAATTTGCTAAATTAAATTTTTAACTAAAATGTGTTATGGAGTTGGGGAAAAAATTAACTTATTTACTTAAACATCAATAAAACACACAATCAAAACAGGTTGGTTTAAAAAATTTCAGTTGCACTATTAATACATTAAAATAACCTGGACAAACCTGAACCCAAGATTTTAATGTTACCAGTTGTCATGGAATAAATAAATAAAAAAAAAAAATCTCCATATTAAAAAAACTGCCTCAAAAGAAAAACTAAAATACAGTCTAAGTTAAACCTTATAGAACTCTCATTTGCATAAAGCATCTTGAACTAGTCATATATGCAAGCAAAAATATATGCATGTTATCGAAACTGTAAAAAGGAGACATCTGAAGTACAGTGTTGTATGCCTACCACTCTTAAACATCACAAAGCTGATGGTTAATTTATGTGAATATTACATCTTATAACACAACAAGCTTGGTTTGTTATTGTAACTTTGTTGTGACTATGTTATTGAAATTCTTGTTTATGCAATATTTTTGGAATGTGTGAAAAACAGTTTTTGCCCTGGAGCATGCCCCCTGATGGGTTACAGTCTTGAAAATATCTAAATATGGCATTCTCATCAACAATGAACTAGTATGTAACATTTGAAGCAAATTGTTTTGAAGGACATGGGTCAAAAATTGATTGCAAGATTTGACCCAGACAGATAACAAACAAAATTAAATAAAAGCATGTAAAAACAGTACCATTTTACAGACATTAGAAACTAAACATATCAATATAGTTAAAAGATTTTTTCTATTAAAATTCTTTTGCCTCTGCTCTGCACCAAGACATCTTCAGTAAAGATAAAAAATTAAATGAAACAAACACTATTTCCACTGGATCTTTGTTTTTCTGTTTAAGAAGGGAATGCTATCTAGTGTGAATTTTTGCGCATAACATGTCATTATCATTACATATGAATTTCTTATCATTAATTACTTCTAATGCCTCTCTTAAAGCATAGATGAGATTTACAAAATTAGCTAATTTTTACTTACCCATCATACGTAGTATAGGGTAAGTCTTGTAATCGTTTTGAAAATCGAAAAATTTTTTTGACGGATTTACACGTTTCAGACACTGGAGATTCCGAAAAACATATTTTTAGGAAGAAAATTTTGCCGTCCGTCTGTGTGTGTGTCTGTAAACGCTCTATCTCCCGAAAAATTTGAGATAGAGACTTGCAATTTGGTATGTACTTAGTATGTAATAATGGGAAGAAGCCTATTTCATTTCAATAACCTCGATTAACCGGAACAATTTTTTTCGGACTCTCGAAATATTCGTTCTGATGAAAGGTATATAAAAATTTTCGAAATTGTTTATTTTAAGAAATGAATATAAAAGACAATAAAAAAACATAAAGTTTGCATAAAGCATGAAGTCGATCGGATAATTAGTTGCCGAGATATTTGGGATCCTATTTTCCACACTCTTCGATTTTTCATGACCCTGTATTTCATCCAAATTTCACTTCAAAGATATATTTTAATTGGAAATTTGACGCTTAATCAGATGCAATAAACCGCTAGTTAATAGGATTATTATTTTTGGAGTTATAAGGATGTTTCTTTCAAGCAATTCAGTAATCTAGCTTTTAAAGTTTGTGACGTCATCAAGCCACGATTTTATTTGAATTGCAATGCACTTTATAAGTAGTTTACACATGTTTTATTTTAATATTTTACATTATGCATATCCATGATGGGTAAGTATTACGGTGGCCCCCAACGACTAGTTTAGTATATATATATATATATATATATATGAGTTCTCAGTAAGAAATCATGGATATGGGGTACGTAATGAAAGAGAAAACAAATTGAGTTTGCAGAATGTGAACAGATGTATATCATGAATTCATAGCCACAAAGAAAATGGACATGGTGTAGTGCAAATGGCTCAACAAGTGAAATCGACTACATCTTGACACAGAAAAAGCATCTTATTCAGGATTGCAGTGTTCTCAATAGCTTCAATACAGGAAGTGATCACAGGTTGGTTAGATGCAAACTGCTTTTAAATACTAAAGTGGAAAGAATGAAACTTTTGTAACACTCAAAGAAATCAGTTGATATTATAAATCTCCAGAAACACAAAGAAAATTTAATTTGGAACTTAAAAATAGTTTCCAAGTACTTCAATCAATTTTAGAAGAAAAACAAGATGTTATAGTAATGAACAAGAAAATAACCAATACTCTACAAGAAATTGCAAGGACAATAGCTTGTGAAGCACAAGTGAAGCAGACAAAGAAAATAACAGAAGAAACAAGAAGATTGATGAAGAAACGCAGAAAATATTAAATGAAAAAAACCTATCCTAAATCAAGAGTTAAATATGCAGAAATGTGTAAAACGGTATGAAAATGTGTTACAGAAGATATCAAAATTTAACTGTGATCTTGTCAAGAAAGGTGTAGAAGATAACAAAAGTTTAAAATCATTTAAACACAAACTGTGTGTTGGAAAAAAAAGTGTTTTTCGACTGAAGAGGGCAGATGGAATAATCGCCAAAATCCATAATGAAATGGTACACATTGTCGAAAAATTCTATAGCGATCTATATAAATGTGAAGATCAAAGGGAAATCATCCTACATGTTCCACGAGTAAACATAACAGAAACTGAAGAGATAATACCAGTGATGACAGATTAAGTTGTACAAGCCCTTAGATGCATGAAAAAGGTAAATGCCCTGACGAAGATGGAATTGCAATTGACCTTATAAAGAAGTAGGAGAAAAATTTTCTAGTCTTACTGTTTTCCAAATGTCTCGAAAAATCAGATGTACAAGAAGATTGGATTAATGCTGTGATGGTGCTACTTTACAAGAAAGGGGAGAAGAAAAACATTAAATACTGCCATCAAGTCAGTTTATTGTCAGTGATTTAGAAAATTTTCTCCAAAGTTTTAATGGCGAGACTTAAATCAGCTTTGGACTCAGCTCAACCTAGAGAACAAGCAAGATTCCGAAATGGATTTAGCACAATGGATCATATTCAAACAGTAAGGGAACTCGTAGAAAAACATAAATAATATAATTTACCTCTCTGCCTTGCCTTTATTGATTATGAAAAAGCATTTGATTCAGTCTACACATCTGCAGTACTTGATTCTCTGGAGGACATTGGTATAGACAAACCTTACATCAATATCATAAAGAAGATTTACAAGAAAGCAACAGCCACCATCTGTTTAGACAAAGGAAAAGCAAAGATCAAGCTTGGAAGAGGAGTAACAAGGAGACACCATTTCACCTAAGCGTTTTACTGCTGTCTTAGAAAATATATTCAAGAAGCTGGATTGGGAAAACAAAAGGATTAGAATAAGTACAGTAGAACTCCAATTATCCGAACTCCAACTATCCGAATCGCTGATTATCCGAATTGCTTTCAGAATTTCAGAAAAAAACAAATGAAGACGGAAATGTACTGCGATTCCCAAAATAATGATTCTGTCTACGCGCGCTATTGTCTTTCCCGCTGCGAAGACCGTGGGTTTCAAATTCTAAATGATGATGAACTTATTGAAAGTGTGAGAAAAGAAAGTTACAAGGAAGAAAATGACCTCAATGTCGAAGTTGAAGCATACACGGGACCATCAGCTAGTGAAGCATTTGCCGGCCTTGAAACTGCGTTGAAGTGGATGGAGCGTCAGCCCGAGTGTGACCACATGCAACTTCTGACTGTCAAGCGGATGCGCGACTTGGCTCCCCGAAAACGGATGAAGACTGTCAAACAGCTTACTTTGACCGAGATGTTCAGCAAGTAATGACTTTCATTTACTGTATGGTATGTACTGTACTAATGTACAGCACTTGTAAGTACGCTTAACATGTAATAGTGTTGCCTTTTCATTTAATTAATTAAAAGCTCTTTTTCTTAAAAAATAATTTTTTCTCCCATTTTCAACATACATACAGTAATTAATTAAAATATAGTAATTAATTAAAGAATACCCCTATTTTTTTAGAAAAAATCCAATTATCCGAATAGGGTTCGGTCCCAATTGATTCGGATAGTTGGAGTTCTACTGTAAGGAATATTTAAGCCTTTTCCGGTTTGCTGATGATATTTTAATTTTCAGTAATAGCTCAGAAGAATTGGAAAATATGCTAAAAGATTTGGCAGAAGCGCATTAATGTGGGATTAAAAATAAATTTGGAAAAGACTAAGATGATAAATTCATTTGCATCAAAAAAGAGAATTATCTACAACAACACTGAAAAACTAAAAAAATGCAAAGTTATGTGTACCTTGGACAGGAAATATCATTGGACAACAGTATCATGAGAGAAATCAATAGAAGAATAAGAAATGGATGGAGTTCTTTTGGGAAGAACAGTATTATTGCCTCTTTGTTTGAAAAGAAAAGTGTTTAACCAATGTCTTTTGCCTGAACTAACTTATGGAGCAGAAACATGGACGCTAACAAAACGAATGATACAAAGATTACAAACAACACAGTGAAGTATAGAAAGATGTATTCTAGGCATAACTAGAAGAGACAGAAAGAGAATAACCTGCATAAGAAGTCAGATGAATGTTTTTGACACCATTGAGAGAATTAAATGGCTAAGATGGAAGTGAGCTGGGTACATTGCAAGAAGACAAGACAATAGATGGAGCACAAACACCCTACAGTGGTATCCCAGAGATGTAAAACGACCAAGAAGACGACCTCAAGTAAGATGAAGTGATGAAATCAGAAAACTGTCCGTTGTTAATTGGATGACTAAAGCACAAGACAGGAAACAATGGAAAAATCTGGAGGAGATCTACATCCAGCAGTGAATTGAAAATGGTTGATGATAATGATGATGATATATATATACACACACACACACATATCTGATTTTCGTCATGCGATAACTAACACTTATATTTATCAACAGATTTATATGTGACTGTGCATGTGTACAGGGCTTATCAAGGTCTCAACCGAGTTCGTTGGCCAGCTTCATCCGTCATCTTGTTTCAAAATGGCAGCCACTTATAGATTTCAAATTTAAAAAGATGTACAAAGAAAATAAATAGAAATACAGAACGTTTTTACCTTTAAGTGTTTGGCCCTAATAAAAAGATTTCAGATCATTTTTATTTTGCCTCTATCTTAAAAAATGGTTGAGAATTGAGATATAGCAGTTTGAAATTCTAGGGTGATTGATATCTCCATAATCCGGTTTCATTTATGAGCTTTAGAAAACGAGGTTTCTCACAAATTTTCTTACTTTATTTGTTGTAGCCATTGTTGCTACTCTCATATGATTAAAACTACATATTCATATCTACCAATATCATATTATAAAAAATATGTCAAGTATTGCCAAGCTTAGCGATACTTGGTGAAATATCGCCAAATTTGCTGCCTTAAAATAAATCGCCATAAATGAAGCCAGTTTGCCTGTAGCTGACTAATTTGGTGAAATCCTCTCTTAAATTCAGAATTCAGTATTGATAAAAACTGGTATTGAATTTTCCATTATCAGGCTCTGTACATTTTAGCTTTGTGTGTTTGAGTAAAATTAGCTGAATTTTTAAAAATTGGGAATAAGAAAGCTATCTTTACCTCGCAATACAAGACTGGAAAGACTTTTCGTAATACCAGTGTATGGCCTCTTCTTTCCATCTTTATAAGTATAGAAAATCTTGTAAATTTCTACTGTTTCTAAATGATTTATATAATTGAAAAATTGATCTAATTGTACATTTATTATTATTTTTTTTAATTGATGTTTTAATTTTGAAGATATACTATTCATGAATGGGTGACTGTAGTGAATCTTTTTTTCTCTGTTTGTGCTAGACTGATTGTATTAAATCTCTTAATGGATTTATTAATTTTCTTATAATCCTTCTTGAATGACTTGCCTTCATTGTCATTTCTTCTATTAAATTGCATTATTTAATATTTCTTTAATTGAAATAGTTCTTTCAATATTTGCTTATGTATGCTTATAACTTTAATCCATGCAACTTTTTAATTTAACAATGAGTTGTTAGCTTGAAATTACATGCAGTTGTTTTGATTCATTTTAAATAATTAAATATCTTTCTTTTACAGAAGTTGCAAGATGCTTGTTGAGGTTGGCTCGAAACACAATTCCCGCTACACTCCATCTACAGGAATGACAGCTCGGGAATTGTGTGAGAATGATGATTTGGCAACTAATTTGGTTTTGGATCCATATTTGGGTTTCACTACTCACAAGATGAACCTAAGGTTTATAATTTTTATTTTTTATTTTATAAAAATGCTGTTTTTTGTATGCATCAGATCAAAGAAAGTTTTTTTTTTTTTTTCAGAAACAATAATTTTAAAATTTGCTTCCTCTAGCTAATGTAATGACCAGAGAGAAAAAAAAAAATTAAAGATTTTTATAATTATTTTTATAATTTCATGTTGTTTTTATTATTATGTCCTAATAAGTAAAAAAAAAAAAAAAAAAAAAAAAAGGACAATTGATTGAAATAAATAACTTAAAAAAAATTGCAAGTGATCTTTTGTCAGTTTGTTTAAAAAAAAATTTAAAAAAAATAAAGTGGATATACAATTTTTAAATGCAGCTTCCTGGCAAGAAAAATATCTATCAATATCCTCTTGAGGATCGAACTCGCATCCATTCATCACTGCTCGGAATTGAAAGACAGGACCGTGCGAAGAGAAAACTGCACCCGGGGCAAAGTTTCAATTTGGGTCCCCCCCCCCCCTCCCTTCTTTTTGTGACAGGTAACACAAAACTGATAAACAGAAATAAATTCTATTGAGTAAACATTTCACGTTTATGTTGGAACTTTAAAAGGTTTAATTTTAATTCAGAAATTGCAAACAACTAAATAGCGTAAGAGAAAATTGCACTTATTTGTTGGAGAGATCATGATATTTTGAGACAGAAAAAAAAGAATGATGAATAGAAAAAAAGAAATCCCCAGAAAAGGATCGATGACCAAAAAATGAATAAATAAATAAATTAAACCTTGGTTGGTAGTATAAATTTGGCACCCCCTCAATTTCCGCACCCGGGGCGAAGGCTCCCCCCTCACCCTCCTCTTCGCACGGCCCTGTTGAAAGATGGCATATTTACCAACCATGCAACAATTCAGTAGAACAACAGATTATTTCTGAAGCAATTAATGACATTTATGTGATCACATATGTCATGACATTTATGTACCCTTAATGGACAAATGTTTTTGCTTCCTAAGGTGTGGCAGAGGCAAATTTCAAATAATTTTTTTTTATAGAATATTCAATATTGTATTGTCTTGGAAATGCATCACACTAACAAAAATTATGTCGATTGTAGCACAGGAAGTGTGTTAAAATTAGATTGCAAGATTTGAGCAGAACGGACACTATATTTTTTTTTGCATCAATTCAGAGAATGTTCAAAATTGCTTTCAAAAAGTTGGAAATCCTCCTTTAAGAGGAAATCTTTCATGCCTGTAGTAAGTAAAAAATATTAGTAGAAAATGAAAACATGTCCTTCCAGCTCAGTCAGAAGAGTAAGTTGATTTCTTTATTACAAGCTTTTATTTAACTTGCCCGCAAGGCAAAAAAAAAAAAAAGAAGCATAAGCATTTAATGGAGGGGGGGGGGGATAGAAAACTTAATAATAAGACATTTTGTCTACTCAAATCTGCTTTGTTTGTTTCTGATTTGCTCTGCAAAAGAGCCATCAAATCAAAGATCTGAAAGCCATGTAAATGAAATTGTTCAAAGTGTCTGTCCAGAGTGATTTGTTTTTTTAGGCTTTAAAAGAGAAAGAAAGTTTCCATAAGATTCTTTTTGGAATAGAATATTTTGTTTTAGTTATGCAACAATTTTGAAATTTTGGTTAATTTCAGTAATGCATTTTTGAAGATGTATTTCTGGAGCAAAGATCAATTTGACTTTCATGTTTGACTTAATTTGATCCACTATATTTTAATTTATACCTTTTTGCAAAAGATCTTCAATTTTCTTTTTTGATTCAATGAACCTATACATATATTGTTATTTTATTTATTTAGTTATTTTTTGTAATACTTAAAGTTACAAAAATAAAGTAACAATCATACATACAGTTATATTTCATTTTAATATGTAAATAACAATTCAAACGGGTCTAAATTATAAAAGTTTGGTGCCATTGCCAAAGGTGGAAAACAATTTCCACCTTTTTTTCTTATTTCCCACTTTCATGCCTGTTACTATTAACACCAATTATCCTAATCTTCTCATTGTCTACTTTTTATTAACTACTTTTAGCATTCCCTTGGTCGGTCTCTCAAAAAAAAAAAAAAAAAAAAAAAAAAAAAAATGAAGACAAAAGATGACAGTTTTTCTTATATTAATTTTTTTTAATTAACTATATAAAGCTTTTGGTTTGCTTACACATCTATCTAAATGTCCAAGATTTTACTCAGATTTCTAAATAAGAATTGAGTACATGTAAGATTTTTTTTTTTAAATCCATCATTCACAGCACTCTGGCAAAATATCTTTCACATATTTAAGCACCAACCATTAAAAAAAAAAAAAAAAAAAAAAAAAAAAAAAAAAAAAATGTTGTTCTATTGTTTATCTTCTCCACTAATTAAGGAGAAAAGTTGCCGTGATATTACTGTGGAAAAAACATTCCCATGCAACATGGACCAGGAAAGAGTTCAGTCTCAATCTTGAGCCTTCAGAGAGAATTAAACTCGAACATGGCCTGAGTTCTCTGAAATGAAGCTTGAATTGAGTTTAATGAAAGAAAATTTCTCAAGCTTAAACTAAATTCAGGCTTCAGTACAGGCACAGCCTCATGTAGATCTCTACTTTATTTATATCGACAATTTGGCCCCTCTGTCGGGTATATTCTAGCACCGTCCCTGATTGGAAGGTGGCTTAAAAAAAAAAAATACTCTAAATATTGCTTTTTTTAAATCATTTTCCTTCCTAAATTGATTTTATAATGTGTCAAAAAGTTAGTAAAAATATTTCAAAGGGTACGGAGTTCCCTTGAGGTTTTAAGAATATTTCACTGTGCAACTTTTCACCAATTATAATCAGCATAGACAGGGGTGTAAAAACTGGGTACCAATGGGCTGGTTGTCACTACTAAATTTTATTAATATCCTTCGCTTAAATTTGATTAGTAAACTTCACCTAAATTATATTAGTATTCTCACTAGGCAAAGAATACTAAAAATTCAGTGGTGGCAATCGGCTCACTGGCGCCGAGTTTTCACACCCTTGAGCTTAGATATTGAAACCAACAGGTTCTCCTGTAAATAAAAAGATGTTATTGGGAGAAAATTATGTCTGATTGAATACATTTGTTCTTGAGCGGGAAAAAAAAAATCCCTGCTTCATAATTATAAGTTTGAAATTGGCTGCTGTTGCTACAATTGGGAACTTTTTAAACCTGTTGTGTAATTTAAAAGAAAAATCATAAAATCTGCATCGGAATATGATGAAATCTATTTACAATGGAGTGAGTGTGCATTTTGAAAATTTTCAGATTCTGAATTGAATAGTTTTTAGTTAAAAGAAGCAAGATAAAAATAAACATCTTTTTGTTGTTTCTTTGGAATATATATAATAATAATAAAAAAAATCGCCATGTTTATTTTTCTTGCAAAAAGGTAAGTTTTCATATTTTTTCTAAGACACAATTAGAAGCTTAGCATACTTGTATCTGCACACAAACAATATTATCTGCAGATTATCAGTTTTTTTCTTATTGTTTTATCTTGGGAAAATAACATATATGCAAAACATATACAGATACAGGAGGAAATTACAGTAGTGAGGACTACACAGAAACAACTACAATAGCTTCCATTTCACTTATGAAATGACCATGTGGTCATGTTGGTGAGATTGTTAATATTAAAATTGAGTATACATGTCCATAAAGAAAGCCTTACTTTATATAAAAAACTAGCTGTTACACGTAACTTCGTTTACGCAAAAATTAAATCTGAGTAAATACATTAATTAAGCAAAATAGTTCACTTCCGATAATTAAAAACGTAAATAATTAACTAACTCTTTAACACATTTGATAGGAGACAACACTGTATTTTTTTATAGAGCCTTGACATAACCCAGTCTTAAAAAAGTGAAATTTTGTACCAAATAATCGCGAAAATGAAATTGCAACCAATGAAAAAAGGAGGGCCAAATAAAATCGTGGAAATCGATGAATTGGGTATAAAAACAAATGTCAATTTTACCTGATAAACCATGTTACTTTTAACAACTTTGTGAAACGTTTTAACAGCCGTCCTTCAAAAATAATTAATTGGAAACAGTATATGCTTTTTCTTTAAATTCTACCTCCTTAATTTAATGTATAGCTGAAACAAATCTTGTTTTCTAAATGACAATATGTTGGCAGACGATTTTTGTTCTGCAGAAAAAAATTGATTCATGAAATTTGAATATGTGAAAATATGTTTTTTTTTTTCGGATAATTTACTGGAATCATGATTTTGTTTTCACCATTTATTCAAATTGAAAATAAATTCTGTTTTCAGTTTTAATGAGAAAATGGCATAAAAAAAATATATTGATCTATTTTATTTCTCCTTTTTTATCCATAAATATGGAGTAATTTACTTGCCGTGTTTAGAGAAACTTCGTTAAAATTTACAATAATAATAATAATAATAATATCTCGGAATCAAATTCAATTTTTTTAATTCTGAGAGTTTGTGTGATATCCTCGGATCAATGACAACCGATGTTAAGTAAATCGCGTTGCGTTCGATAGTCTAAGAGGAGTAGTTGCGAAATGCAAACAGACGGTCAAATTATTATGTGATTTTAGCAGAAAACTCTCGTTTGTATATAACTGATAATCATGCTTAATAATCAGTATAGATTAAAAAAAAATCAATTTTTCGTTTTAAATATGGCGTGAAACTCATCTACTTTCTATACATACTGATCCTTCAATTATTAATGTACGGAATTGATTCACGCTCCTTTTAAAACATATTTGAAAATTCACGTTTCATTTCAAATATGACGCCATTTTATTCCCCGAAAAATCTTTTTTTATGATATAATTCTTAAATTCGTGATTGTACGCTGTGCAGTAAAGGGATAATTCACATCCTTTGTATTGATATAATTCTTGTTAATTTTCTTTTCCTGACAATCATGCAGTAAATTTTAGCAGAAAACTCACATCTGTAATTAACTGATATTCAAGCTTATTATTAATCAGTATCGATAAAAATATTTCAGTTTTTTATCTTAAATATGACGTCCATTATCTATCTACTTTCATTATATATACTGATATTCATGCTCTTTGTATTATTAGGAATATTTGAAAATGCATGGTTTTATTTATCACGTATCATTTGTCCTCATAGTTCCATGGTCCAAGCGAAATCTTTTCTTAATAATATAATTATTATTTATTTTTCTATCAAATTGTATCACCGTCTGACAGAAAATGTCTACTCAACGTAACCGATATTCATACTTCATGTATAACAACAAATACTCCATATTTGCTTTCAAATATCATGGCAATTCATCATCTTTTGAATTCTTTTGAAATTTTATTTTTTACATGGAAATCGTTCAATTGAAAAATAATTGTTGAGGAAAAATTATTATTCCAGGTTTTGTATTTATTGGCAACGGTAATGCTTAGCAACGTAAAATGGTTAATTAAATTTTAAAGAAAAAATATTCATTGATTCTCTATGAAAATAATGAAATTTTTAATTATTAAGAAAAATATTTGAAAAAAAAAATCTAAAACCTTGTATTATTATAAAAAATAAAAAAATAACCACGTATTATTTCTAATAATGTTATTTAATCTTTTTGTTTTAATTCTTAAATTTTTTTATTTCATTTTCATTTTTCACGTGAAATTTCTTCAACTGAAACTAAATCATTGAGTAAAAATTATTATTCCGGGTTTTGTTTTGTATTGGCAATGGTAAAGTATTAGCAACGGTAAAATAAATTTAACCATTTCAAATTTTTTTACAACAAAATGGAAATAATGAATGATGAAAATAATGAAATTTTGATTTATTAAGAAAAGTATTTGAATAAAATAAATAAAAACCAGCCTATGTTCATTTACGGGTTATAATCAACCTATATGCAAAGATACAAGGCCATTAAATTCTTCATTTTGATGCTGGCTTCAGCCTAATATTTGCACACAATCGGATTTATAATATTATTAGGATAGGATATATGAAAAATGTTAGAGATGTGTTTTCTAGGTTTAAGGGGGAAAAAAAACTTGCAGAGATGGAAAAATAAATAAATAAATATTGCTGTATTATCTCCACGTTAGCATCAGGTCATTTTACAAATTATTTTCCTTTCTTTAATATTGATTCCAATAAAGGAATCTTACAAGATCAAGTTAATTTGAAAACAACCCACTTCTGTTGTATCTGTGAAGTCTGATTTTCTGATATTTTCTGATTAATGCAAGTTCAAATAAAAATTCATTTGCCAACATATATTTTTGTCTTTCCTTATATTTTTTAAGCAATGTTGAAATAGAATCTGAGACGTTTCTTATTCCTTAGTAAGGCTATTTGACATTTTTTCCATTCCATGTAAGATTTTAAAGTATAGAGTCAGCAAGCCCATTTTATTGATGACATTTAATAATTATGATGAAATTCAAATGTCTTGATCATATCACTATTACTTTCTAATTATTTTCTCTCACTTTCTGAGAAATCTTCTAAATCAGCTGCCAACTTTTAGAATATATTCCATGCTTTATTTTCTTAAGTGGAATAAACAAGAAAAAATCTTTCCTAATAAACTAGTTCAGATTAATATTCTTTGTTTTTTAATATGTGTAAATTCACAGAAAATGCCTGCTGCTAACATTCTTTTATAAGTACATTCTGTGTAAAAAGTATCCTAAATTTATCATTTAAAAGATACACATAAAAGATATCATAACAATTTTTTTTATGTAAGTTGATACTACTGTACTGAGTTATATGTGGAGTTTGAGCACCATCTGTGACTTAGTGTGTTGACAGCATCTGTTTTTTAAGTCATACTTTTGAGTGCTGTGCAATATTTGACAGTAGAAAAATTAGTTGAATAGAGATTTTGCCTTAAATTTTGTGTTTCAAATGAAATTTCCTGTGCCGAACATCTTGAAAATCTCATCTTGAAATTTTGTGCGGATTTTGCACCATGATAGTGCACAATACAAATTTGCAAGTGTTTGACAAAAACACAACAGATGCCATTGATCAAGCACCGTACA
This sequence comes from Maratus michaelseni, assembly GCA_963931845.1. Taxonomy (NCBI): domain Eukaryota; kingdom Metazoa; phylum Arthropoda; class Arachnida; order Araneae; family Salticidae; genus Maratus; species Maratus michaelseni. Next base: position 129,137,155 of record OZ007595.1, read on the forward strand.
CATCTGATATGGCTGTGTGACTTTTCCTGTTCATGAAGCTAACAACTACTACTTCGAGGAAGCCGTTTTGAGTCAATTGAGGCCATAAAAGAAAATTCTCAGTGGGAGCTACAATCCTCAATCAGCCTATGAGAAATATATGGGGGATTGGGTCAAGCATGGCATAGTTTTATTGGACTCGATGGGGCCTACTTTGAAGATGACAAAATAAATTTTGATGAATAAATTGATTTTTTTTGTGTTTCATTTAACAATTCCGGGTACTTTTTATACAGAATGTATCTTAGGTTAGGTATGAGGGAAAAACTTTTCAATAAAGAATAATAAAAGATTTATTGACAAATTCCTCTCCCCACCCCTCATTACACAAAGACGCAAAAATACTTAGTAGTGGTCAATTTAAGAATGGATTTTAAAGTTTAGTTGTAGATCACATTTGTGGTATAGTAAGTTCACAACTGGCTGCAATCAGTTTAATTGTTCAGAGTTTTGTGTCTTTGAATGTCACGTTAAATATGGGTTATGGTCTTTTTAAAATTTTAGGGAGGGCACAGTCAATCATGGAGAGATGAAGTGACAGACTTCTTATTATTTATTATAGATTTTTTAGGAGGGAGGGGGGTGAGTAGGACACCCTTTCTGAAAATTTCCAGAAAGGAAATGTGCCTCCCCTTTAGTTTGTACCTATGTTTTTGGCCCCTTTATAGAAAGTCCTCCTACATAGGGCATTCCTTCCAGCATATGACCCCTTCTCTGGTGGCCATAAATAAAACAACAAATCAACTTTAAAGCTTAGTTATGGTAGAAGAATACAAATTATAGTGGACAAATGTTTTTGCTAAAAATGTACCCAGTGGAGTGGGTTTATCTTAATAGAAGTAAAATTAATATTGTGTGTCATCCATGAAAATAATGAATATGATTTGTAGAACGGTAATAGAGTTATTACTGTTATATTGAATATTAATTTTTTGTAGTATTATTATAAGAGTATTAAAAAGCTTAATATTATTTCAGTTTTAAACCCTTTAAAATGGATAAAGAAAAGCTTCAGGAAGCATTAATGAATTTCATGGATAATCAGGATTATGAGAAAGCATATAAAGCCTTGACCTCATGGGACTGGTTCCCAAAATACCAGCAATCTAAACCCATAAACCAGCAAACTACTTTCAAAGAACATGTAAGTATGATTCTGACATATTTCAATACAGAAGGAGATTGATTTATGTTTAACTGATTTCTGTTGACATTTTTTTTGTTTTTAACTGTGCAAGTATTTTGAGACATTCTGTATTTCAATTTTAATATCAATATCTAAAATGAAACAGGCTTATCAGATGTTAAAAGGAACCTGTATAATCGAGATACATAAAACCATAATAAATAAATAAAAGCAAAATAAAAAATAATATGTATATTTTTTCTCTTTACATAATATCTCTCTATTCTAAAAAAAAAAAAAAAAAAGTAACCAACGCTGTCACCTTTGATAATGAATCTTTTGCATTCTCTGGGGTGCAGGAGTGGGCAAGTTGGGTTTGAGTTTATTCGATTTTCCAAAAGATAGACCAGAATTTCTTTCAGAGGAAAAATATTATATATTTTAACATGGCATATCTATTAATTTTTCTTCATAACAGATAAATTAAAAATGAAAAATATATTTGTACACTATTTTTCTATAAATACATTAAATAGTTTTTTTTTCCCTTTTGGGGGGTGGAGTTTAGGTTGAAATATGGTAGGTTTTAGGTCAATGAAAATTATTTTGTTGGGTTCAAGTTGGTTTCAAATGTAACTCTGGAATTTGGGTTTGAGTCGCGTGTGCAGGGCTGTATAGCAAGTATTTTATTGACTGTTTATAAATAAGTTTAGATTTGTGAATGCCATCAAGAAAATAAGCCATATATGTAAGAGAAAGATGCTTTATGTACGAAAATTTTTGATTTACATGTCACTTTATATACTTAAATATATAGTGTATTTGTTATTAATTTTTTTGCTTTTTTTTTTTCATAGCTTACTGCATTTATGTGTCACTCTCATTCACAATTTTTCATTGAAATTCTTGATGTTCTTTTATTATTTTAAGTAGCAAAGTATCGAATGCAACTGAGTTTTATTTCCAAAAAATATTTTACATATGCTTAATAGAATTTTTATTTATTGTGAAGATTATTTTAAGATTATTTTACATTATTACTTCAATTAATATACATAGTATTCTTCAACTACATTTCTTTTTTTTTAGATTTTTCGTTATTTGAGAATTTTTGATAAAGAATCTGGATTCAAAGTATGTGTATGTCAACGCTATTCTTTAGAAGGAAATATAGGGGCCAAAGTCTGTGCAACAAAAAAATGGTAATTTATAATATTTTTACCTCTATAATAAGCATTGTTTATTATACTTCTATACTAATAAAAGAAAGTTTCGCTCTCTCTCTCTCTCTCTCTCTGTGTGTGTGTCTGTCTGTCTGTCTGTCTGTCTGTCTGTCTGTCTGCAATAGCTAGCAAAATCTAGCTCACCTAGAAGTCTGAAAATTTAGGTGTAGATAGTCCAGGGTCTGACCATGTGCACCTGAGTCTCAGAATTTTAATATTTTGATAATTACTCAAGATATTAATTAGATATCATTAAACATTGCATCGAAAATGCCATCTTTTAAATCAAAATGGCTAAAGATAAGAACTTCTGTTGTGGATTTGCCAGCGGAAATGAACGAATTCAAAATTATTTTACTAATTAGCGAATTTTAAGAAAACTTATTAAAATAAAAATTTGAAAATTTCTGAACATATGTAAAAAAAAATTCTGTATCCGACTATGTGATTTTTGAAAAATTCGGCAGGTAATTTTTCTTAATTCATGCAAAAAACTGCCAGCGCCAGTGAAAAAAATCCGAGAAAGTTTCAGACAGGGATCTGCTTTCATTAAAAACTGAACTACAAAGAGATCTGTTTCTCTGGCCGATCCCTCCATTTAGTTTGCAAAAATGAAAGGAAATATTTACCAATTTTTACTAATGAACAAAAATTTAGAATACTAATTAAGATATAGATTTGAAATTGAGGATTGGAAGGGGTGTCATCTGCCGCCTATTTTAGCGTAGCATCTTCGTTATGTTCTAATTATCAGAAAAATGTATTTTCTATTTTTAATGATCACGTTAGTGTAGGTGAAGGTGGTTTTCTTGAGCAAATTATTAGTTATATTTGCAGATATGGGGAGGGAGGGAGGGAGAGGGGGTTAACGCCTTGCTCTGATTTGCACAAAACAAATTTCATTTATCAGAATGCACCCGTATCGGTGGAAAGTGGAAATAAAGGATTTTCAATCGCCATGCAAAGCAATTTTAAATAATTTATACACAATCGGATTAAAGATATAAAATCATACAAACTTTAGATTTGTTTAATTTTATTATCACGGGCCCGAGAACGCCGGGCAGGTCATCTAGTTTGTACATAATTAAAACTATTTAATATCAGAATTAAAAGTCTGCATGGGCCAGAGTTTCCAGGCCCGGCCCCCATCCTGTATGAAAAATTTATTGGCCCGGCTCTGTATAAAAGCTAAAAGTTCCGCCCGAGCCTATCCAGTATAAAAGTTTAGCCCAAGCTTTAACCCAACTGAATTTCTACAAAACATGCTGATATTTCTGAAGCACTATTATCTTACAATTAAAATTATTACAAAAAAATACAATATGATGAATTTAAAATGTAAATAAAGGATGTCAGAAAGTGATTTTGAAAATTTTGCTTTTATACCAGATTCAATCTCGCCATTTCCTCTATTGTACCAAGGCTTCTATAAAAAGAGAGTGCCGTTTTTACATATTTTGTATGTTGGTTGTTTGTTTTTGATAATTCATATATATTCTTATCTCCTCTTTCAGGTATAAAGGTGACAAAATACTGTCCCTTGTTGGTTGTATTGCTGAACTTTCGGAAAAAGAAGAAAACCAACTTCTTACGCCGGGGCAAAATGATTTCAGTGTCATGTACTCATGCAGAAAAAATTGTGCTCAGTTGTGGTTAGGGCCTGCTGCATTTATTAACCATGATTGCCGGCCTAATTGCAAGGTTGGTCTTTTTTCATAATTTATAAACAATGAGATACATTTAATATTGGAAACTAATTACTCTTTCAAGTATTTTTTTTATTTTTAAGCAAGCATGTTTGATTATAAAAACAAACTTTCCTTAACATTAGCTCTCTGTTAAGTGCAATATTATGAAAGATTACCTACAACACAATATGTTTCAAAGGTACAGGATTAAAAAAAAGTTTTTACAGGACTTTATTTTACGAGATTTATTTAAAATATATTTTGTTTTCCAATACCATTTAATGATATAAAAATAATTTTATTAAAAAAAAAAAAATAGACAAATGTTTTTAGGAGAGAAAAAGAAAGTTTGCTCATCTAATGGGGGAAAGAGAAAAGATAAAGCAACAGAGTCATGTGTGTTCATTTAGATAAGTAATACCTGACAGAAGAATATATAATAATAATAGTTAACGGTACATTTTTACCTAGGTATAATGGAAAAAAGCTAAATTTTCTAATGAATTATCTTACTTTACTTTTAACTTCCTTGGTTCTTAAAAGTTTTATTTTAATTTAATATTTAAAAGTTCTATTTCTACACACTTTTATTTAACTTAGTTCATCTATATAAAGTAAAGATGGAATTTTGTAATTTATTTTTCACCCACTTTCTGATGTGATAGTTTTAAAAATTGTGTTCCTGATGACAATGCAATATTTTAAAGTTTTCAGAACTTTATTATCAATTAATAGATTAATATTCAGCACCGCAACAACTCTGTTTGGCGCTGGTGCAAAACTCCTTGTTAGTTTTTCTACCAATCGTAGACGCATCAATAGTGATTAGTGTCTGTGTTGATTAAGCTTGTCAGTGCCTATTCTAACTGATGGTGCCTGGTGCAGCCCTGTTAATATTAATCAAATTATGAATTATACATTGAGAAATAATTATCTTTTTCTTTCCTGCTGCCATATCTTAAAAAGAATCTGAACAAAAATTTTAATATTTAATAAATTCACTAGCTTGCATCTTCTACCAAGCATACATAAAAGCAATGAATTTTTTCTAATCAGTGCCCATGCCAAATTCACATATTGTAATTGATATGTTTTGGAACAAGAAGAATTGCAATCATAAAATTAGGCGTGATTTTTAAAGTATAAACATTGAATGCTTATAAAAGCATGTTTCTTAAAAAACTATTTTTTCATTTATGTTTATTGTCACTTAAATAAGATTACTCCAGAAACTTAAAGAACAATACATGATAGAACAAATGTCATAATTTAAGAAAGTAAAAATGTTGGCATCATGCAGTTGATACCATTGATCATACTTTTTCCCCTATAAAGCTAAAGAAAATGGATGATTGAAATTAAATCAGTAGAGTTTTTTTTTTCTGTTTAATAATATAATTTACACTTCCAAACTCTGCAGGCTCTTAAAACGTGCCAATTTGCTTGGTTTTAAAAAGATTACCCAGTTACAGAAGATTAAAAGATATTATTACGACCAGTGGCAATCTTCCATAACAGGTTGCTATTCATTTCCCTTTGACAGAGATATTTTCCAGCCCCACCACTGTCTCGACAGCTGACAGATATTTTTACGATTGATTAAGTCGGATCAATTATGAAAATCTGCTTGTATGAAGTGATTAAAAATGTCACTGCCTCCCAGGCTTTTATGTCTAGAAGAAAAATTTTCTTTTTTAGACTCTATAAGAAAATTATTTTAAATACAATGTTTTAAATATATCTTTAAGGCGTTTCTCAAAAATAAAATTTTCCTTGCTCAACAACCAAAAACTTTCCAATACATTTTCTGACTCAGTTAAAAGCATGATACTTGCAGGCATGATTATAGAAGTGATTTGTAATCAGTTTTTTTGATTTTCTGATAAATGAATTTCATCTTGAGTTATAAGCAATTGTTATCTCAAGATAGCAGTTTTTTCCTCTGCTATCCCATCCAGAAATTTGCTTCAAAATGTCAACTTTGACAGCATTTCCTAAAACATCTGCTTTTACTGAAAAACGGGAAAAAAAATCAGATTGCATAGTTTCTTAAAAAGAGCACCTGCCAATTTGATGTGTTTGCAAGCAAAAACAAAAATGAATTAAGAAGTATGTCAGAAAGCATTCAACTTGGATTTCAGAACAACCTTAAATATGACATAATTTTCATCATTAAATACTTTTCGCAAGTAAATAATTTAATTATTTTAAAATTTGTTTCTTTTTTTTTTTTCTTTTCTTTTTTTTTTTTTTTAATATTAAGGTGTAAATATATTTTTCAATTGAAAAGTGCTTGGAAGTGTTATTATATGGGCTTTTTAAAATCTGGCTACAGTAGATATAAAAAGCTATTTCAAACTATGAATTAAATCTGTATTCAAATAATGAAATTTTAAATAAAAAATTTAACAAAACTTTAAAAATTAGACATTAAAAAAATGATTGGATACTGCACACCACAATCTAGTCAAGTATAAGCCTGCAAAAGATGTTACTGTACTATTTTAGTTGATTGCAATATTAAATAGCACTTACAATTTTTCTTTGAATTAAAAACTGTCTGCTTCAATGTGTTTTTCACAGATTTTGCTATAAAACAACTACTAGTTTTCACATTTTTGTATACAATAGTTTTTACAAGATAAGCCGAGAAAGTGAAAAGATGAGAATAAATTCAATTATGGCAGCAGCAGCATTAGTTACTTTTTTTAGAATGCACAGATGCATTCTGGAAATTGTTTTTAAATTATATTATTTAGATTTATGTTCTGCTTGGATAATATAAAATTCCTACAAACTCTACTTTTTCAATCTATTTTAAAATCATTTTCTTTTCTTAAGAACTAAAACAAAAGAAAAAAAAATACATTTTCTATATTGTTTATGCAGTCTTATATTCTCATGCTATTTTTACTGAAATGACTCAATTACTGATTTAAGAATCTTTTGAAAATTTACTGATTCCCATAACTTTTTCAGTTTGTTGCAACTGGTCGTGATAGTGCATGTGTTGAAGTTTTACGGGATATTGATGATGGGGAAGAAATAACCTGCTACTATGGTGAAGACTTCTTTGGAGACAACAACTGTTATTGTGAATGTGAAACGTGTGAAAGGTATGTTTCTTTTCGTTTATCTATTGATTTTTAGGTGCTTTTCCATTAGCTGCAAAGGATAAATTATCAAATACAGTGAAACCGTAATAATTTGACACTCCACAGGGATAAAAAATCATATCAAGTTAGCAAAATTCTAGAGAATTTATTTTAAAGAACATTTATATTCTATGATTTTAAAATCATAGTATCTGTATAATAAGTAATGATGTACTATTAAATATCTAAAAATATTAGAATTATTAAACTCTTGATTTCCATTTATTTCTCGATCAGGGAGTTAGAATAACAATATTTAAATTTGAACTACTTTATGAAAAATAATCACAGATGATTATACAAACAAATAATGTATTTTAATTAGAAAGTACCAGTCAACGAAGGTGCAAATTCTAAAGATTTGTTTTGACAGAATAGTTAAAATTATAGTCTACTTAAGCAGATTTCTGCTAAAAAAATGTATTGAGTTAGTGAGTTTCTTCCTCATTAAAGTTGACATTGTATGAACCATATGAATAATAAATGTTGAATTGCTGGGGTAGTCAAGTTATCCAGGTGTTGAGTTATCACAATTTTACTGTATTATTTCAAACAAATGATCTATTTCAAAAAATTCCTAAATGCAATTAATCAATTGAAACAATAAAAACTGTACCTAGCTTTATTTATTTTATTTTAGTGAGTGTTTATTAACAAAATTTGCTTTGATGTTTTAACTTAAATATTTTTAGTTATGTTTAGGATAATTGCTTTTTATTAAGATAGCTGTTCCATTTTTGCATTTTAAATAAATTGAGTGAAAAGTTGCTTTGTGTTGGCATTTTCCCTACTGATGGAGGCATTTCAATTCTTTAACCAACAATTGTAAAGTGCACTTGCCAAAAATGAAATAAATGTACTTTTGCAATACAGGAGCTCAGCTAAGAGAAAAGTGTGGAATTTTGTTATTGTATTCAACCATTCAACTACAAAGGTTTGTCCAATGGGCCCAAAAGCAATCTTCATTCATTTCTATCTTATGTACATAAAAAATAAAGATAATAAAAATAAGTGTCTAATCATTTACAATATAATTTTTTATTTATGTTTTATATAGATTATGCTGTATAATTGATTAGTATACAGCCATTATAAGTCAGTAGTTTATTTCAATTTTGGAAATTCTTCATATTAGGTAACTTTTAATACAAAAAAGTATAAAGCTACCTATTGCAGCCTTTCAGAGGAAAGAAATTCCGAAAAATTTCGATATATTTTCACCGATCATGACCCCCAGACCCCAAAACCACCGTCCGTTCAAATGTTGGTTTATATATATATATATATATATATATATATATCATCTATGTCATACGATAATGCTCGTATTTATAAATTAATTTTGATGAAACTAATTGAGTGTATTAAGCTCACCAATGCCTCGAACGAGTTCGTTGGCCAGCTTCGTCTGCCATCTTGTTTCAAGATTGCGACTACTGAAAATTTTAAAACTAAAATAAATATACAAAACAGTTAAGAATTCAAATTTATTTTTTAATTAAGTGTTACACCTTGATACAAGGATTCCAGAGCATTTTTTGTTTTACCTCTATCGTAAAAAATGGCTGAGATAGAGCAGTTTGAAATTCTAGGGTGGCTGACATTTTGAAACAAGACAGCACATTAAAAAAAAACCAAAGATTAATTTATGAGTTTTAGTGAATGTGATTTCTCGCAAATTATTTTCTTTCATTGTTGTAGTCATTTAGCCAATCATACGCATAAAACTATATATTCATATCCGTTATCGCCAAACTTGGCGACATTTGGCGATCAAAATAAGTTTTCATAAATGAAGCCAACTTGACTGTAGCTCAATAATTTGGCAAATTTCTTATTCTAATATTTTTTTTGTAAAAGTTTATTTTATAGCTTGCTGTTTTCGAGTAACATTTCCTAAAATTTTAAAACGAAGATATAGGAAAGCTACCTTTTCCTCCCGGTACAGGCCGGAAAGACTTTTTACATGTGGGTCCAAATGGATCTGACTGATAATTTTTGCATAGTCTCTTTTTTTTTGGTAGTTAGATTATTAGTTTAAAAAACAATAGTTATTTTTCATGCCTAGACTGTTGATCACAAAGTATTTATTATTTGTATTATATCATTTTGTAAGAGGAAAAATTAATTTTTTTTAGACGGGGCAGAGGTGCATTCAGCTGTAGAACTCCTAAGCAGAATTCATATATAGAATCAAGGTTAGTGTACTGTCTTCGTGAAACTGATAATCGTCTGAATCGCTTTAAGAAGCAAGCTAATGCTAAAGATAAATGTATTGGACGGAATGAAATGCTGACTACTGAACCATCTATTGTATCAGGTAAATACATTACATGCATTTATAGTTATGTAAAAAATGTTTTATTTGTTAGAAATAATGTTATTGAATAAAATTTTATTCTTCTGATGTTTTTGGTTGCTCTTGACACTTACTATGAGTTGGGAAAGATGGATGACTGATAAGCTGTATCACCTAAAAGTGTAAAATACAGCCCCAATAGGGGAATATTTTATGATGACTTATATATGGCCAGGGACAGGGCTTGACAAATGTGGTCACCAGATTACCACTGGCTACCAAGTTTTTTGATCTGGCGACCAAGTTATTTAATCTTTCGGGGGGATTTCTGTAAAATAATTGACATAATAAATGAGCACAAATGGCGCTTTTTCTCTCCCCCACCCCTACTCGTGCATGGTAAGCAGCGTATTATTCTTCTCTTCCCTTGTGTGATATCTTCCTCTTCTCTTGTACTTTTAATGGAAGAATTAAATTTGAAAGGCATTTTCCAACTCATGCACAGAAAACACCATTCTTTTCAGCTATAGCCAGTTAATATATCACATGATTAGAATGTGGAGGGGGAGAGAGGATATTTCAATAAAACAGTAAGAAATAGTATCAATCCAGCCTCTGTGACATCTAAAATTGGATACAGTGCTAAAAACTGATCGGGGTTTTTTTTTTTTTTTTTTTGGACGTCTCAAATCTGATTTTTGTGTTTATATAAGTTGTCAACATAATATAAGTGATTATAAGTTTTATAAGTTTCACTAGAAAATATAGTTTATATATTATATTATCTTTCTAAATTATGTACTATTTTTAACTATGTAACTAATAACCCTGAACTATGCCTGTTATTATTTTCTCTCAATTTATAAAAAAACTCTTGTGTTTTATTTTAAATCAATGACGGGAAAAAAGGATAACGGGAAAGAAGATAAAATAATTTTTGCTGGCGACTAGTATTTTTTCCCTGGCTACCAGATTTTTTTCAAATTTGTAAAGCCCTGGCCAGGGAAAACTTTCCAAATTAGTTTATTAACCACTTCAACGGCTGCAGAGATAGGGCAACAGTGATATTACCCCTGACTTATTTTGAGTTGTCATTGAAGCGGTTAAAATGTTTCTTAATGGAGAAAAAGTTCTAGGAAGTTCAAGATTTCAGTTCAGTACATCTGAGGTTCAGCCAAGTATTCTTTTGGTAAGTGTCTGTCGTCACAAATTCAGTAAGGTCAACTGAGAAAAAATGTGGATAAATTACATGGCTAAATAAAAGTATAAATTCACAACATTTTCATTTTGTTTTAATTATAACTAAACTAAATATTCAATTACATTGATGAAATTAAAACAAATAGTTAGAAAAACAATTATAATTTTAATATTGCATAACACTAAAAGGAAAATGCAGTCTGTTTATCTGGAAACCAGTTAACCAGAAACTAATTATCCAGAATTTAATTTTGGTTGCAGATATCAAAGAGGTGTAAAATTTATCATAAAATTAAAATATATATCTAGAAGAAAGTTTTGTGATGGCCACTATCTACTAGTTTTCTTTTATATGCAAGTCTGCTTCATTTATAAGAATAAAGTAGGTTTAAATCATGCTAAGAGAAAAGATGAGATTTAATCATAAAATAAAATATGACTACATGTTTACATATGACAGAATAGAGGATTCAACAATCCTCTGAAGTTTTTATTATTATAAAAAGTTATTGCTGTGATAGCTTCATGTGTAGAGATTGATTCAAAATGAAAGTTATAAGGACCTTATCTCTTAAGTCACAGGTCATAAAAATATACTTTTAATTATAAAATGTATTCAAATAAAGTGAAGTTCTTAGATACGTCATTTATTTTACAGATGGTTGTACAGTGGGTGATCGGTTAAAGAACTTAATCCGTTCCAAAACAACATTTGCTAACCGAATTGTTCGTTAACCGATCATAGATTTAGCATAGAATTGTATGGGAATTCAATTCATTCGTTCTTAAAAGCTAAATAATATATAAAAAACTTAATATAAATTCTCCCTAAATTTATTTAAATATAATAATAATAAAACATACATTACATACATACAGTCTTGTCCTTCCTTTAGTCATGCTTTTTTTTAGTTGGAGCATTGAATATTTGACAAAAGCTTATTTTTTCTTTCTGGAGTTTTCAATCTTCCCATTTTAACAGGGTTAATATATGTCCGTATTTAATATGGACAGATCGCAGTTTCATGGCTTTGTCTGTGTCGTGCTGTACTTAAAAACTAGTCGGATGTGCCAATCCCAAAACTTTCTTCTATCTCAATCATGTTAATACTTCTGATTTCGTCCTCACATCGCCAATAAAATCAATATTTTTCGTCACTCTGTTGTACGTCAGCTGCTTGCGAATCATCAGGTTACCGGGATGCAATCAACTGATGTATACTAAACTACGAAAAGTTCTTTTGGCCTGTACCGACCAGAACAGATAGCCTCCCTATTCCTTGGTTTTACGATTTTAGCTAATTTTACTGGAAAACACGAAGCTAAAATGCGTGGAACCCAATTAAAGAAGATTCATTCTCAGTTCTCATCAACATTGAATTTGAATGAGAATATCGCCAAATTAGTCTTCTACAGTCAAGTTGGCTTCATTTGTGGCAACCTATTTTTGTCGCCAAATTTGGTGATATTTCGTCAATTGCCGTCAAGCTTGGCGAGAATTTGACGATGGTCGTGTGTACATAGTGTTAAGCATTTAAGAATAGGAACAATGGTTACAACAATGAAAGAAAATTTGCTGAAACCCTGTTAACTAAAACTCATAAATTAAACCCGTTTATGGATGAATTCTGCTGTCTTGTTTGAAAATGTCAACCACCCTAAAATTTCAAACCGCTATATCTCCGCCATTTTTTAACTATAGAGATAAAACAAAAACTACTCCGGATCAAGGCGGATTTAACGATCATTTAACGGAAAAAACTTTTAGGATTTCTAATTTTTTTATCTATCTTTTTGAGTTTGAAATCTTTAAATGGCTATCACAGCGCCCCTTTCCGGCGGAATATCCCCACATTCTAGTAGGACCTGCTGGCTACAGCCAAAAACATATTAAAAAATTTTGATTTAGTTATCTACATAACATCATACCCTTTTCGATGATACAATAGTGAAAATCGAACAAAAATCGCGATGGCAGAGCCCCCTTTCGTCGAAATATCCCCGAATTCAACCTGGACCTGCAGGTTATGATCAAAAACATAGAAAAAAAAATTGGTTCAATTATCTGCATAACTTATATACTTTTCGATGATACAATAGTGAAAATGGAACAAAAATATAGATCACAGCGCCCCCTTTCGTCGAAATATCCCCAAATTCTAATAGAACCTGCTTGCCATAGCCAAAAGCATAGAAAAAAAATTAGGTTCAATTTGAAGCATAACTTCATACACTTTTCGATGGTAGAATGAAAAGACACACAGACGGACAGACAGACATTTTGTAAAAACATGTTTTTCGGAATCTCCTACCCCTAAAACGTGTAAATTCGTCGAAAACCGGAAGTCGAAAAAAATTTCGATTAGAATACTTTCTTCTATTATAGATTGAAGAAAGTAAAAATAAATGACATACCCTTTGTGAAAACTTTTAGGATCACATTCATTGACCACAGCATTAAATCATATAAATTTATTCCTTTGACTTATCAAACATTCAATTAGTTCTCTAAAAGATTGTGTTTACTGAAGAGCCCGATAAAGCTCAAGTGGAGCCTAGAGCCTGTTAATAATTTAGGAACTAAATTTCAGTTAAAATAACAAATTTCCAATTAAAAATATTTTTTAAAAAAGGGACACAAAATATAAAAATCAATGTTCTGTACTGTTCATTCTAGTCTGAATGCCGATAGCCCTTGAAATTAATTAGGCCTTAAGTATACAACTGTTAAAATGTTCTCTAAGTCGATAATAGTAGATGCAATTAAATACTACAGCTCTGCAAATCTGAAACACAGCATTGCTTCTTCTTGGCTTTGTTTTGTGAGGTGTTCGTTAACTGAACATGTGTTCGTTACCCGAACATAAAAATCTCTCACAAAAGTGTTCGTAAACCGATCTGTTCGTTAACCAATCACCCACTGTATATGCATTAAATATGAAAAAAAAAATTTGTGTTCCCTTTTTTTTTTTCTAGAACTTAACAGTTAGAAAATTATCCTTTCAATAGAAGGAAAAAATATCCCATTCACTTTAGTGATATATGTGCTGATACATTTAAATTTAAAAGTATTAAGTAAAATAACCTGACCTGGTATGTTGACAGCCATTTTGTGGTAAAATAAACGTTTTAGAAGACTAATTCTATTGGAAAACAAAGTTAAATAAAGATCCTGCTTGTTTGAAAATAACTTAATTTTGTTGCAGACTGCGAAAGAAACATATTTCAAAGTTTAACAGGAACTGAAATGGTGAAAAAAAAATAATAATTTAAATTAATCATAAGTTAGTATACAGAATAAATATATGAAAAACTCTTTAAGTAACACTATTGCTTCGTATTAGAGTCCTGCATCGGGTTGGATAACCCGATTTTACTTGCTGAAGCTAATTTCTTTTTGTTGCAGGTCGAGTTCAGATCAGGTTGACTTTAAAGGGTTTTGGTTAGTTTTTGACTATTTTGGATCGGGTTCAAGTTGACCCGATTAAAAAAAAAAAGTCCTGAATATTTTTTAAATGAAAAAAACAATATATTTGAATACTAATGAGTATATATGTGTCTCTTTTTATACAAAAAAGATAAAATGGGTAGTAGAGCTGTTATTATAGACTATTTTTCCATAATTATATTAAAATATGAATTAATTTTATTTCTCTTTGAATATTTTGGGTTCAGGTTGGGTACAATCCAACCCATGTAGACAGTGGCGTAGCCAGGGTGGAGGTCCAGATGCTCTGGATATCACTAATTTTGTAAAGTTTACTTTGTCTTATCTAATCGGAAAACTTTATGCAACACTCAAGGCCAAGAAAACTTTACAATATTACTGGTATCTACAGCATTTGGACCCCACCCTGGCTATGCCTTTGCATGCAGGACTCTTATTTCCTATTCACATTTACTTGTTTAACAAAATCTGTTCTACATGTAAGTTTGTCTTTTAAAATAATCATCTTCTGCAGTATTGTCACAAGCACAACACGACATATTAAAAATAGTTTGTTGCAATATCATGTATGTCTTTTCATTTATTTTAAAATTTTTAACTGTTTCATAGTGGGTCTATCAGTTGTTGCAGCTATTGTTTTAAACCGTCAAAGATGTGACAATGTTACTATAGAGCAATTGTATCTAATAGCAGTTATTAAACAGCCAGAAGCATTTTTCAGGTCAAGTACTTATAGAATATACATGAATGTTAATTCTTATAAGGTGCAATAATATATATATATATATACATACAGGGTGTCCGAAAAGTCTGGAAACAGTTGAATAACTCAAAAAATATACATTGGATTGAAACAGAAAAATATGTGTTCAATATTTTTGAAAAATTATTTAGGGATATCGAAGTCACCCTCCCAACTCTGCCCCCTGGGGGAAAAAGGAGGGGGGGCAACTTTGAAATATTAAATGATAACCCCCTTTTTTATTGCAGATTTGGATTCTACAGGAAAAATACGTAACTTCTGTATTTAACATTTTCTTCGGAAAATCATACATGGTGCTGTAATAGAATAAAATGCAGTGAAAATCGTTTCCATTGAAAAGTCTGGAAACAGTTGAATAACTTGAGAAATATATATCGGATTGAAAAAGGAAAAATGCATGTTCAATATTTTGGAAAAATCTATTTAGGGGGATCTATTAGCTATTTTCTCAAAGCTGCCATTTTCCTGAAATATTGAATATGTATTTTTCCTTTTTTAAATCAATGTATATTTCTCGAGTTATTCGACTGTTTTTAGACTTTTCAATCGAAATGATACTCACTGCACTTTACTTGATTACAGCGCCATCTACTATTTTTTGAAGAAAATGTTAAATACAAAAGTTATGTATTTTTTCCTGTAGAATCCAAATCTTCAATAAAAAAAAAGGGGGAGGTTATAATTTAAGATTTCAAAGTTGGCCCCCTTCCCGCCAGGGGGGAGAGGTGCAGGGGATAGAGTTGGGTGCAACTTTGATATCTCTAAATAGATTTTTCAAAAATATTGAACACGTATTTTCCATTTTACAATCAAATGTATATTTCTCGAGTTATTTGATCATTTTTAGACTTTTTGGACACCCTGTATATAAGAAAATTTCATATTTTACAAATTGATTTGAATGCATTTTGTAATTGAAAGTATGTTTCTATGATCAATGGTTTAAGAGATAATTGAAATAACACCTGTTTTAAATCTCATATTACATAACACATGCTGTGTAAAAGATTTTTTATGCATATTATTTTATCTGGTACATTTATTTATATCCCATTTTATTAATTTAATTGTATAAGTAATATAAGTTTTGATTCAAAATATTAAAAATATTTTTTTGTTGGTTTAAATAGTAGTTTTTTATATTAAATTTTCTTACATGTACATTTTCTTACTTTTAGATTCCAAGCCACCTAATAACTCGAATAATGGTTTACCTGTTCTGGAAACTCAAAGAAAGAAAGTAAAAAACCGCAAACAGTCCAATAATAATAATAGTAATAATAACAATCTTAGCAGAAACACTAATTGTAACCTTAAAGTTCCAACTAAAGCTAGCTTAAAAGAACTTCCTGACTCTGTTAAAGATAAGGAAATACAAAGTAATTTTGTTAGCAATTCTTTTCCTGATATTGAAAATTCTAGAAGTCTTTCTCCCAAGTATGAAAAGGAAGAAAAAATTGAAAAAGACATTTCAGACATGGAAATAGATTCTCAAAACAGTGCTCCTATGCCAGACTCTCAAAATACATTTATTGATCAGACCTTATCAGATGTTACTTTTAACGATCCCGTTTCTGATGTTCTTAGTTGCACTCAGACATTTTGCAATGAAATAGAAAATGTTACTAATCTTGATTCCAGCTGTAGCTTAGAAAATGGTGATTCTGCCAGCATATCTGTTGAGGCAGCCTTGCCTGTCAGCAGCAAATATCAGTGTGACTCGGGAATAGGCTCCGAAAGCAGTGACTTCCAAGCTAATTTCTCTGTCACTCAAGAAACTGTGATAACTCCTGTTCCAAGAGAAACTGAGGCTCCTGATTCTTCTACATTTATGGAAGTAGAACCCAGCGAAGATAACTCAATAACCACAACAACAAACCCAATTAGTAAAGATGATAATCAAGACTTTCAACCTCTTTCTCCCATCACTGACAGTCCCGATTCATTTACATCCGGTCAGCTTTTGACACGTATGATGAAAGAGACTCTCAAAGCAATTACAGAAAAATTGCCTGAAAACTCAGAAATCCCTATCGATCATAAGCTTTCACAGGAAAATGATTCAGTCGAGGAAGCTTCATATCCGTCCGCAATAAAACCAAAGTGGACCAGTGAAGAACAAAATGATATGAAAATAGCCTCAGTTGCTGAAAGGGACAATTTGCCTTCATCTCCATGTGAACGCTCAAAACTTATTCTTCGTATTAAGAAAACATATTCAAGTATTATTTATCCTGTTAAAAATCTGTTTAATACAAAAAGTTCCGAAAGGGGAGGTACAATAGAAAGACATAGTTGTTGCCGTCACTCAGAAGGCCGATCTTCTCATAGTCATCGTCATAAAAATAGATATAAAAGGAAAAAAAGTAAACATAAAACACACAAACACCGTCATAGATCTAATGATCATCGTAATAAAATATTAAAACGAAAAATGCACGAACCTGTAGATGTATTACTAAATGACAAGCCTCCGAACACTTGTGTAAATGGAGAAAATTTTTCTCAGTTTGTGCAGCGTGTTGGAGAAGTGAAATATAAACGTATCAAATTAAAGTATGGCAACAACATGTCATTAAGTATAGACATTCCACCTTCAAAACATAAAGTGTCTTAATTTGTAAATTGTAAATTACTTCATTCTTAAAGTTTTTATAGCAATATTGTTTATTGTATATAGAAGATAATTTTTATTGTTCTTGACACTGCCATTATTTTTTTGGTTCTTAAACTGATGTGTTATGTGTAATTCTTCAAAAAAGGTGGGGGTAGGTTTAATGAATCACTTGAGTAATATCTATACATAATTCTTTGTTATAGTATTTTTAACTAATATCCTTAATAGGAATTATATTAACAAACTATTTAATTGAATTACCTTATCTAAGAAAACTGCACATGAAATTTTTGTCATATGACAATATTTCCTTGCATGTATATAGACACACTTTCAAATCCCCCCCCCCCCTCCCCCTTCCAATATAAAATCTCAAAAGATACATCTTATTTTTCTATGTAGGTTTTGATTGAGTGAATTTTTAAAGTCATTAAAATAAAATCTATATTTGCTAGACAAATCATTTAACTATTTCTTTATATATATATAATATATATATATACCACACACACAGCAGATACTCCTTCTTTTCATTGACTTATAGTTAATTCCAAAACCATTAGTATAGTTTTAATTGCAAAAATGTTTTGAATGTTGTTCTTCACCATATGAAAATTCATGTATATCAAAATAGTTATTTTTTAATAAAAGCACATTTTTAAAATTATCACACTAGATTTTTTTTATTTTATTTTCTACTTTTTAGTGTTTTAAATATCTTATTGTTGCAGTTTCACAGCTAGTTGACATATTTCAGCACACGTCGTGTGGTGCATAATTAACTTCTATACATAAGTAATACAGTTGTGACCATAAAGAATATTTGGTGATTTATCAACTGTATCCGGCTAATGGAAAAAAATGCCTTAAAATTAGTTTATTAATTAACAGTTAATTTTTCTAAAAATATTAAAATGTTGTATTATCATCAGAGACACACCTGTGTACACAATTTTTATAATTCTAGTACATCAGGAAATGAGTGAAAATTTTATTACAAAATTTCATTTTTACATACATGAATCAAGTTAAATAAGAGTATAAAAAGTTACTGAATTTAATTTTTTATATGGTCCCTGAGTCCTATAAGTTATGTTTAAAAAAACTTTTCTTTCTACCTTGACAAGTAATACAGTAA
The DNA here is from genome assembly GCA_963931845.1 of Maratus michaelseni. Classification (NCBI taxonomy): domain Eukaryota; kingdom Metazoa; phylum Arthropoda; class Arachnida; order Araneae; family Salticidae; genus Maratus; species Maratus michaelseni. The sequence continues at coordinate 129,155,854 of OZ007595.1, forward strand.
AAATTCCATTTTTGTATAATTAAAATTTACTGAGTTATATATGTGTAATTTTATCAATTTTTAGCGTTTTCTGGTGGTATTGAAAAATGTATTTTTGGTGCGAAAACAACGAACTTTCATAAAATTCAAAGTATCATGACTCAATGCACTTTGGTGACAGAAGAATGGAATTTTTACTGTTTTACTTGTTAGAGGATAAAGAAAGTTTTTTTAAACATAATTTATAGGACCTAGAGAGCCTTATAAAAAAATTAATCTTGTAACTTAAAAAAAGAAAAAACTATTTTGATGTAAATGGATTTTCATATGATGAACAACAACATTTAAAACATTTTCGCAATTTGAACTATACCTCTAAAACTATAAGGATTTAGGAATAAGTTATTGGTGAACAAAAAGATGGATGCCTTGTGTATATATATATATAAATATATTCTATTTTATTCTTATTATTGATTAATTTATATTGTGATGATGATCTTGTGATTAATTTGCAAAAAGTTTTATTATATATGTATAAGAAATTCTCAGTTAAAACTGAAATAAGTATATAACAAAAAAGTATGCAAGAAAATATGATATCTCTTTATCATAAAAACACTAAAACCCTAATTTTAATGAAGTGTATTTATTTTTTAAAGTGTTTTACATAACTGCAACTTTGGCGCCAAACGCAAATCACATAATAATCTCTGAAACAATATCTTAATGAATATTTGGGAATTTAAAAATATTTATATGCATTAGATGACATTACTTTTATCAGAATGATTTTAAATTGATTTATTTTTTATGATTCTCCCCCTCTAAAGACAATGTCATTTTTTTATATGAGAAATTTAATTGAGTATTATGATTTTTCTTTTTGTGTGTGTGAGGAAAAAAAAAAATTAAGGACTCCTTGTTTGCTGAATTTAAGGAATAAATGTAATCTTAATCATATTGACTTTAATTACATAGGTTATATATACCAAATGATTCAAAGTCAGGAACAAAATTTTAAAATTTGTAATTCGCAAATTAAAGAGAATACACAAATGCCATTTACACAGAAAGGGTGGAAATTAAGGAAAGTTTTTGGTCAAGAAATTGAGACTAATTGGCAGCTTGGTGTTCATTTGTGGTGCTCATTTTGCCCACTAAAACATATAGGATAAGACATGGGAAGAAATAATTGTTTACCTACATTTATTAGACTGTCCAGCATTTAGCAGCCTAGCTGACAAAGAAGCTACCTTATTGTTCACAGTATTAAGCAAAATTTCTGTTGATATGTTGCCATATGGCCTCTTTCAATATTGATAATGCTGATTGGTTGTGGTACAGTTTTGACTTTAACTGTCTACACAGCCAAAAGTCAAGTGTCGGGTTAGGAGATCCTGCTGAGCATGGTTCTCTCTAAATGTTGAGGGTAGCAGTTTTTACACAGGCTCAGTAATGTGCGATGATTCAGCATTTACCAAATGCCAAATGACTACCACTGTCTCGCTGAAGACATGCCATGTTCAGACACACTCTGAAGACACATGTCATTAGCAAGGGCTGTTCTTTTTATGCCCACATATATCTAATCCATAACCTGAAAACACCATCTTTTGGTTAAAAAAACAACTATTCTAAATTGTTGGTATCTATTTTAGTTTATCCTTTCTGTGCAAACGGTATCTATCTTCATTATTGTGAAATATTCATTTTTCAAAACTTTCCTGACTTCTGAATGAACTTAGTATTTAAAAGTATATCTAAAATCTAAAACTTTCATTTTATTTATTTATTTTTTTTACTTTCTTGGTTTTATAAAAAGTGTTTGAATCAAACAATTCCTGCATTTATGAGCAATAATTAAACATGAATATGCATAATTAAAATGAAACTTACATAGGCATTAATAAGAAATAATAAATTTTCACCATGAATCGTCTTTTAAAGTATTGGATTTTAAATTTTGATTTACTTAAAACCAAATCTTATTGAAGGTATTGACAGAGATATAAATAATGCAAGTTTCCAGCATTTTAGTATACAAAATTGTGTTTGTGCAATCAGAATTATTTTATAAAAGCCCGGTGGGAAAATATGCTTGCATTTGTATATAAATGTGTAAATATTTATTTGTATTTGTGTTTTGTAGTCCTTGTATAAATTATTTATTTATTATATATTTTTATAAAGTGTGTAACTTTTAGTTAGTAAATTATAAGTCTAAGTTATTGTACTACCTCTGCTGGAGAGGGGAAAGATTTGTTGATGCATGAAAAAGCTTTTATTATTATTATTTTAAATGTATTACATAATTAGTTTGCTATGGTAATTTATAATATATTTTGCATGGAAATGTAGCTATAATCATACAAGCTCATCGTTTAAGAATTAGAATTCATGTACTTCATTTTTCTTTTTAATTTAGAAGATATTTTATTGAATCAATGACTAATTTTAATAAGTTATTTTCTCAAGTGATTTTGTAATAATATCTTAAATAAAAATTATGAATGGATAATACCTGTTCTTTGGATTCAAAATTATAAAAAAAGAAATTGAAAAAAGAATCTGCTGATTTGTAAAATAGGAAAAGCAGTATTATTTGAATATATTATGTATTAGTTACATTCTTAGATAAATTTTCTAAATCAAGTTTATTCCATATCAAGTGTATATTAGTTGTGCTAATTTTATATTTATTTTATTAAATTGTGTGTTAAGATTCCATTAGATTTAAATACCTGGACTTATGTTGCTTAATAAATAAGGAAAAAAAAAAAAAAAAAACTTTTTTTTTTTTCTTTTTTCAGGAAAAGAGTGCACATAAAATTGTAGAAAAAATATTTAAAATTTTAGTTTTCCTATCTTAACATGTACTTGTTTTATGAATAGCTATCTGTCACAAACAGGTGTTTGAGGTGTTGCTAAATATAAGGAAAGAGTATGTTTACAAAGAAGTATTTCCATTCACCAATCCATAAAATTTTTCACTAGTATGTTTTACAAATTCTTCAATCAGACAACCATTAATATTAGTGCACTGATCACGTCATCTAAATTTTTATCCAGGACACAGAAATTTTTACCACTAAAATCAGCTGACTTTTCTTTGTACAGCCTCTGTTTTGGATATGAAAAGCCTATGATTTGATATTCTGAACCTACAAGCTCTTGTTTTGCTTAAGATATCTCTCTATAATAAAGTTTTATATCTTTTCAGTACTTATTTATAGGAATGTTAAAATTTCCAAAAACTTTGAAATGGTAGAAAAAAAAACTGGTTTTGTTTTTTGGAAATTTTGGAAAAAGTTATTTTTTATAAGTAAAAGCTTTTCTTGCAAGTTATGTTTTCTTAAAAATTATAAAATATTATTTTTTAATTTTATGTACACTTTTTTTTTTTTAACTTTACATGAAGAAATTTTAGCCTTATAGTCTGAATTTCTACAGCAGTTTCCTTGCTTAATTTAACACCATTGTTTGTAATTTATCATTCAACTGTTTAAATTATGATTTCAATTGCATTTCCTATTTTAAATTGACATTAAAACTAATTTTAAAAATAACAACTACCCCCCCCCCCCCAAAAAAAAAAAAAAAAAAAAAAAAAAAAAAAAAACATAAGTTTCACTCAATATGTGTTGGAATTTCGGTTTATTTAACAAAAAATCTTGTATTCCAACAGAGTGTTCATCTCCAAGAAATTCTGAATGAAGACACTCATAAAATATAAATTTTATTATTGATTTTTTGATTATTTTTAAATATAATAATTAAAAATAAAAGGTACAAACAGGCAAATTTTTGCATGCTTATCTTATACAAAGTCAGTTTCCCCCCCAAAGAAAAAAAGAAAATTGAAACTGGCTTTAATTTTTTACCTGTTGAAGATTTGTAGATAATGTAAATTGCAAAAGTATTTTAAGTAAGGCAGGAGATAAATAGAAACATAACTTAAAAATAGCAATTCAGGAAGCATTCCCAAAGTGTTTTTTTTTTTTTTCTCGTCTCCAATCTATAATTGAGCTCTTCTAATAATGGTTCTGTAAATATTTTGTAGTTCTTCACAGCTAATATTGTTTCAAGTATCGACTATATTTTGTTTAAGGCAACTTGTTTTCATTTTCTTATCAATATCTCACATATTTACATTTTAATTTGGCATATGGTCCCTATTCACAATTATCAATTTTCGATTAAGCATTAACTAATTCAGCTTTAAGGTTACAGATATGTGGTTTATTGTAATGATCTCATGGCAGCAAAAAGAAAAATTTCCTTACATAAAATGTACCTATTGTAATAAAAATAAATGAATTTTGTAATGTGTACTATATTACATTGCATTCAACTTCACCATTTTCACTAATTGATATCAATGATATAATTTTGCATATGGCTATTCATTTTTAATGAGATAAGTAGCCTTTAATTATCTGTTTTCCAAATTAATGTTTTCAAGTGATTCACCAAACAAATACACAAGAAAGAAAAATAATCAGAAGTAGCTGTTATAAAATTTTAAATATGCTGTTTATAAATAAAATTTCAATTTTTCCAAATAAAAACCACCCGAAAAAAAAAAATCTATTTTGTACTCAAAATTTCCAGTTTTTTTTTTTTTTTTTTTTTTTTTTTTCCTTTCCATGGATTCCCCTCTTTAATCATATATCAACAAAAGAGAAATGAGCAACATTTAAAATAACATGTATATAAAAACTTACATAGTAACAAATTCTGCTTGTTATTAAGTTTGATGCTCTTTCTATTTTTTTTTTTTTTTTTTTAAATCTTTAGTAGATATTTCAGTGATGAACAGGGCAAAATACCTCACATACTGATTATTGATTCATATATTATAGAGAGTGCTGAAATGAAACAGTATTGTAGTCAATTTTGGATGGATAAAACAAGCGTTAAGATAGAAGTGCAATATTAACCAAATAAAAATATTAAATTTACCCATTAAAAAAAAAAAAACCTACAAATTTGTTTCAATAAATATGCAACACGCAGCAATATTGAAATATTTCTTTTACTCTAACTTACTGTATTTAAGAAATATGTTTGAAATATTCTGACATTTATTTATTAAGAGACACAGATTTGCATGAATATATAAAGTAAACCCTTTATTATTATTATTATTATTTTAAAAATAAACTGGGAGTTGCACGTAATAAATTGTAAATTTCCATTGTTCATTTTACAAATTTTATTATTAGAATTAAAATATAAACCCTTGTATAGTTTCATACCATATATTATAAATATCTTTTGATATATGTAATTAAGTCTCTATTAGAACGTATTTTAATTTATTTGTCTTAGTTCTATGAGGCTTTGTCATTTGCTATCTGAAAGAAGTACACATTATCATACAGTTTGAGAATCATTACTATAATTGTTCTAATACAATTATATATGGTTGAACTGTGATGAATGCAATTTCTGTAAAATATATTGAAATTTTCATTTTCATATTTATTATGTATTTATGTTTGTATTTCAGATTACACTGCCTCAGTTGATTCTCTTGAATGTGATTGAATATTTGTATATAACATAATTTATTTTTAAAGTTTTATGTACTGAATAAATTTATCTACTTATACATAATGGTAGTAAATTGTAGGAATTCATAATTTTCTAAATATTTGTTTTTTTTTTTCTGATAAAAAATAATCTTTTAATATTTTAATGATAGATATAATTTAATATCCCCCTTCTTTAAACGCTGTTAAAATGTGGTTATCTTAAAGGTATTTATTTATTTTTCTAATCAAGAAAACAGTATTTAACTAATATTTTACCCCTTTTTTTATTTAAAATTGTTTATTTACATACACATACATACAGTGGGTGATCAGTTAAGACATCTCACAAAACAATAAAGCTTTGATATTCATAGTATAAACGTTTCATATACAGAAATCTTGTGATCTTATAAAATCAGAGATCTGACATGAACTGAGTGTGCTTGTGAACAATGAGAAAATGCATCTAAATTATTGCAAACTCGCTGACCACAATAGAAAGCATTTACACTTTGGCTTATGTTTACATTTTATGCACATTAAAAGAAAGAAAAAGTGTACTGCATTAAACAAAGACGATAAATACTATTCCAGGTTTATCAAATTCTGATCAATCTTGAATCCCTTGAATCATGTCTGTAAAATTAGGGAGAAATTACGAAAATTGCTAGAGATCTGGAATTTAATGTAATGAAGACCTCATAATGAAATATAAAAATGCCCATAAGACAAAATTATTAATAATAGACAGTTTCTTTAACCCCTTAGCTGCCAACAAAATCTGACAAGATCCCCAGTACCTTATTTTATCAGAGAATTCTGCGAATAAATAAGACGAAGATAGCTTTTCTGGCATAGTGATAACAAAATACAGATGTTACAGTGTGCAAAATACGGAACTGGTAATGAAAAATGGCCTATTAGCACGCAAGTTTGCGAAACCTGTAAAAGAGGAATATATTTTTTGAAGGCGTATATATACGCTCATGGCAGTTAAGGCGTTAATGACCCACTGACGAAGAAAAAAGAAATTCAGATGAAAATGCACGACTATATGTACCAGGAGTTTTTCAAAGTCTGGAGCAAAAGCAAAACCTGATTTTAAAAAAATCTATGGGTTAAACAAACTGGTTTGTAAATTAATATTCATCACCATAGGGGGTTTTATATGGCATGAAAAAATACTTCAAAATCCACTGCAGGTAACAGCATGGGCGAGCAATATGCATATAACTTAAACAATGCAAAATTAGTATCATGCCAAAACACACCGTGATTTCTGAGTGTAAGGCTGCCTAAAATCATATGTTTATAGGGGAAATCGGCAATTTTAATCGGAAAAATACCATTTGGCAGAAAGTAGCAGCCATTCCTGTTACGGTGGTGTTTTATGCTCTGTAAGGGATAGTTCTGCAACTGGAATGTGGTGGTGGATACATTGAGTGCAGCTGTAAAACATGCTGAAAAAATATTTATTTCCCATTATCACCTCTCAGTTTTCTTTGTAGCAGTGCCCTCTGCAGTTAAGATTTAATTTAATTAAATCCATATAAAATATTAAAAAAAAAACTGTCACACAAAACCTTATTACAGTAAATAATAATATGCATACCTCAAGTCTCCATCACACAGACCTTTTTTCTGTTGTATATTTTTATTTTGCTCTAGACTTTCGAAAAACTCAATATGTATTGTAAATACATAAACATGGTAAAAAGTTTCATAATTTTTCATTTTTCAAAAAAAGTTAGATCTCCAGAAAAAATTAATCAAACTATTATAAACAATTATGGTAAATCCATGATAAGCTTTAATGAACAATTGTGGTAGCGAATATAATTTTTAAATGAATTATAGTCACTAACTGATCAATCACTCTAACTGAAAAACTTTTTAATTATTAGTTTTTTTTAAATTAAAAAAGGATATGTTATTTAAATATTTTAATTTGCATCATGGCATTGATTTTAACCATGTGATAAATGTGTCATAAACACACATTGACATGAGTGAGTATATATGTGTGCAGTTCTATGTAAGTATATTTTTATGAACTGTATTTTCACCCTTTTTATGTAAATAATGATTCTTTTAGTCAGTTTTATGTGGTCTTTGGGGACCACTCATTTTTTTTTTTCCAATTTAATTTATTATTAGTTTGCCTTTAGTTGATTTCATCATTTTCAAATACAGCAATATTTATAAGAAAGCAGTTTTTTGTTTTAGCATGTTTCAGCATTTTTTATTATGAAAATGCAAAGAATCCTGATGTAGTCTGTACTGTGTAAATAACTGTCCTTATAAACTTTCTTTAATATCAAACTATCCTTTGTACAGAAATTATTTTAACAGAAAAAGTATTGGTGCTGTATGTCTTAAATTCATTTCAGTGATATTGCATTTTACAACATATAATTGCTATTTCTAGGGCTAAACTAGTACATATTTTGTGTTATGTCTGTTTTAATTAACGTCAATATAATGCATGATAATTTCGTTTACATGTTATGTATTGGATAATGGTTTTTACCAGAAGTGATTCAGAATTGGAATCTGAGTTTGTTTAAGCATTTTATATATAAAATATATACCTGTATATACTTAAACTGAAAAATGAATAAATGATTCTGTTTTACATGTTCCTGTTTTTTAACATATAGACACTCATATACACTTGTGTAAAATATGGGATGTGTTGTAACAGAGCTTATTTCACTACCTATTAGGTAGCTTTCAATACAAAAAAGTATAAAGCTATTGCAGCCGTTTGGAGGAAAGCACTTCCAGAAAATTTCGGTATATTTTCACCGATCATGACCCCCAGACCCCAAAACCATCCTTCGTTCAAATGTTGATTTATATATATATATATATAATTATAATATCTTTCTGATCTATGTCATATGAGAACACTCGTATTTATAATTCAATTTGGATGAAACTAATTGTGTGTATTAAGCTCACTAATGTCTCAACCGAGTTCATTGGCCAGCTTGGTCCGCCATCTTGTTTCAAAATGACGCCCACTGAAAGATTTAAAACTAAAATAAATATACAAAAAAGTTAAAAATTCAAGTTTATTTTTTGCTTACGTGTTAGGCCTGGATACAAGGATTCTGGAGCATTTTTTGTTTTACCTCTATCTTAAAAAATGGCTAAGATAGAGCAGTTTGAAATTCTAAGGTGGCTGACATTTTGAAACAAGACAGTACATTACAAAAAGACAATGATTAATTTATTAGTTTTAGTGAACGCAATTTCTCGCAACATCTTTCATTGTTATCATTTTCCCAATCATACACATAAAACTATATATTCATATCCGTTAGGGCCAAATTCTCGCCAAATTTGGCGACCAAAATAAGGCTCTATAAATGAAGCCAACTTGGCTATAGGCCACTAATTTGGCATATTTCTCATTCAAATACCGTATTAACGAATTTTCTGTAATCGGGCTCTTTGCATTTTAGCTTGCTGTTTCGAGTAACATTAGCTAACTTTTTAAACGAAGATATAGGAAAGCTACCTTTTCCTCCCGGTACAGGCCGGAAGGACTTTTAGATATACAGGGTTTCTCAATTCCAGTATAAATTTTAAGAGGTGGTAGAGCACACCACAAGTTTTGGTACTTTAATGTCAGTTGGATGCAAATCTTGCCAATAACATTTTTTGTCATTTTATTGTTTACATATAAATTGGAAACAATGCTTTGATGCTGAAGCTTATGGTTGTATTAAGTTTTTTTTTTCTGTATTTTAAATGAAATGACTGAAAAGCATGCATTTTAAATGTATGTGCTTTAAGTGAAAGGTTTACATTTTAAATGAAATGAATATAATATGAATGATGGCAACATAAACAATATTTGACGATTTATCACTTGTGTTCAGCTAACATAAATGTACCTAACTTTTGTGCAGGAGACCAGGATGACAATCTCATTATTCAGTCAAATACAGGGCCAAATCTTACTGCAATCCAAACTCTGGACTTTGTTTATAACTTATAACTTTTGTTCATAACAATAATGAAGATATTTGACTGAAAATTTCAACAGACATGTCTTGCTTTGTGCAAAATGTGATGACATAAGAAGTGCTGGAAGTGGCCGTCACTGCATCCAAAGAGTGTTTAACACTCACATTTCAAAACATAGCTGTATTACGATTACATACGATGTAACTGACCGAATTACTGTACACTTCCAGAATTTTTGGTGATGTCTTTGCAAGTCAGTCACACAAAGCAAGAAAATTTTGTTAAAGTACCTTTATTATTTTCAAAGTTGAAAAATATAAAAGCAGAGTTCGGATTGAAGTGAGACACCCTGTATTTTTGAATGAATGGAATAACTGGATTGCGGCTTTGGTTTCCAACACAAAAATTGTTTGTTGTAGTGTGTTATCTGTACTATCTCTTAAAATTTGTAATACCTGGTACACCCATTTGTAATCCTCTGAGACACTCTGCATACAGGGTCAGCATTAGATTGTGTGCAAATATCATTTTTGGGACCATACATTTTCTTTTCAACGGTACCAAAAAAAACCCAAGAACAATAATAATAATAATAGTAGTAGTCTAACTGGAAAATTGGACCCTTAAATATAAGGATTAGGTGCGAGCTTTTAGGGATACTTTATTTTATTATTATTATTACAGAACTGAAAAAAAAAAAGCAGAAATAAAAGGGTTTTTTAGATTCGTTGGGGGTATTGCACATGTCGCACTTCCCTTATGGACATGTCGCACTTCCTAAATATGTAATTAGTAAAAATTAAAAAAAAAATCTTAAAAAGTATGTTTTGTAAGGATATTTTAAAAATCCAATTTATTATATTTGCAAGGATACTTTAAATTAACTTTTGTTCACGTTTGTACATGAAAAATTACTCAATTTCAAAGTATCTCTCAGTTTAGTCAGGCACAAAAAAGACGGAATTTCCTACCTTCATGGTCGGACTAGACCAGAGATAAGGGTGCAGATCTTGGATTTTCAGAGGGCTCAAATATTTTAATGAATTCAAGCCAATTTACCTGCTTGTGTAGTATTTGACTTTAAAGGGTTTAATGCATTCGCAGAGCACCAAATATAAAATTGGCTTGTTATTATATCTCCTAGGCTCAGGGGCGCCATTTGGTAGCAGCTAGGAGTGGCAGTTGTCCCTCCCCCCCCCCCCCCACCTCTCTTCAAGTAATTTTATATGTCAGAAAATTTTAGTCATCACAGGTCAGACTCAAAAATATTTTTAAAAGTTTCTCAGAAGCTAGAATAACGTGTCAGATTTGCCTAAAATCGAACATTAGCATTAAATAAACACTTTAAGCACAACAAATATCAGTAATTCTTGCTAAAGCCTTGCTATTCTAACATTCTCAAAGTGAGAAGCATTTATTATTAATAAGTACTTTGGCTAATTTAAAAAATATATATGCGAAAAAAAAAAAAATAGCAATTGTTTCTTAGCTGTGTACAACAAGATCACAAGAAAACTTGCCTCCCTCAGGCCTTGAATTTTAGAGATAAGTTTTCCGCTTTAGTCAAAATTTTAAGAAAGACCCCCCCTTTTTTTTTTCTTTTTTTTTTTTTGTATGTGTGCAAAGGTAGGGGTGTTATAATTAAAGTTCTTAATTATTATTTTTTATTATTATAGTCACATATTTACTGCAATCATTACAATACTATCAAATAATTTGCTTTATTAAATCATATTATATACAGTACACTCTCAAAAATCTCCACAGCCTGGGGTTAGAGTCTGCGCGAGCCGGGTTATCCAGACCTAAACCCGAAAATCCTATTTCAAGTAGAGTCCTGTAAGGATCAAATTGTACCCGACCAAAACCCAACAAAAGGAATTTCCTCAACTCTAATACGAAGTGAAAGAAAATTAATCCATATTTTAATACAATTATATAAAATTAGTATATAATTACACCTCTAAAAGGAATTTTCTTTTATGTACAAAAATAAACACATATACACTCATTAATGTTTAAACGAGCAGGGAAGACCGACCTATGCTCGGTCAAAATTAGCTTTCAGTTGAAATATCATGTCCCATGACCAAAATGACCCACTAATCAAATTTTCTCGAACGTGTGACCAAGCCCAATTGTCTTCTCTTGTCCGAAACCTGTAGGGCACAAAATTTAGTTCAAATCGTCTGAGCCGTTTTTAAGATAAAAATAGCTTGGCCATAATGACCCATGACCAAAATGACCCACTAATCGAAATTTCTCGAACATGTGACCTAACCCAATAGTCTTCTCGTTCTCTAAAACTGTAGGATACTAAATTTACTTCAAATCCTCTTAGCCATTATTAAGATAAAAATAGCTTGACCCATGACCAAAATGACCCACTAATCGAATTTTCTCGAACATATGACCTAACCCAAGAGTCTTCTCGTGCCCGAAAACCATAGGATGCAAAATTTAGTCTAAATAGTCTGAGCCGTTTTTTAGATAAAATTAGCTTGACCCACAGTGACCCAAAAATGGTATACTAATCGAATTTTCTCGGACAAGTGACCTAACCCAATGATTTTCTCGTGCCCAAAATTCATAGGATAAGAAATTTAATAAAAATCGTTAGAGCCGTTTTTTAGATAAAATTAACTTGACCCGCGTTGATGACCCACTATTCTAAAGTCCTCGAACATGTGACCCAGCCCAATAGTCTTCGCGTGCTCGAAAATAGTAGGATACAAAATGTAGTCAAAATTGTTTGAACCGTTTTTCAGATACAATTAGCTTGACCCTGACCCATGGTGACCCAAAATGACCCACTAATCGAATTTTCTCGAACATGTGACCTAGCCCAATGGTTTTTCGGTGCCACAAAACGGAGGAATACAAAATTTCGTCAACATTGTTAGAGCCGTTTTAAAGATAAAATTTGCATATATATATATATATATATATATATATATATATATATATAAAAACTTATTGCAAAAATTAACCATATATATATATATATCATATATTCTAATACGAGCAAATCTTGTGTGTGGTTATATATATATATATATATGCAAAAATTATCTTAAAAACGGCTCTAGCGATTTTGACGAAATTTCGTATCCTACCATTTTGGGGCACCAGAAAACCATTGGGCTAGGTCACATGGTCGAGAAAATTCGATTAGTGGGTCATTTTGGGTCATTTTGGGTCATGATCTAGCTAATTGTATCTAAAAAACGGTTCAAACGAGTTTGACGAAATTTTGTATCCGACCATTTTCGTGCACGAGAAGACTATTGGGCTGGGTCAGATGTTCGAGAACTTTCGATTAGTGGGTCATTTTTGGGTCAGCGCGGGTCAAATTAATTTTATCTAAAAAACGGCTCTAACGATTTTGATTAAATTTTGTGTCCTACGAGTTTCGAGCACGATAAAAGCATTGGGCTAGGTCACATGTCCGAGAAAATTCGATTAAATTTTGTATCCTACGAGTTTCGGGCACGCGAAAATCATTGAGCTAGGTCACATGTTCGAGAAAATTCGATTAGTGGGTCCTGTCTGGGTCATTGTGGGTCAAGATCTAAAAAGCGGCTCAATTTACACTAAATTTTGCATCCTATGGTTTTCGGGCACGAAAAGACTGTTGGGCTAAGTCGCATGTTCGAGAAAATTCAATTAGTGGGTCATTTTGGTCATGGGTCATGATATTTGAACTCAGATTTAATTTTGACCGAGCATAGCTCGGTCTTCCCTGCTCGTATATATATATGTAGCCATACGCTTAAAATTTGCTCGTATTAGAATATATGATATACAGTTTGTTTTTCACTTGAAAAATATTCAGAACTTCCTTTTGAGAAATCGGGTCAATTTGAACACGACCCGAAAGAGACAAAACCGAACTCGAAACCGACCTGAACCCGAAATATTTAAAGTCAAACCCGACTGCAATAAAAAAAAAATTGCGTCGACCCGACCCGCGGTTCCAGTAAAATCGGATTATCCGATCCGATGCAGAATTTCAAATTAACCCATAACCCGAAATAAAAGAAAATTAATCGATATTTAAATACAATTATGGGAAAAGTAGTCTACAATCATATCTCTAATATAAATTATATTTTTATGTAGAAAAATGAACATATAACAGTCAAACTTCTGTAATACGAGCACCGTTAAAACGAGCAAGTTGAACGTTAAGAATGGTTCATCATTTAAATTAAACTATATTAAAAATTTCATTCTTTTTACGAGGTACAAAGCAGGATCACGGGTTATAGGACTAAAACATCTATTCGTTTCAATGTGATTTTCCACGAAAAGTAAGGTAGAATTAGGAAAGAAATCCCTCTTTTATCGAACGCTGTCCTCTCTCATCGATAATATTTCTACATTACAAACTGTCTATTAAAGTGTAATAATTTATCATACCAGAAATAATATAATTTTTTAAGGAGACCTTCCATCCAAGGAAATGCAAAGACACATATGTCCTAAGGTCTTGAAGAAATGAGAGATAAGGACATTTCAGATACAACCGCTTTGTAAGATTTACAACTGAGCCATAGTAAGGAAGGAGCATATGAGAAAACCTCTGTTTCTTTCTTTAAATCGGCAGCTGGGACATATTAAGCAGCCTTTTCAATACTCTTATTGCACTGTTAAAATGAAAAGTACTGTAAAAGCACTGTAAAGCACTGTAAAATCAATAGCTGGAAAATTGCAGTGACGTTTGAAATTTTAGCCAAAAAAGGGAAGTGATCAGTTGCATTACTGTACGTCGCCCATGTCCTTTGAAATTACTATAAAATTATAGTTCTTTACTGATACTATTTTGATATTGTCTAAAGCAGTGGTTCTCAACCTTTTTTACCTAATGGCACACTTAAACCTGCAGTTAAACTTCCACGACACACTAAAATTATGATTACAAAAATATATATATATCAAAGGAATGTGTATCACTTTAATTTTATTTACAAACATCAACAAAATTCTCCATTAGGACAAGAAAAAGAGCAAAATAATTTATGAAAATTTTTAATAAAATAGTGTTAAAATTCTCATATAAATATATACATTTATATTTACTATTTATATTTAGCCTTAATGTACATTAACATTTATAGAAATATCTGAGCTTGACATTTTTTAATTAAATATTTTCTTTATAAGGTAATTTTGGGATAGGTATCATCTTAAAATATCCAATGCGATCATTTATTATGTTTCAGGAGGTTAATTTTTTTCTGGAATAAATAAATTTATCTGAAGATGCGAAACCATCTTCACAATTTTCTCGTATGCAAATAAAGAAAAAATCTTCTAAATAATGCAATTTCATGATACTAAACATCGTTTCAAAATAAATCGTATAATATGAATGTTAAATCATCGAGAGTTTCGTTAATTCTTAAAATCTTGATACCACTTGACTGAAAATGTTGAACGTACACCTGAGCTCTTCTCACGGGCACATCACTGTGCCGCGGCACACAGGTTGCGAACCACTGCTAAAGAAAATGACGCTCACTAAAGTAAGACTGAATATTTTGTTAACTTTGTGATATTAAGTTAATTTTAGCATTGAAGTATAGTTAGAGCAATTAATCGTAGTAATTAGTTTAATTATGTATGTGTTTTTAGGATTTATTATTTTGACGGGTATTAGAGTAACAGTTAGTACGAGGACTTCTATAATTACCTTGCTTCTTGTATTAACACAGATTTTTTTCCGCGATCGTTTCACGGGATTCACGACTTTTTCTGCTATTGTTTGGCGAAATTCGCGATTTTTTCCCGCAATCCTTTGCTGATAGTTTAAATACATACGTTATAGTGATCACAGCATTACCAAATTCTATCCTACTTTTGAGATTGCTATACAGCGAAGTTGCTGCATTTTTTTTTTTTCGGCGCGAAGCGTACATGCATGTGTTACAGTGATTGCACCATTACGGAATTTCATGTATTTTTGAGAATTCGATACAAGGAAGTTGTTGCATCGAGTGTTTTTTCTTCTTTTTTTCATTGGTGCAAAGCGCTTATACATAAGTTATAGTGACTAAATTTCTTATATTTTTGAAAATCCAATACAATAAGGGTGCTACATCCGTGATTTTGTGATCGGGGCATTACTGAATTTCATGTATTTTAAATATTCTAATACAAAGAAGTTGCTGCATCCAGTGATGATATTTTTTTTCGTTTTTGATTGGCACGAAACGCATAGGGTTGGGTTGGGTTGATTATTGACGGCCAATTATCTACACTAGGGATATAGGCCCGGGGGGAGTGCCCTTCGTGGGGGTCTTTCTAAGGGAACCTAACCCGTATTTACGCATGGATAAATACACGGCTCGAAGAAAACCACGAAAACTCCGAACGATTAGGCCGACGGGCGCGATTGGGATCGAACCCAGCACCTCCCGTCTACCAGCTTCGAGAGCACAACCTCTCAGCCACTGGTGGGGCCGAAACGCTTAGTAAATGCATTATAGTGATCGTGGCATAACCTAATATATGTATTTTTGAGATTATTTTACAACGAGATTGTTCCTACATTTTCCTTTCTAGAGAATCTTGTTTAAATTCACGATATTTTTTTGCCACTGCAGTTGATTCATTTCAAAGTTATGGCAATTGGGCCAATTTTTAACAACGGGGAATTAATGTAAGGGCATCTGACCCTTGCCGTGTCTTCTAATCTCGTTTTCTCATGGTTGAGTGGCTATTGGTTCGGTCAGTCGGAACGGCTAGAAATAAATGTGTCTGAGCTAATGGTTGGTTGTTCATTGGAGTAAAAATCTAAATTGTTAATTGACAAACAGTGTGATCTACCGGGAAACGTGAACTAATAATAACAAAATGTATTAATTGATCCTATTTTAATTAGAAACTTCGACTAATTTCTTAAATTTTGATTAAAAGTTCTAAAGTTACTGATTAAAATTAAGTAACAAATAAATCGGTCAAGTCGGAGTAATAACTCGCGCTCAAAGGGTTCCTTACATTAAATTTATTAATTAACAAACTCCTACTACACCTAATTTTTTGAGTATATTCGGAAATAAGAGGGGGGGGGGGGGAGATTTTTGCATTACACTTTCGACGATATCTTTTAAAACCAAAATAAACAAACATATTTTTGAGTTCGGTGTTACGAGATCTTTCGAACGATACCATACGCGATAGATAAAAAAATATATATTTTTTAAGTAACTAAATTAATATCTCGTCCAAAAACCGACAATTTTTTTTCGAAAATCATATATCCTTAGAGCAGTGGTTCCCAACCTTTTTTTAGCCGCGCCCCACCAAAACATCTCTAAAATGATGATGTCCCCCCCCCCCCTCTATAACACATAATTCTTATAAAATTTTAAAAGAATTTACTCCTGATAGAATAAAAATCATTTAACATTGATCCTGAAATGTGCCGAAGGTAATAGATGAATCAAATATTTTTTATAATCATCTGATACTCCTCGTAGTTTACTGGCACATGGTCGCCACGTATGCGTGATGCATAGAGTGCTCAGAATCCTTGATTAGAAAAATCGATAATTTTGAATAAAACAATTTTTTTCTTATTTAATCACAGCATTTCTGGGATTAAATTACGCAACAATTTCTAATCAGAATAAAACGTGATAAAAGATTCTGTAAATGAAGGTCGTCAAGCAATTAATATACACTTGAATAGTGTCATGTGTAAAATTAATTTTTATGTGACATATCGCAGTGCGACTCATTCAATAAATAATCGAAAAAGTTGTTTAAAATTCTAAAATACTTATAAATCAGAAAAATTATAAAGAATTTTTAAATATATAAAAGTATCTAAATATCTTTAAAAGTTTTATCTATAATTATTCTGGTAGTATTGTATTTAAAACTTTTGAATGGATACTTTTTAAAAACTGAAAAAAAAACTTATTTTTTTAAATTTTGTTTTTGAAATTTGAATGTGTAACTTTTATTTTCAGTCTACAACATTACTATTAGAAAAACAATTCAGAAAGTATGGGTTCACAGATATTCCGAATTGTCCCCTTGAAAAGTTAAATTGCCCCCCTGAAAAGTCAAATTGCCCCCCTGTGGGGCGTACGCCCCCCGTTGGGAAACACTGCCTTAGAGGATTCTGCGTTGATAGATATCTTGAGCGCCCGTGACCCGTCAATTCCCCGGTGATCGCCCATGAAGTAATGTTGTGTCTAACGGAAAGATGCGTTTTTCTCAAAAACTATGTGACCTAGGAAAATCGCTAAAGTTTTCCTGCAACGTTCAAATAAACTTCTACTACCTCTAATTTTTTCATAATTTTTCTTTCAGTAGATTCGGAAATAGAGGGGGGGGGGGGGAGGATGTGGACATATTTTTGCATTGTAATTTCGACAATATCTCTGAAAATATAATACCTAATTTTTTTTTTTTTTTCTTTTTTTTTTTTTTTAAAGGGGGTATTTTTGAGTTTGATATTACGAGATCTTTCACATGGTACACTACACGATATACAAAAAGAAAATTTGTTTTTTCAAGTAACTTAATTGCTTCCTCCCCTAAATTTTTCATAAACATATTTGTGATTGGCTAATAATCCGAAAAAATGTCGGTCAATAGGCTTTATAACTTTTCCAAGTTTGAACTTTCCACGCCCGTAGTTTACGAGTAAAAGGGCTATAACAGACGGACAGACACGGGACTAATCTTATAATGGTTCCGTTTTTACTTTTAACCCTTTAACGGATAAAGCACTTCAATTGCTAAGATGTTGAAATAAATGATTGACACCGGAAATTATGAACAAATTTATTTTTATATAAGAAAAGAGCGATATTTCACATATATAATAAATGAAAAACATTTCTATTAAAATTCTGCTGTCATTGTTGAGTTTCGTAATTAAAGTTTTGTGGTTTCGTGGGGAAACCAATGAACGTTAAAGGGTTAAAGTACGGAACCCTAAAAAAGCACCGTGAACTGATAAATAAAGTAGAAAACTTTGTTGATCTCCATAAAAAAAAAAAAAAAAATAATAATAATACAATAGATACAACAGTGCCATTTTGGATCATATGAATAAGGCGTTAGAACAGCTGTAGTCAACCTCTTTTTCTCGCGGGCCGCAAACATATGTTTGGGACATTAGGCGAGCCGCAACACACTTATATAACAATGTGAAAAATAGGTTATTAAAATAGTGTAATAACAAAAGTAGTATAAACAAGAACGAAAAATCAAGCGTCAAGCATAAATTACGTAACACTTTCCAACGCTTCCAAAATAATTTTACAAATCATTACCGTTTAATAAGCTGAAAGATAACATCTAAGTAAACAATTTGGAAAACGCATCATCTATTTAAAAACGTAATTTCAGGAATTTGCAACATATACAATATTCGGAAAATTTTCCGAATACTTTTATTCAGCCCTATGATCTATAGATCTGTATATATACTACATAGGATGCTAAATTTTAGGAAATACGTAGCACAGTTTAAAATTCTACTTCTGGCGTTTCTGCCAATACACGGAAATGTGTTCGCGAACTTTTGTGCTGTTTTGTATATGAAATACAGAATTTATACACACCAAGTAATAGACAGAAAGTGAGTTAAATTTAAAATCGCGTTCAGCAACTTAAAACGCACTTCCAGGAATTATTTTTAACAGACAGTAGATAATTCTTTTGTGTGTCCCTGTAAATGAACGATGACTGCTATACACACACTATTCTGTAGTAAGCCTTTTGTAATGCACCTTAGTGATATATATACATTTCAATGTGTTTAAAACAGTGAAACATTACTTAATTAAACCGCAAACGATTTTTCTCTATAGACGTAATGAAACGGAATTCTTTTGACTGTCCCTGTAAAGTAACTATAAGTGCTATGCACACCCTATTCCATATTAAGCTTTTTGTAATGCACCTTAGTGATATATATCAATTACAATGTATATGAAAATGTGTAACATCATTAAAATAAACCGCAAATGATTTTTCCCCATAGACCGTAATGTAATGGAATTCTTTTGAGTGTCCCTGTAAAAAACTATAAGTGCTACACACTTCAGTTGAAATAGGGAACATGCTATAGATAACAACAATAACATATAAAAATTGCAGGGCAATCCGAGCATATTTACAGGAGTTAGAGCACGGCCAGACAAACCGAAGTCATAAACACTTTTCA
The DNA here is from genome assembly GCA_963931845.1 of Maratus michaelseni. Taxonomy (NCBI): domain Eukaryota; kingdom Metazoa; phylum Arthropoda; class Arachnida; order Araneae; family Salticidae; genus Maratus; species Maratus michaelseni. The sequence goes on from OZ007595.1 coordinate 129,175,543, forward strand.
ACTAGGTTGGAAAGTGTTAATAAAAAGCAATGTAATAAAGTTAGTGTAATCAGCTGATCAGTAGGATTCGACGTTTGTCGCGGAAGAAATGTTATAAAAAATTTAAACACCACTATTTTCATATAGTTTGTTCATGATTTGTTTTGTAAATGATGTAGTAATATGCCGCTAAGATTCTTGTTTGTAAATAGTGGTGTAAAAACTTTTTACTGACAATTTTCTCCCATAATAAACGTTTGACCCTGATCAGCATTATTAGCTATATGGTAAATATAAAACGTAACAATATACCATTGCAGCATTTCCAAGTTCTAAGTTTAAAAAAATTTAGGAGATTTTCTTTAATATATCAGTCTTTTGCTCAATACAAAAAGTTTTTACTATTTTTTTAATGTTGTTTAATATAGTGCAAATTTAATTAATTTGGAATAATGTTTGATCAGTGTTAATGATTAAAAAATATGTATACCACTATAGCAAAAATAGGACTATATATAAAAAGAACTTTTAACTAACGGAATGGTATTTAAGATGTTTTAACATAATTTTATATTAGTAATTATAAATAACAGGACAGATTTTGTCTTCACGTGAAAATATATAAAAGAAAAGTGAAAGTCTTAAAAACGTTTCATGCACATCTCTATTAATTTTATAAATATAAATTAATGATTTATGTGTCTCGGGCCGCATATAAAAGGTCGCCGGGCCACATGCGGCCCGCAGGCCGCAGGTTGAGTATGGCTGGGTTAGAATGACAGCGGAGTATGTCACAATTTAGTGATTTGAGAAATGTAGGGTTTTGTGAAACTTTTTGTATTGCCGTTGCATTGAGTGGTCAAACTTGTTTTGCCCTCTGGCGACTCCCTATGTGAACTATGGCTTTTTTGACTGGCACATTGAACAGAAGTGAATATACGTTCAGTGAAAATATGGTTATCTCGATTTTTAAAATTTTTGACTTACTCCAGTGTCATTCTGACCCCCCCCCCCCCCCCTCCCTCATATAAAATTGATCCTTCATCAAGTGTAAAGCCAACACGCGGTGAAAGGCAGCTACACAAGGCGAAGTAAAAAGAAAAAATCGCATAAGTCGGGAAAGGGATGGATTAAAATTGCTTATATGATTATCGATTTCTTTTGTTTAACAAATATTTCATCATTTTTTATTTGTATTTTAACAAATACAAATAATTCGGTTAATATATAGAAGCAAAAAACCTATAAAAATCCTCGTATTGACCGTTACTCTTAATGACCGTGAAGATATTAAAAATTTAAAAAACATACACGTAATTAAACTAATTACTACGATTAATTGCTCTAACAGGCCTCGGAGCGGTCTGTATTAAAAGAGATTAAATCAAAATTTTGTCCACCACTATTTCCATACGAAAACTTTAGATTTAGATTTATCTTGCATATGTTGTAAAAGACCGCTTCGTGAACAGCTTTTTCTTGCAACTGTTGTAGAAATCGACCGCCAAAATAATTTTAAACAATTACCGGTGGAGCGCTCCGAGGCCTGCTCTAATTATCTCAATGCTAAAATTAACTTTATATCATAACGTAAATATAAAATATTGGTCTTATATTTGTGTCATTTTCTTTTAGACTGTACTAAAGTCAAAGCCTCTAAAGCAGCGTTTCTTAAACTTTGTGATCTCGCGGACCCCCTTTTGATGTGATATGCATTTCGGGGACCACCAACAATATTTTTATTAATGTATGATAAGAAATTGTTTTAACGTATACACCTTATTTATTTTTCATTACACATATTCTACACTGCTCAAAACAATTACAGGATATTGCAGTTTTAGGTGGATTTTGTATCTGGGAAACTTTTTAGCTGATTGATACATGGTCGACAGACATAGTAGGTTATATGAGAATAAATTACACATGTTTGGCAGAAAAAAATGCATTTTATTGCGCATTTGTGTACAAAAGGAAAAAAACACAATTTGTGCATATGAGAAAAAAAGAATAAGAAAAGGTGTTTTCTTCAAAGAAAATCATTTTCAGTAGGGGGTATGGTTTCCACGGGCGGCCAGCAACGTTGAACACCTTTGAGGCATGGACTCAATGAGGCTATTAATGACGAGTTGGGGTATTCTGCCCCACTCTTTCAGAAGAGCTCTTTCCAGTTCTTGGAGAGTTTGTGGGGGTTGTTGGCGGCCAGAAACTCGTCTTCCTAGAGCGTCCCAAACGTGCTCGATTGGATTCATGTCTGGAGAACACGCTGGCCATTCCATTCGAACGATTCCTTCCTCGAAAAGGAAATCCTCCACCAGGTTTGCACGATGTGGCCTGCAGTTATCGTCCATTAAAATGAAGTTATCTCCGATTGCTGCAGCGTAAGGGACTACAATAGGTCTGAGGATCTCATCCCTATATCGGCGACCAGTCAGAGCTCCATCTCGAATGATGTAGAGGTCAGTGCGCCCGTCAATGGAGATGCCACCATACACCAACACTCCTCCACCGCCAAATCTGACACTTTCGTGCACGAACGCAGGATTATTCCTACTGCCACGGTCCCTCCAGATGAAAATACGCCTATTATCCGGATGCACAGAAAAATGGGACTCGTCAGAAAACAGAATATTGCTCCATTAATTCTCCTCCAGTTGACATGCTCGGTTGCCCACTCCCTGCGGTCGCGACGATGCCTTGATGTTAATCTAACACATACCATCGGTCGGCGAGCATACAGACCTACAGCATGGAGCCGGTAATCGGTTCTTAATATTTTCACACATATTCCCCCTTCGGAGCATTGAAAAGTCTCCCCAAAAGCATTTGGAGTTTTATGCTTATTAATGATCTAGATTTACAAAGTTCTAGTTTTGCAAATCCCCCTTCCCTTGGAGATACAGAAATTTCTCCCGAAGAAAAAAAAAATCTAAATTGAACATTGGGCTTGAGGACCCCTGGATGTAAGCTCACGGACCCCCAGGGGTCCGCGGACCACAGTTTAAGAAATGCTGCTCTAAAGAATACTATAGTACTCCAAAGGACATGAACAATGTATAGTAATCAGGGCTTACATTGCGCCGGAGCCCACCGGAGCCCGTCTCCGGTACTTCTCTGCTTTTAATAAATATTTAAATATTGGTCGGAATTCACCGGAGCCCATAAATACTGGGCTCCGGAGCCCAGTGCAAGCGCTTCTGAAAAACCGAAACCTAAATTACCCTTTCCTTTTCCTCCCATATCCAAGTTCATATCGAAGTTCATATCTTGGTTCGATTCTTCAGCATATAAATATTAATTTTTGAAAATTTCATTCATTTTTTCATAAAAATGCATAGCTGCGAACTATTCTTTTTTTGTGTTAACACTATTTCCGAATCACAATCCTTACTTTATTTAATCGCAGAATTCTGCGATTAATTTACATTAAAATTAGGCAAAGACTTCTATTCGGCCGGAGTGATAACTAAAAAGTGGAATAATTGACAGCAAAGTAAATGCAGATATATAATATTTAATTTTTTTATTTTGCTAAGGAAAAAAATTGCTTTAAATTTTACAAATATACAACATATAATGTATGAAATATAAATATGCAGATTGGAGTGACGGTGGAGGGGGGAGGGAGGGGCACGTTACGGTTATTAGTACTGCAGAATATTAGGGCTCCGGTACTTTTTTTTGTCAGAAATTAAGCCCTGTTAGTAATGTAATTGATCACTTCAATTTTTCTCGGAAAAAGCCGGGTAACATTACAATAGATACTGCAAATTTAGAGCTATGGAGCCTTTATACATCTTTCGGTCAAGCGGTCTGACTGAGACACGTTAAGGGTTAAATCCACGAATTGAACTTCAATTTATATCTTCCAAAAAACTCATTCGATTGATTTTTTAATATATATATATATATATATATATAGGGGGGGGGAGGGAACGTCTTAATTACTGAAGTAAAACATCGTTCTTGTAGACAGACACTTTTATTGATAATGGACGAGGACAGAACAAAGATGAAACATGCAATGAATTAAACTGGTGGACAGCCGATATTCGTCGAAATAACAAACATAACTTAGCATCGTACTTTACATCTTATGAAAAAAACACAAACTTGTACACTTCTGATTTTAGGAACGTCGGAAACTTAGTGCGTCGTTAGCAGCGATTGCTACCTTTCTCTCCTGCGCACTACTTACCGTCTTTTAATCTCGTAGCAGGTTCTCGTCGTTAGTGAGTGCGCTCGCTGCGCCGTCTTGTGGCAGCAGATCCGACCCCACATATATATACAATACAGTGAATGGACAGGGGCATGAACATAATCTTGGCATTTTCTCGATTCAAAAACATTTTTTTAAGTTATGATTTTTTTAAAATTAATCAATGTTAAAAAATGTATAAATACATTAAAATTTACATGAAAAGAATAAACGCCACCAGATCTATGGCTGTGTGCTTTTACAGCTCATTAGTTTTCAAGAATCTCATTTTTCGGCGGTGTAAGGGGACAGCATCCTGTTATTGTTTGTTTATACAGAAAATAAAATCTTATAAAATAACCCGCACAAAATTCTATAAACCTTTCTTTTAATAAAAGTTTGCTTTTAGTTTTTCTATATAATTTTGCTGGTAACTAATTGAGTGTTTTTGTTCTTTTTCTCTGTAAGATTTTAATTTGATTTTTACTTTAATGGATAAACCCCTAACATATTTTCTTTCATAATTCTATGAAGATATAAGATAAATGCATAAACTATAGACTTTTCCAGGCTGAACTGAACCAAGGAACGCGAATATAGTGTCAAAAGTGTGTGTTACCTACCACTAAAAAACAAAAATGGTGCAATTTTTAATATGAAGATAAATTTAATCCGGCTGTCCAACCTGGAGTCCGCTATTCACCAGAAAATTATTACAGAAATATTTGTCTTATTCAATCTCCGAATATCTACGATTAAATAATTTGAATATTTCTGTAAGAATTTTCTGGTGAGTAGCGAGTGCCAGGTTGGACAGCCCTGCGTTTAATCTATGCATAGCATTATAGTAGATGTTAAAACTAATCGGTTTATAGGTACACCATTACAAAGCCATATAGCAGCTGAATGCCATCTTCTTATAAGCCTTAAAATTTCAGCGTTAGAGGCTTTTCAAAGCTTTCTTAATATGCCAGTATAGAGATAATCGCGCCAAACTAAATGAATGAACGCCACTAATCAAATCGTACGAATTATTATAAGAATGCATGACATATACACGAATTATCGCATGCCATTAAAAAGCCATATCATAAAGCTATCTTTTTATGAGCTTTAAAATTTCAGTGTTCGAGGCTTTTCCAAGTTTGCTTAATATGGCAATATAAACGCGTTAAACTAATGAATAATCGCCAGTAATCAAATCGTGCGAATTATTATACGAGCGTACGAATTATAACTAACTATCGTACACCATTAAAAAGGCCATAGCTAAAGCTATCTTTTTAGGAGCCTCTAAATTTAAGCGTTAGAGACTTAATCAAGTTAGTTTAGCCCTTTCAGGGGGAAATCTCTTCCATTGCTAAAATGTTGAAATGAATGACTGAAACCGGAATTTATTTAGAAATTTATTTGGAAAAAGGAAAAAAGCTATATTTCACATACATAATAAAAGAAACATTTCATACCAAAATTCCGGTGCCATTGTGGCATTTGGGAATTAAACTTAAGTGGTTTCATAAACATACTGCTACCCTTGAAATAGACCAATATTGAGATAATCGGGTTAATCTAATGAAAAATCGTCAGTAATCAAATCGTGTGAATTATTATACGAATGTATGAATTACATACGAGTTATCTTACACCACTAAAAAGCCATAACTAAAAATTACTTTTTATGAACCTTAAAATTTCAGCGCTACAGACTTCCCACGTTTGTTTAATATGCCAGTATTGAGATAATCGCGCCAAACTAATGAATAATTAAGTTTGCTGCAATAAAACGAGTGGAATACAGGCTATTGTACTTCTCTTATCTACCAGACGCAGGTTATTAGTGGTAGCAGATAAAGTTACGGGGGAAAAAATGCGGGGAAATTCCCTTTTCAAGTTTTGATTTTAAATCGGCGTAGTTGGATTATTTTAAATAGTAAACTGATATTCTCTTTAAAGGAACTAGATGATATCTTTGAAATAAAACACTAGTTTTTTTCTCTCTCTTCATTTAATAAAACTTCTCATGTTCTTTTTCTATAATGGAATCCATGGATACATATTTGTGCGAACTATTTTTTGAGGTTATGAAGAAGCATTTAACCGATTTCCTGAACAGTGACAGTATTAAGAGAGTGAAGAAAACGTTACCTGAAATTAGGAAAAAATATAAAGGTGAAAGAGTAAGAAAAGGCGAAAGAATGGGTTTGGTTCGTAGTTTTCCGTCTGAGGCTTGTGGCTCAACATCAAACATGCAAAATGTTGCCTATTTCTATGAATGCAGTACTTGCCTAGCTAGCTCCACAGCAATAAGCTTTCTTGAACTAACAAGAGATAATTTGGAATTTTTTAAAAAGAAAATGCATCGAAAATCTCTGAGTCTTTGTTGCATTGCAGGTAAGGTTAAAAGATTTTAAACAGATGATTAAAATTAGCAATTTAAATCGTGAATTTTTTAAACATCATTGATTAAAATCATAAATTTTCTTAATTTTTATAATGATGTGAAAAAGTATTAAAAACTAAAATGAACATAAATTACGATGTTTCTAAACATATTTTGAGTAAATGAAAGAAGGTTAAAATAAATGCTTACAAGGTTGATTCCTTATGCTTATAAAACACTAAAGTACAATAAGGTTATGTAAATAGTAAGTTTTATTAAGGATAAAAAGCATTTCATTTAAAATTGATATTTAACTATATCTATTACAATTCATAATGCCATAATAACTTCCTTTGAGTAAAAAAAAACAATTGCTCTTTTATGTAAAATAAGCATAACAAACCTAATAATTTTTTCTAAGTAAAAGAATATTTCTCTTATTTATTTTTTTAATTTACTTTTACAAATAAGTTTATAATAGAAGATTGCAGCTAAAAGAGAATGAAATAATGGTATCTTCTCAACAGGTATTGTAAAAAAAAAAAATGTACATCTTTATTTAAAAAAAAAAAAAAAAAAAAAAAAAAAAAAAGTAGCATCGCTGCTATTGCAGTAATTGAGTTTATTGTGATGTTTTCAATTTCTCGGCTTTTCCTTCAAAAACTATTGCATATAAAAACATGAAAATTGGTTTTATAGAGAAATGCACATTGAAGCAGGCAGTTTTTAAATCGAAGAATTACTTTAAGCTCTATTTTATGTTGAAATGTTCAAGATAGTTCAGTTAAATGGGCTTTGTAGGACTAAAAACTATGCAATAAAAAAAAAAAAATTGTCGTCCATATTTGACTAGATTATGATATGCTATGTCCAATTATTTTTTTTAATTTGTCTAATTTTTTAAGTTTTTTCTTTCAATTTGTTATTCAAAATTTCATTCTTGGACTAGAGCTTTAATTCCTAGTTTGTAATCGCCGTTTTAAACTACTGAGCCAGAGTTTAAAAATCTTAATAATACAGCGTGTCCGAGGAAGGTCTTTATCATTTTAAACATTAATATATAACAAAAATATTAGCAGGTGAAAAGAAATGCAGTTTGCTGCAAAAGAATGAAGAAATCTATATAAGAGTTTTTTTACATTACCTTCAATGTACATGAGCTCCGTTAGTAGAACGAAGAATGTCGAGCCTTTACTCGATTTCCCTCCAAGTGTTTTTTAACATTTGCGGTTTAACAGTGAGGATTGATGAGTGATGATTTCATGATTTGTCATTTCATACTTTAGGCAATTGATACCAGAAAAAACTCTTAGATTTCTTCATTCTTTTTCAGAAAACTGCATTTCATTTCACCTGTTAGTATTTTTGTTATTAATGTTTAAAATTATAAAGACCTTTCTCGGACACACTGTATATCCAAACACATTTCAATTGAAAAATATGTTTACATGTGAATATTAAAAAAGAAAGAAAACTTTTAAATAATTAAATTATTATTTGCAAAAAGCATTTGACAGTGAAAATTACGTCATGTTTAAACCGATAGATTGAAACGTCATATTTAAAACAATTTTCTTACAGCGTCTAAAAGAAAACTTTTCTTCTAGACGTTATAAAAGTCTGGGATGCAGTGATATTTTTTACTTAACTATTTTATACAAACTGATTTTCAAATTGTAATTAATCACGAAAACAGCCGTCAGATGTCGCGACAGCAGTGGATGCGGTTTTGGGAACTAAACACCCCGGTTAAAGGGAAATAATGGTAACCCGATTACAGAAGATCGCCATTGGTCATGATCAGGGCTTTACAAATTTGAAAAAATCTGGTAGCCAGGTATAAATTCTAGTCGCCAGTAAAAAATTTAACACCCCCCACCCTCCCCGTTATTGATTTTTAAAAAGTACAAACGTTTGCTTAGGAATTAAGTCAGAAAAAAATAATAACAAACATAGTTTAGAATTATTAGTTACATAGTTTATAATAGTGCATAATAACTAAGTTTTCTAAGGAAACTTATCAAAGTTATATATTTGTGAAAAAAATAATAATAAAGGAAATATTGTAAACTCTGAATTAACCGACATGTTCGGGAAATGCTGATTGCCATATGCTTCAAATAGTTGAGTGCTACAAAATCTATATTGGATGAGAGGGCATCTATAAAATAGTGAAGCCGGAAAACGATTTTATGCCTATTTAGCCTATCAAAATAAAAAAAGTCAAATAATTCTGATTTAATTATTTCAAAATTTGCATTTAATGACATTTGCAATAGTTTTGCCAAATTAAAAATAAGTTAATTTTTTCTGTTGTTGTTTGTTTGTTTGTGTGTGTGTGTGTGTGTGTGAATATAATTTCAAATTTATTTCTTAATATTTTGTAACTTTGCAGCATCTATAATGAGATATCTTACAAGAAATTTAGTTAAACGTTGTGATGTTCGCAAACTCGAGGGCTATTAACGCGTAATATTACGAGTTATTACGTAAACGTTTGTTTTCATAGCTTAAAAGGAAAGAAAAATATATATTTTCCCGCGCTGGATTAAATCGAAATCAGCAGCCGGCTGAGGTTTATTTTGATCCAACGATCTACGATAAGAATTAAAAAAAAAAAAAAAAAACTTTTTGACGTGCAATCAATGATTTTTTATTTCCATTTACTGCAGATAATAATCCAAACAATGTAATTATAAAATACTATTGAGAAACAACTCTGAACCAGACACTTGTCGCCAAGACAGAGTGACGGCAATGTCCAACGCGTGTGGTGCAAACAGACGCGAGGCGCCAAGCATTTTCAGCCGGGAAAAAATATTTAAAAAAATAATACATATTTTTATTAAAATGAATTATTCTTGAAATTTTAATTAAGTTTTATAGATTTACTTCGAATGAATTACTTATAATCACTTATATGTTATTATTCTTTTAAAATGAATGTAATAGACTAAAAGTTTTAATTCTGAACACAAAAATCTGATTTGAAACATACAAAAAAGTAAGCATTTTTTATCATTGCATCCAATTTTTAGAAGCCACATAAGACTATTTGTTATTGAACCCCCCCCCCCCTCTCTTCACATTCTAATCACATGACTAGCCGACTAGAGCGGAAAAGAATGGCGTTTTATGTGCATGAAATGGAAAATGCCTTTTTAACTTCGCTTTAGAGAAAATGTCGTTTGTGCTCATTTTTTAGTTCAATTTTTGTAAAAAATAAATAAATAAATGAAACAAAAAAAGTCAGATTAAAAAAGTTAGTCGCCAGATAAAAAAAGTTGGTCGCCAGTGGCGACCTGGCGACCGCATTTGTCAAGCCCTGGTCATGATAATATCACCCAATCTTCCGTAATTGGATAATCTTTTAAAACAGAGCAGATTAGCGTGTTTTACACTGCAAGGTCTGGATGGCATTGGCGATTCTAGCCCGTAGGAAGCAGAGTCTCCCAACAACAACAAGAACAAAAATTACTATCAAAATTTTACTCATAGTAAGAGTAGAATTTGAAAGAATGTTATCTAGTTTTGGACCTGTATACAACAAAGAAATCCGTTAGAATGGGAAAGGGCAGCAAATTACAATGGTCATTCTTATGGTTATAATTACCGAGTGTATAAATTAACAGTGTGGATTAATTTTCATTTTTTTTTTTTTTTTTTTTTTTTTTTTTTTAAGGATTTTCATATACATGCGTAAGTTTAGATTTATGCGCTTTCAATAATTTTATTTAAAAAAAAAATTGCAAAAAGAGATGCTATTATATTTTTGATTTGTTATTTGTGCTTTTGAATAATGAAATCACTTATTGACCATTTTTATTATTTCTATAATTACTCATGTAAGTTTATTAATTAAAGCATAAAAATGTAGATTATGCTCCTTATAAGGAAACCACTTTTGCTGAAGCTCGCACCTAGATTGAGACCTGATGCATTTTGTAACCCTATAATAGACCTAGGTTAGAGAACAACAACAACAAATAAATAAATAAATGTCTGCAAAAATAGTATTATATATATTTTTGTATGCATTTAATTTTAAAGTAATGAATTTTTAATTGTTAATTTCACATCAAAAGCGCGCCAAATACAGGCCTCCAAATTAGTCCTCTTTTCCCCCGAAAGTCCCCTTTTAGAAAAAGGTCCCTTTTAGTCCCCCTTTTTTTTTATACGTTTTGGTCCCCTTAGTCACCTTTTAGTGACTGGAAAAAAATTAAAAATTTTTTGCTAATGGGGAAAAATTACCGCAAAATGCAAAAAACTTCAAAAATTGCTAAAAGTTCAAAATCACAGAGGACAAAATTTACTATAATGAGTTAAAACATTGTAGCCGGATTCTTTTACGAATGTCAAACAATCGCAGCGGAATTTGAAAAAAAGTTAAAAAACGCATTAAAAATTACTAAAAGTTCGAAAGTCTTAGCGGACAAGACAAAATTTACTATCAAAAAATCGCCGAAAAAAAAAAAAATAATAAAAAGCATAAAAAATTAGCGCACAAATTCTGAATCAATTTTATTAAAAAGAGGACGAAATTTATTAAACTGGGCTAGAAGATTAAAACCAGATTCCTTTTCAGAATTTCAAAAAAATCGCCGCAAATGTGAAAAAAAAAAAAAAAATCTAAAAATCACATAAATATTTGCACAAAAAAAAAAATTGCACAAAATTCAAAATTTGCTGCACAAATTCCGAATAAACTTTATTAAAAAGAGGACGATATTTACTGTAATTGGGCTAAAAAAAATTAAACAGGATTCCTTTTACTACTCTACAAAAAATCACTGCAAAACGTATAAAAATCGCTGAAGAAAAAAATTACTATAGATAACATTGTAACTGGAATTCTTTCACAAATGTCAAAAAATCGTCGCGAAAAAGGAAAAATAAAAGCTAAAAATTGGTAAAAATTCAATTCAAAAGTCGAAATCGCAGAAGAACTAAATATATAAGACTAAAAAAGTTTCAAACTGAATTCTTTTTACGAAAAAAATTACTACTGGTCTAAAGTATTGAAACTGAATTCATTTTATTAATGTGGAAAATGCGCCATTAAACATGAAAAAAAAAAAAAAAAAAAAAAAAATAAATAAATAAAAAGTGCGTTAAAAATTTAATAAAAAAAATTATTCAAAAATCCAAAAAATAACTTTAGACATACCTTCGTACCAAAAATTTGTAGCTCTATGTGCAACAGTCTCTTGAGCACACACACAAACTCCTATATTATTATAGATGTAGGGTGAAACCCCACAGTAATTGACACTTTGAGGATTCTTTCCTGTTCAAATCACTATTACAAAAATTTAAATCTATTTTATACTTACCTTTGTTTTTGAGGATAGTAGCGATATATTAAAAAATTATTGTTAGCAAAATTTTGAAAAATTATACATTTTATTATTAAACATTAATTTTATTCATAAGTATGGTCAAAAACTCCAGTAACAGACACCATCCCTATTTTGAAGCACCAATAACTGACACAATGTGAACCAGTGACTGGCTCTTTATTTTAAAAGATTAAAATGCTTAAAAAAAACTTTATTCTTTATTATAATAATAAAATACATTAATATTTATTATAAAAAGTGGAATTTAGTAAGCTGTACTGCATTATTAGTAATGCAGAGTATATATAGTAAGAGTATATAGCAGTAATATTTAGTACTGCCTTATTAGTAATGCACGTATCCAATAACTGACATTTATGAACCAGTAACTGACGTCTGGTATCAGACACTGGTAAAACAACTTAAATTTTAATGATGTTTACTACAAGATAAATTTAATTTATTATTATGCACTTTTAAACAGTTCAAATAATAGATTTCAACTTTCTTTAATATAACCAATAAGTAACACCTCTGTCAGAGACTGGTGAAATGAAATTCTAGGAACCAATAACTGACACCTCCCCATTAAGCTAAATTAAATAACTATGAACATGAACCCTAAATCATGGCCCTAACATGTATGCATCTTTAAACTAATTTCTACTAGTATAACTTTAAGAAAAAGTTTAGGACGGTTGCATTACAAACAGATTAGAAAAACACTTCCTTAATTTTAGAAATAAGATGGTTGCTTCAAAATAGCATTTTTTGTATTCTCAAAAGTTTCTTCCTTATTGAATATGTTCTTGGTTTTCTAGTGGTGAATAAATCGACTCCAAAATAAAAATAAGTGTCTCATTTATCACTAGATGACATTACTTTGCAGAATTTTACAACAAAATGCTTTTTTGAGTTTGATTTTTGCTCACGTGTCAGTGACTGGTTAGGTGTCAATAACTGGGGGTTTCACCCTAGTTTTGTTTTCGGTTTGATGGAGAAGTATATCACAGCTATTAAAATATATCTTAATTATAATTTCTTCTTCTTCCTTGTTATTTATATATTTTGTTAAATACTTTCTTTAATATATATTTATCAGAATAAAGTACTAGAATCACGAAAAAAATTTAAATTTTTTGATGGATTTACACGTTTTAGGTTGACATGAATACGATTTGATAATTTTCAAAAAATCTCTCTCTGTATGTAATACAAATTTTGTAGTTATTCTATATCAAAAACTGAAACATGGAATATCATCAAATGCCATATTTAATCACATAGATGTGCTGACTATGTTTTGGCATATAAGGTCCAACAGTTGGCACTGATATGCTGCATTTTTTACATTTTACATGAGGTATTTTAATAAGGCAATCTCAGCATCTCTGGGGGTGAAATTTCATCAAACTTCACATTCAGTTAACCCATAAATTGATGCTGATTAGATTTTGGTGTATTTCACCCAACAGGTCGCGCTACTGAATCACATTTTTAACGATTTTCATAATGTACCCAGATCTTGGCGTGTTTAACCCTTTAACGGATAAAGCATTTCAATTGCTAAAATGTTGAAATAAATGATTGACACCGGAAATTATGAACAAATTTATTTCTATATATATATATATATATATATATATATATATATATATATATATATATATATATATATATATATATATATATATATATATATATATATATATAAAGGCGATATTTTTCTTATATAATAAATGGGAAACATTTCTATTAAAATTCTGCTGTCATTGTGGACTTTCGTAATTAAAGTTTTGTGGTTTCCTAGGGAAACCAATGAACGTTAAAGGGTTAAGATAGAATTTCACCAAATTTAATATGTAAGATAATTACGAATAACAGTTGATTCAATATTGGTTTTGATCACTCCCCAGGGGGCATTGCTATACTTTGCTTTTTCGCATGAACATTCGCTTATCTCAGCTTCTATTGTGCAGAAAGGAACTGGATTTTATGAGTGATGTTAATAATTAACAATATATATGTTAATCTAATTTTAAATTTTATTACTCAACAGAAGGAGCTGTTATGCTGTGCTTTTTTTATTCATTGATTACTGTTTTTCCATGTTAAATTCTAAGAAATGCACTATACTTTTATAATTGTTAATGTATAACTCTGCTAACAATTGATTGATTTAATATTTTCTTAGATGCATTAATTTTTACTGTTTATATTTTATTTTAAAGCATTTTTGTGCTCTGTTCCAAATATTTTATCTTGCAGTAGGATATTTAAGTGTGTTAAATAAAGCTCTGTACATTGTTTAATGACATCTTAGTAAATATAACCAACTAATATATTTTTTGAGATAATTAAAAAAAATTGCATATTTAGGAAAACTTAGTACAGTATTTTTAAACATGTGGTGCCTTTTTACTCCCTCTTTTTTAATATAAATGGTCCCCCAAAGTCCCCCTTTTTAATAAAAATGGTTCTCTTTTCTCTTTTGGAGGACTAAAATGTGTTAGTAGCCCTGCAAATATGGTGCTACGAATCCAAAGCACTACTCACCCACAGCAGACGACTATGACACTCGGCCAGGGTTGCCGGGAAAAATTCTACGGTAACGAATAAAGCCAATTTCACGTCGCCAAAAATACAATTATAATCTTGTATTTTTTCAAAACGAAATTCGTAGGTTCTTGAAGGAATTTTTAAACTTTTTTCAATATTTTTTCTTATTATTTACTAATTTGTATGTTAAAGTACTTTTTTCAAAAAAAACTTATTTGTTAATAAAAGTGTTAATGAAAAGTTAATAAGTGGTCTAAAAAATTGCATTTTCAGAAAGTTATGCGGCTGTAAAATATTTTTGCTGACAAAGTTTATAGGTTCTTTAACTTTAGCCTATAAGGCTATAAAATGCACCAAGTCTGAATGCTTAGATGCGAGCTTCAGCGAAAGCGATTCCCTTGTTAGTGTCATCTAATTAGAGTTTTAATTATTTTGCAAACGTACAATTCTTGTTAGTATTCAATACCATAACCAACGCCCCCTAGAGATAATGCCTAAGAGCTCAATTTTGACGTCACGGCAGATCGGCTAATGATTCAACTGATAACATCCTACTATTCCTGCAACCACAATAAAACAAAATTCTAAATGACTTTTTTTTTTAACTTCTATAATAAAATTGAAGATCAACTAATTCAAAACACACTATTTGCTTTTCACACCCGCGCGGAAAAAAAAAAAAAAAAAAAAAAGACTGTAGGATTTAGTATTAAGAAAAATTTGTTTTATGTAACAAAATTTGAAATACAAAATAGTTATTTTTATTGAAAAATAAAAGCTATCTTTTGAGATTTCATTAACACTTTTTTTTTTGTTAATGTGCAAATGAAAGCTCGCATATTTGAGTTCTAGCATATTTTCATGAAAATTAATAATATTTTGATTAAAGATTGGATTACTTTCAATTAAAGTACTTATTTACAGTATATATGTGCATTTTTATCAATATTAACAATGCTAATCATTATCTATTAAAATATGTTTACTTTGTCACTGCTGAATACTTGATTGAATATTTGCATTTGATATTTACAAATTTAATTTATTTTGCCATATATTCAGTGTTTTTTTTATAATCATTAGTAGTAGTTTACTATTATTAGAAAATATTAAATATATATTTTAGTTATGTGCAATTGAAAAGATATAATTTTGTTTTGGTTTATATTTAGATATTTTGTTTTTGTTATGCAAAACATGATAAGATAAAAACTAACTTTTAATTAGTTTTTTAAATATTTTTAACACAAAAGTAATTACAAAATTTAAATGATAGCTCTAAAAAATTTGCTAGATATTTGCATTTTATACACAACACATACACATATGAATGTAATATTTATTTTTTTTTCAAAATATAACCAAAGATGTTTTATTATGTAATATAATAATTCTAATTATAAAATAATTATTATAAATACCTAAAAATCCATATAATGTGAATGTAATTATGTATTCATCGTGGTCATCTATATAATGTGATTATTATATTTAGATGAACTAAAATAGTACCAGAAAAATAATAAATATAAAATATATAAAAATAAAATAAATTGTAATCGGAATTATGATGTTTTAGACCTTATATGAATGTGATTATATTTAAATAAACTAAATATAATCCCAAAAATATAATAAATTATATAATAATAAATATAAAAAATATAAAAATAAAATAAATTGTAATCGGATGTATGATGTTTTAGACCTTATTTGAATAATGTGATTATATTTAGATAAACTAAATGATAATGATGTCATAATGATAGAATTTAGATAAACTAAGTATAATAAATCATGTAATAATAAATATAAAAATAAAATAAATTGTAATCGGAATTATGATGTTTTTTAGACCTTATTTGAAGAGGGTGTAATCAGTGTGGTATACATGTAACATGCATTTATATAAGAAATAAGTAATTAAAAAAACATTTTTTAGCTAAGTGTAGTATATTTAAGGCAAAGGCAGATCTGAATGCTAGCCGTAATAATTTCATTTGAACATTAGTAAAAATATATATTTAATATTTTCTAATAATAGTAAAATTATATCTGGTGATTTTTATTGGTGATTATAGAAAAACTGCATATATGGCGAAATAAATCAATCATGTAATCATCAAACGATAGTCAGTACATTATATTAAGTTTTATCTTACACTTTTCGCTAACTGATATATTTTTGAATATGAATTAGTGACAAGAGAAACATTTAATTAAGTTAATAAATTTATAATTTAATCTCTGTATGAAAAAATATATCAATATTTTAGCGATAAAATACATTAAACAGGGAGGGGGGGAGGGGGAGCATCAGAATGAAACAATCGTGAATTTCTCAAAACTTATTTTTATAAATAAAATTTACAATTTTTTTATGAGAAACAACTCAGGGATATTTTTAGGAAAAAATTGGGTCCTTTAAAGGACCCTTCACAAAATTTCTCATTTCAAAACAGGACCCTTCACAAAATTATTTTCCCTAAAAGAGAACCCTTCACAAAATTATTTTCCCTAAAATAAGACCCTTCACAAAATTCTTTGTCTTAAAAATAGGTTTTTTGCAAAATTTTTCCACCTTTAAATCGAACATTTCACAAAATAATCATTTAAAAGTAAAATATGACCTGTCACTTTTACATACATAAAGAAAATATATGTATTTTACATCCATGTATCTTCTTAAAAATGTTAAATAAGATCCTGAATATAACGATAATTTCAAATTCACATATTTATGTCTAGATTTTTCACAAATATGAAAAGCTGTTCACAATTTCACAAAAACAGGACCCTGGGAAAAAAGTCTGTCACATTACCAGCTTCAACAAAGCTGTGCGATTAAGCCTAATCGTGCAACAAGGACAAAAGTAAACATATTTTAATAGATAGTGATTAACATAGTTAATATTCATAAAAATGCACATATATACTGTAAATAAGTACTTACCTTAATTGAAAGCAATCCGGTCTTTTATCAAATTAGAATTAGACGACAAGAACTTTGTCATTACGAACCACGTTGCCGCTACAACGTGCATGGCTTACTCTCCGCCTCTTATGCTGCAGCACAAAAGAGGGAAGGGCGAATGGCCGATCTGCAAATACGTCATTCAATCCAGTGTTGCCAGTCTTGAGGCATTATCTCTAGGGGGGCGTTGGTTGGGACCGCCCACTTCGAATTATTTCTGCTTGTAGGCGGAGCCAGCAGGGATTTTTATTTTATTTTATTTTTTCTGCTGTAAGAGTTGGTCCTATAAAAAACTTGTCAATATAAAAGTTGTAGATAATACTAAGAAGATTTGTAATAAATTTAAGCGGATTTGATATCTTCTGAATGATGGACAAAGTTATGAATTTTTTTCTTCTGAAACCCTTACTCCCCCCCCCCCCCCTTTGGGGGCATTTTTAATGAAATCAAAAATCTGTTATACATAAATTTTTGGCCTTTTCCTAGAAGTAATAACTTTAAACGGATTCAATATGTATCAAAATTAAGAAGTTATGGTATTTTTTCTGTTTTCACAATTAGTCCCCTTGGTTCGATTTTGCCCATTAACCAACTTGACCAAGATTTTATGCCGCTTGATTTTATGTATCAGTTTGGAAGAGATTTGTACAGAATTATGGAAGTTATCGCGTCCATAAAAAGTGATATAGGTAGATAGATATATAGATAGATAAAGTTTTGAACTGGGTGTGGTTTTGGGTTCTAGGAGTCATGATCGGTGAAGATCTGTAAACATTTTCCAGGAATTCCAACTTATGGGAGAATGTAATAGGTAGTATTTCTTACGCAATCTACCTGAAAGTTCCGATTTAAAACAGTCGGATTTTTTTTAATTAAAATTTATTAAAATTAATATTAAAATTTATTTTACATTTAAATTTGTTTAAAAAAAAATAATAATGATTTTTTGGACACTCTCATTGCAGGTGGCATTGCATCTGAAGTCGTAGCCGTGATGAAAATTTTGTGTATGGAAGTGAGAAATTCAGATATGGATTTTATGAATTTCCGAGTGACTTTTGTGAACACTGATGATAAATGGAATAGAATTATAGAATCTGTCATGACAGAACTTCAGGAAGAAGTGAAGATGAGTCATAAAATAAAAATAACTCCATATTTTGTTTCGGTACAGGCACATTCAGAGGTTTTAGACGTTTTCCATAGTGCCGACATTTTGATTTCTACGAAATTTTCTCAGGAAATGTGCGATATGAAGGAGAAAAGTTTTAAGCAGCTACTGGAGGTAAGAAAATGTATTTATTTATTTATTTATTTATATTATGACGCCAAATTCCAAAAATAAATTTATTTTACCTTTTCTTGTGTATATTTTCTTCCCTTTTTGTTTTCTTATTTTACTTTTAATGTAATTTAACTGACAATAAAATAAATTTCCCTAATACATATCTTTTTTTTAAATGTCCGAAATTCTTGAAGGTATCTAAATCTATATTATAAAACAAAAATTTAACCGTTGGCATCATATTGATTGTGGCAACACCTGACAAATAAATTTCGCTTTTACTATGCAATTTTACTGCTTCTAAACATCGCACAATTTCATTTTTTACATTGTTGAATAAGGGCAAAAATGTACTGTTAAATGCAATTTGTTTGGAAACTATATCTGAGTTTACTAATTTTTCATGGATTTTAAAATAATTTTCAAACATGTTTTTTTTTTTTATATAAAATCTATCTCTATCGCGTGGAGCCTGACTACTAAAGAATAACCCGTTTGCAGTTAAAACAACATAATTAGTTTAGCATTTGTTTCCGGCTAAAATTCTATAACGTAATTAAAACTTCATCAATAAATAAATGAAATAATATAAATTAAACACAAATTTAACAGACATGTAATTGAACCACGCGCTTAAACCGAACCAGAATCAAACAAGCTGCTCTAAGTAGCGAAATTTTTGACGATTTCTTCGACTATGAATCTCTGGCATGCGGCTATAGTACAAAAATATCGTTTTTAATAAATTTCAAAAATTTAGTTGAATACATAATTGGTATTTTTTATATAAAAATGCTTCTTGGTGTTAAAAGTAGGCAACCTAAAAAAAAAAGTATATTAAATGTAAAAAACCCTATTAGAGGTTTTTTTTTTTTTTTTTTTTTTCTTTTAAGAACAGAAATGGTTTTCACCTATTTTCTGTAACCCGGGAAGGTCGGGTTGGATCCCCTTGGTATTATTTATATATTCCCTTGCTGAAATACATAAATTATATAGCGTGAGTCAAAATGATTGCCTTATTACAAATAGCATTAACTTCGTTGTAAATAATGATAGAAAGAAACGCTTTAAACACAATACAGGAGGGGAGGGTCAGAGTTTTGTACAGGGTGGTTATAATATAAGTATCTCTATTTGGAGCTGTCTGTAGCTCGGAGGAATAACCCGAATGAAATGAAAATCTACACTTACTATTTGAGAAGGGGAAAGAAGAATGTAACAATAAAAAAAATAATTGCATTAATCACCGACAAATGGCGTTACTGAGTGTGAAATGTAATGTGTAATATAAGAACAAAGAATTAAGGCGTCAAGCAGGGTGACACACCTAATTTATTGGAAAATGTCACAGTGAATGTGGTTACGCTTTCGGATGGCGGTGCCGATCATGTTCAGGTTCCACATGACCATTGTGCTGGAGAATACAATCCAGGCGGTGCACGACGTGCTCAACTGCGGAATGTAACGCATCAGAGTGATGTTTCGCACATGTTGTGATATGCGGTAAAATAATTGAGGTTTGCGACACCTCCACGGTACACAATATTACACATTACATTTCACACTAAAAAGCGCCATCTGTTGGCGATTATTGCAAATATTTTTTTTATTGTTCCATTCTTCTCCCCCCTTCTCAAATAGTAAGTCTACTGATTTTGGTTTCATTCGGGTTATTCCTTCGAGATACAGACAGCTTCAAATAGAGATACTTATATTATAACCACCCGGTACTTCATAACTGTTCTATATGGTTCCGTTTAGCAACGTAGTAAAGACCAAGGTTCAGTTGTCCTGGCATTAATTTTTCCATTGTTTAAAAATAACCCAGTTGCTCTGACTTCAAAAACAGTCATTAACAACAGTTTAAGACCACTCGATGTTTATGACAACATTTAAGACCACTTGCTATTCGCGATGACAATCCAAATTCTTTGCTAACACCTAGATGCGGTCATTAGGCTTACATTTCTTCCTGCCAGAACGAAGTTGTTCTGTATTTTCTCACAGGAACTCCTAAACGAACGCACAGCTTCGTCATATGATATGGTCATCTCGAGATGTTGTTGCTCTTGTTCGACCTGATCGTGTCCTTGCAGTAAATATCCCATCTCAAACTAAATGTAAGCAAGACTTGCTGTACATAATGCCACAATGAAACATTTGATAGATGGGATATTTACTACAAGGAAACGATCAGGTCGACCAAGAGCAACAACATCTCGAAACAACCATATCATACGGCTCTGCGTTCGCCTAGGAGTTCCTGTAAGAAAATAAAGGCAGCCTTTTTTTAGACCGCTGACCAGGTCCTTACCTGCCAGGCTTTTGCCCAGCTTAACTTTTGATGCCTGGTAACGGGGCGAGGATTCGACTCGACTGCTCTCCGCTTGGCGAAGATGTGTTTGTTAAATTTATAGGCCGACGTGGCTTCAGTGCGTCTCGTTGCCTTAATTGTTTTTTCTTAGTTGGCTGGTTGCAAATTGATTTTGTTTGGATGAGACGGTTTGTAGCGAAGTCATGCCGGACGGATATGAGATGCTGGGATATTTACTAATTTGCTTGCGGCAGGAAGAAATGTAAGCCTGATGACCGTATCAAGGCGTAAGCAAGGAATTTAGATCGTCATCACGAATAGTAAGTGGTCTTAAATGTTGTCATAAAGGTTAATTTAAATAAAATTTTAATTTGAATAACATTTAAATGCTTTTTGATCGATCCATTTTTTTTCTGGCATGTTTGTGTTAATAAATTATATGATTCCCCTCCATTTGTTTTCGGAAAAAGAATATGAACTATAATTTTTTGAAATTATTTTATGTATATGCATTTTTTCCCCCCAAAGAAACTGCAAAAAAATCATTTCATTTTCTATATGAAAAAAAAAATTAAATAAAAATAAAATGAATAAAAAAAATAAAGAGTAGATATTACAAGAAAAAACAACAGCTTTCAACCAGGACCTGATTTTAAAAATCAAATACAGTATTGGACTGCTAAAATAAGAAAAAGCTAATAGTAGTTTTTTTTTCTTTTTTTTCTGTCAGCTGTCAGTATTTCTCTGGAAAATCAACAGACTTGTTTTTACAGAGTATTATATTTAATTTTGTATTTAATTTTTCCATCAAAAGTTTCGTGAACATACTTTACAGCAGTTCATTTTCAAGTAATAAGTTTGGATTCGAGAACAACCTTAATGCAATCTTGTGTGTAATACACTATAGAAAAAAGACATTCGTAAAAATATGGAAATTATATTGGCAATCTGGTTATCTGTACATTTTCTGTAGTTTTCAGATAAAAGTGATTTTATGAAAGTGTAAGAAATAATTTCAAATATGGATTTGTAAGTAGCTTTGACAGATAACGGTGCTAACAATAAATATGTCATCTTCATAGAACTAATAAGTTCCGTAAAACTACAAAAATTGGGCTAGCAACCCATTTGTTAGTACAATTTCTGTATTTCTATGGACTATTTTTTACAGATATATATTTTACTTACTCACAAAATACACGAATAAATACGGTATAAACAAAATGAGAAATACATGTAAATACCAGTAGAACAATATACTTAAAAATTAAACTAGAAAAAAAATATTTTCAAGGATGAATTTCTAACAAAGTATTTCGAAATTTTAAAAAAAGTAAATAACATTTATTGAAACCAAAAACGATGCCTGACAAAACTTTTATGAAAGTCAAACTTTTGATAAATTAAGTCTTTTGAAGATTAAAATGAATCATATATGAATAAGCTGTCCATGTTGAAAATGTGGAGAAATAGGTGTACGTATGCATATTGGATTGCTGTTGTCAAGAGGCTGTGGTATTTTAATAATAAAACAGAAAATGCGTATATTATTCAGAATGTTTATTCATTATTATATTATTAATAGTGGTATTCCAAATATTGAGTTAATAATACTTGTTTCTTGCTCAGCTCATATTTAGCTTAATCCAGATTTCGCAAACACTCCTACACACACACATATGTATTTGAAGTGAGAGATTGAACTTTGTGCCAATATATTAAAAAACGAATAGACAACGTGACAGGAGCACAACAGAAATTAGAATTCATCCAGTTTGGTAAATGAATCATCAAGTACTCCCAGATTTTTTAAAGTCTGGCTTTTACCCTTTCTTTAATTCACCCCCCCCCCCCCACCCCTCCTCCAACACTCTGCTTCACACTCATGAACATAGAAATAGATAAGGATTTCTAACGAAAATAGTGTTAATATCGTGTCGCGACTTTCGAAATTAATGACAGCTACGCACACCGTTCTGCTCAACCCGCGAGCATCCCTGCTGAGGTAGCGCCACCTACAAACAACAAACCGAAACTGTCACTAACAATGTTTCGTATTGCAATGTCAAGCAGATGATTTGAAGAAGCAGACGAACTGGTGACGTATAGGACAACTGTCCTGCACAGGCTCCTCCTATTTGAAACATTTTTCGAGGAACGGTTTTATTCTTCGAAAGGCTATTTCGTTAGAAGTCCTTAGCCATTTCTATGTTCAGGTTCACACTTATGCCAAAGAAGTTATAAAAGAGTAGAAGTAGTCTTTGCTTAAGCCACTGAATACACTTTCTACCTATCTCTGCATTTAACTAAGAGTTACCTTTTTATTGGTCTCCGTGGTTATGTCATCCATTCGGTAATTCTCGACTCAAATGTTTTCACAGTTACCACCATTTCATCCTTGACCGCGGGCTGCTTTACTTGTCCCCTTCCATGTTTTTATTTATTTATTTATTTATTGTAATTTTAATCATTCCACTGATGATGTAGCTTTAGAATCTCTGAAACAGCTGTCTTCCCTTTTGAACATCCATGATTTCAATTGTGCTCTTGTCACGTTGTTTATTAGTTTCTTAACACACACACATATATGAGGGGATAGGGGCAAGAGAGTGCCAAGCCACATTTTTGAACTGAGATATTTGGAAGTTTGATCAAATACTCAAATCAAGATATATATATATTACGATGTATTGCAGGTACGAATGAATGTCATTAGTGACTACCGCTTTCTTTATTATGGTGTAGACACCACTGATGACATGGGACTTACGCAGTCGTCACATCCTTAAAAGTATGGAAATTGATTCTGTAAAAGTCAGGCACGGAAGGAATTCCACCGAATAACTCGATAAATACGCCAGAGCAGTAGTTCAAGAATAAGACTTGTTGTAGGAAAATCAATGTGTTTATTAGTAGAGACGTCATCTGTTACATAATGCAGAGTAACAAGTTGTCATCACAGAAATACGATGCTAACCTTCGAAGAGATAACAGATATTGAAGAGAATACGATACACTTAAATAGACACACTATGTACAATAAGAAATGCAATGTTGAGTTGAGGATGAGGGTCACTGGAGCCGCGTATTATTTTAACAACCAATTTAGAGCAAAATTGTGACGGTCTGGTCCGATGCAGTATGTTTTATACTCAAAAAATTGGTGTAGGAATACGAACGCGCGAATATGACCATCCAATAGTTTGTAAAAAGGGGTGTGGCCATGAAGAGAGCGATGGAAAAACTCAAACGTCAATGGCTAGGAAATTAGGTTAAGGGCCTGACGTAAATGTAAGAACTCATTACAGGATTCGGATGAATTTTGAAGATAAAAGTCAGCGCGCGAAAGCAGGGGATGATGGGACAATCGAACGATATCTGAAAATAATAAAATAAAAAGAATGTGAAGAAAAAAATATTCTGAAAGAATAAATTTCAATGTCTCAATAAAAGGAATTTAATCAAATGCTTTTTAGGAAGTTTTTGCAATTTAGAATAATTTTTAGAATAGGGATTTAAAGAATATTTTGACTAAGATATGGAATTAAACCAAACAGGGGATTTAAGATATAAATAAAAGACAGAGAAATATTAAAAATAAAAAAAATAAATAATATTTAGTAATTTAATAGAATGGTGATAATTTGGAATAAGGACTAAGAAAATGGCGAAAAGAAGGAAATTTTTTTTTATTATTACATATATATAACCTAAAGTTTTTACGCCCATACCTTAGTAACATTTGCGATATTCTGAGTAGCAATATGGCATTACTTTAATGATATTACTGTTACGTTCTTTGTAAATTAGCTATCTTCATTGAGGACATAAACATCTGGGGCAAAAACGAAACCTGTCACATATGCTGCCACCAAGTGACATTAGAAACAGATTATATGTTGGATATTATAATCTACACTATTAAGCAACAGTGTTAGATTTATTTCACCAAAAACGTGGCTTGGCACTTTCTTGCCCCGACCCACTCATATATATGTATACATTTTCATTACATTAAACGTTCGCATTATTCATGATTTATCTTTTTTTTGTTATTATTCTTTTTCATATTCTTTTTCATTCAATTTTATTTTTTTCGACAGATTGCCTTCGAACACATGAAATGTGATTCCCTATTCTTCTTCATTGACACTTTAGGCGGCAATATGATTCACTTTATGGAGCACATGCTTTCAAAATTTCCTGCATTCCATTCGGTCTACAAGAAGTCTTGCGACCATCATAGTCTTAGCATTGATTCGATTAAACACCATCTAAAGAGGTACAGCGAATATTTCGGAGTGGACCTCAATTGTAGCTATTGCTATTATTCCGCTTGTTCCTGGATAAAGTTAGAGAGCAGAAGAGGGTCTACAGCAGAAGCTTCAACTTCGTCGAATGCGCCTCGGAATCGAATAAAGAAAGACAAAAAAGATGCGCGGAAGAGTGCTTATTGGTTCAGAAGATCCGTAGAAATACTGTATTCTCACGCTAATCAAAAGTATTAAAAAAACTATGAGAAAACCTGTTAAGTGTGGAAATTTAGTGAATGATCATCTTAGCATGCTTTTCAGTGTATTTTTGTGCACTGATCATTTGATTAAATTTTTGTTTTAATATATCGCCCGTCGGCTACCATAACGTTACAACTCAAAATAGTGCATTTTTGAGGCATATGTCGACTGGAATTGTTTGAATCAATATTCATGCAGAGAGACAGTTCTGTAGTACCAAATCCTGCCGCTAGGTAGCAGAAACAACTCATTTATTACCCCCCTCCATCCTTACCTGCATCTTAGTCGGCCAAAATGAGTTCAGACTATTTTTGCAGTATTTTCTAGAGTGTATAAGTACCTTTCCAACATTAGACAGTTCCCTTAAAACCCTCTGACCGCCGAGCAAAAGGCCAAATTTATAATGTTGTTTTCTCTGTATTTTTTTTTAAATGCTAAAGAAAGAGGAATTTTTAAACTTGATATAAAAAACTTAATTACGTTATGAGTATAGCCCTTGAGGTTATTAATCATTACTCAATATTTTAAAACTGCATTATATTTGCAGAATTATATTAATTTAAACAATGTTTCTAATGCAGTGAAAGCTACAGCATAGTGAACGGATATATCAGTTCACGGCAGTCAGAAGCCCTCTGACCGCCGAGCAAGAGGGCAAAATTGTAATGTTGTTTTCTCTGTATTTTATTATAAATGCTAAAAAAAAACATGAAATTTCAAACATGATATAAAAAACTTAATTACGTATATGAATATATAAATAACCCTTGAGACTACTAACCATTACTTAATGTTTTAAAACTACATTATATTTGTAAAATTATATTAAATTAAATAATGCTAATACTGCAGTGAAACCTGTAGCATAGTGAACGGATATATCAGTTCGCGGCGGCGCGGTGAGAAGGTTAACATTTCAATGGATATGTCTTCCTTAAGGATTCAAAGTTTTCATTTTTCGTTTTATTTCTCACACTGAAAAGGTAGGATTTTTGAGTTGTGACGTTATTGTAGCCGACGTGTGATATATTTGTTTTATTTTGTGTAAGTTTAGTCAGTAAGATGTTTTAAACAAAAATGCAGTAAAATCTGGAAAACGGAATCTATATATAATGGACTTTGTGAAGATAGACTTATCTCATTTTCTTCACACCCTTTTCGTTGACAACCAGATTTTATCGCACTCCAAATTTCAACGACTATTATCTCAACAAGTTGGAAATTGTACGTCAAACGTGACAAATGAGGTGCGTTCGTACTATAGCTAGTTACATAAATATTCAGATCTTTTCTGATTTTTAATTCTGTGAAATGAATTATTTTATTACAGAAATTAATCTGCAGACGATATAAGTATCTCGGTCGCTTGACGATTAAACTTCGGAAGCTCCTGTAACAAAAAAACACCCATTTAAAAAAAAAAAAATTCAAATTTCTTAATAAATATTTTTATTAATATTTCCTAAAGTTTTGATTCGATTTTAATAAAATTTGAAATGTCTCGACAAAATTCTGCAAAGATAATATATTTTAAATTGCAAACCATTCGGTTGGGTAGTTTTTGCGTTGTTATATGCGGACGGACGGACAGACAGTGAGACGGACAGACAGACAGACGGACGGACGGACCAAGCGACGACAATAGGTGCTACGTATTTATTCGAACGCACCTAAAAACAAATATAGATATTCAAGTAACTTTTGTATATTATTTTGTATTGTAAAGGACAGTTAGTTCTACTTGTGTATCAATTTTTGTATTGTTTGGTAATATTTTATATATAGGTTTGTATTTTATATTATAGGTTTTTGAATTTTTACGTGTTTCTCATAGACTCCCCATGCATTGCCAAAATGTATTATTACCGTATGTACTCGTGTTTAAGTTGAAGAATTTTAGACAAAATTTGGGAGTTGAAAATGGGGAGGGTGTCGAATTATATGCGAGTTACTGAAATAAATAAATAAATAAATAAATGCTTATCCAATTGCCGATATTCAGGATCTTTAAAGCCAGAAAATAATACATATCTAGGAATCATGAATCTAAAAACCTTTATTATTTTCATTTAAAGATTAAAATTTTTCAATGAAACTTATCAAAATGTAACTTATTGTTCAGAATCTGGATATTCATACAGCAGTTAATTGGGAATTCGATATTTCATTGTACACATCCTCAGATTCGATATCCTCAGATTAATAAGTTTCAAAATAGTTTAAGCTCTGCATAATTGATCAGCTTTGCATAGTTGTACAATTTTAGAACGTTGAAAAAAAAAAAAAATCTGGTTAGAAACGTTAAAAAAAAAAAAATGTTTACTAATTTAATGAAAATGTTTACTAATTTAATTAATTTTTTTTTTTATTCTCAGTTGCAAATCATTTTTCAACATACTACCAGAAATGTGGTTCGACTTATACACGCGAAAATTAATTTGTTTTTCAAAATTTTGCGTAAGAATTGGGGGGAGGGAGGGGTCGACTTATACACGAGTATATACGGTATTTTGTTTTACTAGGGAGCTAGCCAGACTAGAGATATTTTCGGGCCAGATACCTTTAAAACTGACAAATTTCTTGTAAATGTGATTCTAATATGAATAACAATAATTCCACGTCTAATTAACTTTTGGATATGAAATTTTAAACACATATCAAAAGAGACATATGCTAACAGATAATACTCACAAAAAGAGTCTAAATCCATATAGAGTATCTTAATTTAATTTGAAATTTAATGCTTTTATAATAAGTGAATTCACCTTACATGCCTTGCCCGCTGTGACGTAGACGATTAAGAAGTTCCCGCCAAGATCACCGAAAGTGATGCAGCATCGACCATGGTCAGTGCTTGGGAGGGTGACAACCTCTCTCGACTGCGGATGCTGTGGGACCGTGTAGTACGTTAATGGGAGCTGGTGTTCGTGGCTCCAATGTCCTCCAAGTTTGAAAACGATACCTCTGGGGTGCCAATCCAGGTGCACGTCTCTCATCTGGAATTGGTTCAAAATTAGGAGACCAGCCCTAGAAGTCCAACCTCTCTTGAAAAAGAAAGTGCCATGGCACTTTTTTTGACACGACAACAACAACATTGCACACAGGATTTCTCATAATTGAATTGTCACAGTGAGCCAAATTTTTATTATTAAGTAAAGATATAATGTGTGCTTATAAAATGACTTACACTGGAAAAAAAATAATGAGTAGTTCTTGAAAAAAAAAGTATTAAAAAGGAAATACTCAAAATTTTGATAAAAAAAAAAAAAAAAAAAAAAAAAAAAAAACAGTCATAATTTCTAAAATTCTTACTTGATGAACATAAAAGTAGGTCATTTTGTGCATCTATAAAGTATTTATACCTTCAGTCAAAATTTCCTGAAATTTTATCCAGCTTTTTATTAGAAATCATTCACGCGATGACCAAAATCACCGTTTTGAAAAAATTGATTTTAAAGATAAAATTACCCCTTAATCATACAAAAAAAGAGCTCAAACTGTTTTGGAAATAACTTCACTTCTAAAGGGAATTTTTGCATGGGGGTTTATTTTAAACTGTTCCTAAAGATTCAAATTTTAATATAACTATTAAAAAAATTTGACTTTTTGACACTTATATATATATAATAAAGGTATGATATCAGCTTGAACCTAACCCCTTAACCATAATAAAAATATGCACGGGAGAAAGGTCGCCAATTGTCGAGAGGGGGTAAGCTTTGCGTGTCCCGAACTGTTTTTTATTTTATTTATTTATTTATTTATTTTTTTAAATATATATCTGAACACAAAATTCTGACTTCAGGTGTATCAGAAAATTTATTGGAGAATTATCAGAAGTATTAGTCTGATGTTTTTACTCTGGATGATGCTTTCACGGAGATCACTATGATTTTGCTGGTCTCTATCACTATAACTTGAATGTTTCATTCGAGAGTTTTAATATGGAGTGCTATATATTTTTTTTTGTCTTGGCGAAGATG
This sequence comes from Maratus michaelseni, assembly GCA_963931845.1. NCBI lineage: Eukaryota > Metazoa > Arthropoda > Arachnida > Araneae > Salticidae > Maratus > Maratus michaelseni. The sequence goes on from OZ007595.1 coordinate 129,205,068, forward strand.
TTATTTCTAGACCTAGCCACTTGGCTAATCTCTGGCTTCATCGTATTCGTTTAAATCATGATGTGGTTATACACCTATATTAAAGTCTATATAAAAAAAATAAATAGCGAAAGTTTGACCGAATTCATACCTGCAAACCATCGAATTATAAAGAAGTGAGTGCCACAACAATAATGTGCACGCCTACCAGAAGAAGAAATCTGCTTCTGGTTGACCGAACTGCTACGTAATTCAGATATTTTTTATTTAAATGGTTAAGATATTTATTCAAATGGCGATTTTGTAAGATACTCAAAGGAGTAAAGCTAATTTATTTTATTAATCTCAAGATTTATGTTATAAGAAATATTAATTTGAATTAAATAGTTTTTGTGAGATTAAAAACCGAATTGTTAAAAATTAAACGAAAAATGTTTGTAACAAGAAGAAGAAATACTAAATCAATGCATGTTAAAAGTAATGAAATCAATGAAATTCCAAGTAAAGAATCTAACGTTTAAATTATGTTAATGTGGAATTTTTTGTATGTATATGTCTAATGTAAATAAATGTATATATTAATTTTAATTACTGTCTCCAAATTCTTTATGCATCATGTGTAATTATTTAGGTTTAATTATAGGCTAAAACGTTTCTGAAGTATAGGTTATTGGTAATTCAGTCAGGAATTCGGTTAATTAACTATCAGCTCTTATAAGTTGGGACTTCAGCCAAAAATAACACAACGCAATGACTTAAATAATTTTAATTATTTCCTTTAAGTTAAACTTATGTTTACTAACCCTTATAAGCCCCGGCCAGAGCTTAACCATTACAATTTAATTAAGTAGTTATATTCAGCCAAAAACGGTAGAATATCACACTACTCCGTAGATGTTTGGGAGGATTATTATAATCATAATCAGTTTTTAATTAATGCCTAGATCGTCCCCGCAGGACTCATGTCTCAAACGAAAAAAAGTCCATTGTCCAAATTGATGTTATACAATTATAAGAGACACAGAATCTTCAAAGACGGAAACCTGTCTGTAACGGAATCAGTTTCAGGTATTTCGTGATTCCGTCCTAGCAGGTTTTATTGTATTAATTAATATAACTGTTTTCACTTTTCATATCCAACCAATTTTAGATTAAACAGTAAAAAGAGTGCTTACGGATACCTTCCTGAAATGAAAATTTTCATGCTCCCTGCGAAAAGAATGCAATGCAATTATGACAAAAGGTGTATCTGGTAAAAAGATAAGAAAATCCTATCCTTTTACAACTCCGTTTTTAGCAGGTTTAATTATATTTATTCATATCATAGATAATAAACTACAGGGAAAAAACCCCATAATTTAATAAAGGTAGATGGCAGCACACTTACAGGGCAATATTCATGTGACGTCAGAATGGAAATCACGCGGCGTAAAAGTAACGGCTGGCTCGTTTCTTTATATATTGGATCACTTAATGCAGTATAAATATAGGTAAATGCAAGCGTAAAATACTTTAGATTTATTTTGTACGAATTACTCTTCAATAAATACATATTAGAATATTTTTATATACTTATTAATTAAAATTAACAAAGAAAAACACACATTATGAATAATAAAATAGCATCGAAAAAGATAAAAATATACACAATAACTTAATTAAGTTCTCTAAACATCTTTAAATTGGAACAAAGTTGATTGACAACGAATTAATCTGCAAATAATAAATTTAAACACTAACATAATTAAACTTTGTGGCATACTAACTATTGGTTACATACATTTTCAACTTCATTTTATAAATAAAATGACAAAATATGCATGAAATTGCATTAAAAAGGAGAAAATAATTAATATATAATGTAACCTATACCTCTTACTGAAAACGGCTAATACTCGATATAAAATTCAAATATAAGCGTAAATTTCCTAAACAGAATGCTTTTCAACAGCGTGGTTCTGTATGTTATTCGCGAGCAGATGAATTTTTATAGCCTCGAACCCATAGGAGGAATATTGTCCATTGACTCTGTGTTGTATTCACTGCAATACAAAACTGTTTTATTTTAACGTAAATAATCGAAAAAGTAATTCTCCCCCCTACTTTTAAATAAAAAATACGCAAAGCGTGCATATGTAATTCATTCGAAATAATCCGATATAAACCGCGAAACGCAAAGAATAAAAACTTTATTTCCTGCAAAAACACTTTTTAAAAGCAGAAGATAGGAAAAAAAAACCCGAAATGATTCCCCTTATCCGAGATTTTAAAAATAAATCAGAGTTCATAGCACGGTGGATGATAAACTCTGATTAATTTATAGGCAAATGATGTCACACGTGACATGGGAAAACCTTAAGTTTCACACTTTTGACTGCTGTTCGTATTGTTCACCATGATTTTTCAGGACAATAAATAATCTTTGAATCACAGAAGAATGAATGAGTTCTATTTACGTTCGATGGAATGAGATATTGAGACAAGATAGAGAAAAAGACCTCATAAAACAAAGAATAATCTTGGGTTCAAACTGGTTAAATTTTCCTTAAAAATAGACAAATTATGTCTCGTAATAATACTGTGAAATATCTATGTCTTTTTTGTTGGGGGGGGGGGGAGGAGCAAATAAATTTCTTACCACATTAAAGTCAATTCAGGAAACTGTAAGCAACTATCTTTTATTCATTCATACATATAGCAAAACAATTTATGAAACATTGCAAAACAGTATGTAATGACATAACATTAATACAATTTAAAATTAATAAAACTAATACACATTGAAACTAAAAACAAATTATCTCACATGGGACATAAACTTCCAAGTGGAAACAAACTAAGTGCTGAATGTACACTTCTCATTTTAGGTTTCAGTAATAAATGCAATAAGCAGAGTTTTACAATTTATCAAATCAAAATAATCTTATAATTACATTTACTTCTTTAAGTTTTTTGCATTGGCTACTTTTTATTTCGGTACCACTGCCTTCAAGGGGTGGAGGGATGATGAAAGAATGTAAAAGTTTTAAAATTTCGATTTCTTTGAAGCTGCTAGAAACTTGAAAATTGACATAATGGTCAATTGAAAGCTGTAAATATTTGTTAAGAAAAGCTTTAAAAATTTCAAAAATTAAATCAAGGAAATGAGTGGAAAACAATCTAAAATCACGATTACTTTGAAACTACTAAACCGATTTCAAAAATCTTTCGGATACTAATGGTGACAGTATCTACTTAAAAAATAGCCTGCTTTTGATCTCTATCCGTTGCACTAAGGGGTTGCAAGAGCGAAATACATTCTAAAGTTACGATTTCTTTGAAAATGTAGACGCTAAATACTTAAAAGTCAACATGTTGGATACTTTTAAAACGTAAGTGCTCGTTAAGAACAATGTTAAAAAAATAAGATAAGAAAGAAAAATTAAATGCTGAAATGATTTGAAAACATTTTAATAACATGACTACTCTGAAACTATTGGGGTTAGAAACTTAGGATTTGATGCTCCCAAGGAACAAATAATAATAATAAATTAATAATTGTGGGAAGAAGAAGAATTTCAAGTGGGTCTGATTCAGATGGGAGAAAGGCGTTCTACAGTTATATGAATTACTATGATATCTATGAAACAGTCAGGCAAAGAAATTTCATATTTGACATAGAGATAAATTCTAAGATATAGATGTACATTAACAATGTTTCTTTTTAAAAATTAAAAATTTAAAAAATTGTAATGAAATAAAATAGATATCTTCGCAATTTTAGAATTAGCAATCTCGCTAAGATTCGCGCCAACTTTTCTGAGCAATGGGATAGAATGCAATACCAAAAACTGCTATAATTAATTAAAATAATTAATTAATTAATTGGCAAAAACAAGTAATTAATACAAAAGAATATTGTTAGCTAGGTAAAGAGGTATTTCATATTTTGCTTTTTGCCACACGAAAACGATGGTTAAATATACTAAATCGATATTTTCAAACTTATTGTTTAACGACATTTGGATTTTTATGCTGATTGTATCTGTTCTAATAATATAAAGAAGAAACTGTTGTTTGTTTACAGGAATAAGTAATCTCAGAAACTGCCGTACTGATTCTAAAGATTCTTTCGGTGTTGGATAGGTGTGATGAATAGAGTTCACAAATAGGCTACATTTTATCCGTTTTCTGCAAAGGGGTGGCCTGCAAGCGGGTCGGAATGAAGATTTCCTCTTTTAAGTATAATTATATAATTTCATTGCTCACGTTCTTATTATGCGATGGAAACAGGAAGTTTCACCAAGAATGTGACTTAATTATAAGCTGTATAGTGTTATTTAAATTATCAGTAGCAGATTAATTATTACATTATGTTAGCAGAAACATAAATGCCCCCAGGCATATTTCAACAACCACGCACGCAAGGCTTGGGCTTTACTATTTCTAAATAAAACATTTTCTTTTCAATATTTGCGTTATGCGTTTGACACGTTCGATATACTTTTCATTAAATACAATGGATTTTTTAAAATTTGACATTATTTTAAATATTAAGTACCACAAACTTTCACCTAGCCACACATAGATTTTATCACTTTTACACTTACTAAATTATTATCGAATTATAGTTCCTATAACACAGGCCTACAAAATTTAACTTTTTGTCTGGGGTTTTCATGAATTTATGTAAATTGTAAGAAATCTGCTATGCTTATTACAAAACCAATATCCATTTTTATGTATCACATCAGGAATTTTTACAATTAAGAAACTAAGAATTTGGAATTTGGGAATATACAATTTACACAACATTCATTTAAAAATGTACAAAAAATCAGATAAACAAATAAAATCATATATACATATATAAATTTGTGTGCATGTTTAAGAAGCATAAGAAATTATATTCTAGTATATACAGTAAAATTACTTTTCTTTATCATCAAAAGAACGCTTGTGTCCTTTAGATTTTGAAGCTGGTTTAGTGTCTCTTTTTAGCCCCAGCAGTAATCTACCAACATATTTACATTCCAGTGTCCTTGATAGCGTTTTTCCATGCATTTTATGTCCTGGTGAAATCTCTCATCTTGTTCTTCACTCATTTCACCAAGATTTTCAAGAAAATATTCAAGATGGGGGTGCAGAGAATGTATTTTTAAACTCATGTTACAACCTAGTTTTTGAAAGTTTTGAAGCATTTTTTCAACAATCGATGCGTCGTCAGGATTTTTGTAATTTCTTAAAAATTTCTGAGTAACGTCTTTGAAACTAACTCATGCATCTTTCTCGACTGATTTAATTTTTTCCTCAAAATTTTCGTCCTTCATTAACCTTCTTATATACAACGACCACATCTTTTTAGATTTTATCTTCCGATAAATGTGGAAAAGCTTCATTTAAATATCGAAACCCATCCCCTGTTTTATCTAAGGCGTTTACGAATTGTTTCATTAAACCTAATTTAATGTGCAGGGGAGGCAAGAAGACTTCTTTTGGATCAACTAAGTTCTGCCAAATCAATTTTTTTGATCCTGGATTTATATAAACTCTTGATGCCATATTGCTATAAGAAACTGACAAAACAAACGTAAGATATCAATGAATGAAAAAAATAAACGTATGTCCTCACTGCAAATGCGCGGGAGAAAATTGCGCCTTCTCAGGCAAATATCAACACATAAAGTGGTGCCATCTATATTTATATTTCACATCCTTTAGTGCAGTATTGTATTTTAACATTTATTAATGTTATTTTACTAAAAAATTAATTTTTGTTTTTATTAAGAATGTTATTTTATTTAATAAATATTACACATTAATTTTATTAAGAGGCACCCCCTTTTTTTGTTTTGTGAAAAAACTGTGGGTGATAGAAAAAAACTAATGTCATTTTTGTGATCAGCGTGACTGATTTACTAAGAAAAAAGTGCTATTCTACAAACCCCAGGTTTGTGTTGACCTGTGTAATCTAATATGCCTGTGTCTACAAAGCGTCCGAAAAAGTTTAAAATGCGCTATAATTTTTTAACTGTTGGACATAAGCAGGCGATTTAAATTGTAAAAAATGGTCAAAATAAGGTAAGAAATAAGATAATGATAATGAAATAGCCCCATTACAATTTTTTTAAAAGTTATAGTTTTTAGATCTTTACACGACAAAATTAGTCTGTTGGAAAAAATTTCATTTTGCTGCAACAAGATCATTATAAATATCTACAAATCTGTATCTTTAAAATTAAATGAATTACGTTTAATTGTAAATTGAACATTATGAATGGGGCTATAATTCAAATTAAAATGTAAATCTGTGAGATATTATAAAAAGGAGAATACACGGATGATAATAAATATGCATTCGACTTTAAAAAAAAAGATAAATGATGTTTTCAAAAATATTAGTGGCGTAATATTTACAGAAGCATTATTAAAAAAACTCAATTATGCATTGGAATTGAGAGAAAATACTTTGCGAATGTTTTTTGAATTGCATTATTTAAAAAAAAATTTCTAGAATTTATAGCAATTTTTTTCTTTTTATAGGATTTCTGACTGCGTAATTTTTTATTTAGATGTATTTGTGATGCAATTTTTTCACATCTGTTAACATATTTTTGATCTAAAGAACTTCATCATCAATTTGCACATGTTCTCTATTTTTACTGATTAAAATTATTTTAAATGGTACGCAAAAGTGGTATGAGTCAGTTTTTTTTCCTTAATATAATTCAGTTATTTTTTAAGATGCCGGTATGCATTTTTTTTCTTTGTAATGATTTTGTTGTAACAAAAAGGAAAATTTTCTAACTGACCCAATCTATGGAGTTCCAGGGGGAGGGGCAATTGTACTTCTAGACCATTAATAAGCATAAAATCTCAAATCTTCCTGTGGGACATTTTGATATTTCGCGAGAGAATGCCCCTCCCCGAGTCCCCCCCCCCCCCCCCTCATCTAATTCAACACCGTACGGAGGCCAACTGAATGGCAAGACTTCAGAGATGCAGAACGTTGATGAAGCGGTCCGTCCATGATCAGTTTGTTTTCTCTTCTGAGAATACTTCGACAAAAGAGTCCATAATCGATACAAGGTCAAATTTGATCGAAAGGTCCTCCTGCACTAGGGGACATTAACGAAAGACGGATAAAGAACCAACCAGCTATGGTTTGGAGAGAGATATGTTCAACAGGTAAAACACCGTTTGTTTTTGGTGACGAAAGCATCAAAGTCAAACAACAAACGCACCATTTAAACCTCTGGAAGAGTGTTTTGTTTCTTTGGTCCGTTTTCATGGACCAGGGAAATGAAAACCTGAACAGAAAGGAAAAATGGAATTTCCAGCAAGTTTCTGCTACAGTGCACAGAGGAAGAAGAACACAGTGTACAGTTAAAAAAAAAAAATCCGTTCAGAATTGAGAATTGAACTATTTGATGGAGGAAAAAAAGAAAAAGCACCAAAATATTATTCACTTGATTTTTCAAAATTTCCGATTATGGTAAAAATTTAATAATGAATAACTAAAAACTCCATAAATGTTCTAAAAACATATATATCATTTTATAAAAAACTTTAATGAAGGTGTTTAAAAGGTCTTTTAAACACCTTCAGTAAAGTTTTTTATAAAATGATATCCATATGTTTTTAGATTTTTATTGTTAGATTAGAGTTTTTTGTTATTTATATGTAGTATACGGTTTATAAAGTGAATCTGGATTCTGTGAGTATGGTTTTATCATATCTCTAGTTTTTTCAAAATTTAATAAAGATTCAAGTTTTTATCATAATATGGCAATATGCAATAGCCAATCAGAGTAAATAGTTTTATGCACTTTCAAGATGCAGCTTTATTACAGGTGATATCTGCCTGCTTGTCTAGAAGTTAAAACACTGAATGCAAGTCAAAAGTTATCAGTTTCGAGCTGGTTCAGGTTAGGGTGCCTCTATATGACAGTGGCAACGTACAAAATATAATATTTGACCGGTTGAAGCGATTTTGAACAACACCGAATATCCAAGCATATTGGCGAGCCTGACATCATTGTCAAGCTAATGTTTGTGAAATTGTCTCACTCGTTAAATCGAATTCATCAGGCGAGTATCGATAAGTTCTGGAATGTAGGTCTGCCATGATTTGGACAAAACCGTCTGTCTGAACACAATCTGAGCATGTCCCCTGTGTTTATGTCGCCACTCTCATATAGCGGTATCCTAGTTCAGGTTTCGATGTCCGTAGTGTGTTTGATTACATTTTAAATGGAAGTCTTGGTTTGATTAGTTCTTGTTTGCACAGAATAAGCAGCCATTTTACCAGCATATTGTTACACATTTTACCAGTTATTGGTCCAACATTAACCTGATTCTCTATTTAACATTTTACCAATTCACTATTCAGCCAAAGAACCTAATTTTTAATCAAGGTTTCACTAACTCATGGGGACACTTTTCTGCCATCATGTTTTATGAAGCTTTGACTCAAATTTTTAACAGTATAATGATAGAAGGTGCAAGTCGCATCTTAACAGCCCAGTCATGATCCTCCTTATTCTCCATACCTAAACTCGATAGACTATGATATTCTGTGCGATTTGACTTAGAAAGTGTGGCTTGCTTTAAACATTATAAAACTGCTATTCTGTGCGATTTGACTTAGAAAGTATGGCTTGCTTTAAACTTTATAAAAGTTTACAATTCCTGCAAATAATCCTTCAGAAGGACTGCGCGAAAATATCAGTAAATGAATTGGGACCGAATACTGAAAATGGCCCACAAGACATTGCTTATGTATAAAAACGCAATGGGACTATTTAAAAAAATATATATAGCTTTCCTGAAAGTTTCAAATCTATAAATCATGTATTACCAGTTTGACTTTGAGTTTTGTGATTTTTAAAATGTTGTAAGCTAAAACGTCTGTCTGAGTTATTTCTTCTCACACAATATTTACTTATGTTTCGTCAAAAAACAAGTCAATTCACACGTCAACAAGTTTCGTCAATTGCAAGTGGCGAAATGTATATAGAAACACTAAATCATACTAAAATCCAGACTTTCTAGCCTGATTGCAAAAGATGTTGTGAAATAAAGTTGGCGCTCTATATAGTAGTAAAATTGTATTTTTCTTAGTATAGAAAAAAGGATAATCATTTTCATATAAACAGTAACGTTTTAACAGTGAGAGTAATAAAGTTTATATTAGACACAATAACTATGATCACACGAATGATAATATTTCATTCTCTCAAATAATAAAATGTGCAGTTTTCGGCGGCAATTAAGCAGTGGTTTCTCAGACCATAAAACTGCATTTATATTCATAGGTGTTGAAAGAAGAAAACAGATTTATCAAAAAGTACTTTTTTTTTTTAACAGATAATGACACACTACATTTTTACGAGTTTGAACAAACTATATGTTCTAATTCGAATAGCTTTTCAAAGCACTGAACTCAGAGTTCAGTCAAAAGTTTCCCATGATGATGATCGCGTTTGCGATCGAAAGATCTCGGGTATAAATAAACATGTTTTAACATCTTTTTCATCACCTTTTAAGCATGTTTTAATGTGTATTTTATCAATTTTAACTACAAGGTGAATATTTCATTCCACTTCAATTTCGTTTTTTCGAATTTTTCTGACTACAAACTACTTTTCAAAAGCAGTCACTACTTCGCTACTTTCAGATTTTGTCAAAGGGTTCAATTTACTCTGGAAATTGAAGACATGGATTAAATAATAAAGCTATACCCCTCGTTATAGCGCATCTGCTGGGATGCAATGAAATAAATGCGACAGAACCGAGGGCATTAAAAAAGTTAAGAAAGTAAATGTTTACAAAAACATGCAAGAAAATATTTTGTGTTCGTCTGCAAAATGTTAGTTTATACACACATTACAAATTGCGTAGCAAAGTTAAGAGAGATGGTATAACCTAGAAAATTACAGAAAAACAACCCTAAAAGCAAACAAGAAATAAATCTATAAATAAAACGAATCCGAATAATAAGAAACCCGGCGTTAAAACATGAAGACTTAATAATAAGTAAGTAGACAAGACTACCAGTAAGAAAATTAATTCTTTTGGTGGATTAGTTCATGAGTTTAGCAGAAAGTGTCAGTGGAAAAAAATCTACGATTTCATGGGATGCGTTGCTATACACTGCAGTTGACATTAGCAAATTGTTGAGCAAAATAAATTTTGCACAAAAGAAGCAAGTTTCGGCCACGTGATTTGCAGACTGGCACTTTTTTTCTCATGAAGTAGCGTTAAAAGTAGCGCAGGTTTTCGCTAAAAACTACCGATTTTTTCTATCACGCTACACAGCAAACTACTGTAAAAAGTAGCAACTACTGTAGTTTCGCTACTTGTAACGCGCTACTTCCGACCCCTGTATATATATATATATATATATATACAGTCGAACCTCGTTAACACGAAATCGCTTAACACGAAATAATTTTCAGGTCCCGTCAGATGAGTCGGAAAATCAATGTTAATTAATTCGTTTAACACGAAATAGAATTTCGGAAAATCCCGCTTAAGGCGATTTTTTTTTTCGCTTCAAAGTCAAAACGTGATTCCTTATGCAATGTTTTCGATATTTCAAACTTAAATGTCACATACTTTTATTAAAAGTGGAATTTTCTCATAGTTTGAAAACGATTTAAAGTGAAAAAGGGTTTCAGAAAATTCTGAAATACTGAATTCCTGAATAATCCCTGCTTTTCTTTGATCTCTGATATGCGCAAGTGTTCCCACATTAACCACATGAGTAATAGCTTAGTCACAATGAAAGTTTGGGGAAGGAATTTCCTTTTTTGAAAGTGTTTGTTCCATTACTCGGTTGACTGTATTGACAGTAACATAAACTATAAACCGGGGGTCTGAATTCTCCTATCTGTGAGTGAAAGAAGTGACTATCTCTAATTCACTACCTAACTAGCATAATGGAAACGCTGTTCACTGTTGTTCTGTAGAATTCTGTGAAAGTTGAGTCGGAAACAGCAAGCAGTATCTTAAGAAACCAAGCAAAAAAATTTAACGAAGTTAGCAATAAAGTGCTTAAAAATCACAAAATGCGGCGAAGTATGGGATACCTACAATTCTTCTACAATTTTAAAGAATCGCGAAAAGATTGAAGCGGATTATGCTGTGAGTTAATTCAAACCAGTAAGAAAACGAATGTGTAGAAGAAACAATGAATAAATTGAAATTGCTCTCTTGCGGTGGATAAAAGAGGCAATAAGCCAGAACATTATTTTAACTTTTGCAGTTTTGCAAGATGAAGCAGGGGCTTTTGCTGATGCTCTCGGTGAGAGCGATTTCATATTTTCTAACGGAGGACTGACCAGATTTAAATAGCGTCATAGACTTGTCTGCAGAAAGATATGTAGCCAAAATCGGTAAATTCTTTCTTAGACATTGTTTTTTCCAAGTACATTTGCATAGATGAAGATGGGCTGACTTCGGATGTGACGACAGATGAAGAAATAATTGCTGAAAAATAAAGATGACAACATTGAAGTGTCAGACGAGGAAGAAGAAATTGACACAGAACGGCAAAGTTTAGTGAGTTTAGTAAAAGTTAAATGAATCTACCGCAGCATTGAAAACTGTACAACGTTTCCTTGTGGATCAAGAGGATACTTCCCGAGCTTTGGATAAATTAGATTAGGTCCATGCGTTCCTAAAAAAATACTCTACAAAAATTGAAGCAATAATAAATAAAATTATTATTGCCTAAAAAACGATAATTAATTTGTTAATGAAATTTACTATTTCTTATTAATTTATGATTTTCTGAGCAGGGATATATTTGTAGATTAATTTATTTAGTTTTTATATCTATAACATAGATGGTGCCACTATTATAACGGTTAACACGAAATTTCGGATAACACGAAAAAAATTCTCAGTCCCTTCAATTTCGTGTTAACGAGGTTCGACTGTATATAAATCAACATTTGAACGAAGGGTGGTTTTGGGGTCTGGGGGTCATGATCGTGAAAATATACCGATTTTTTCCGGAATTGCTTTCCTCTGAACGTCTGCAATAGGTAGCTTTTTACTTTTTATACTGAAAGCTATCTAAAAACACCTGCAAGCAATTCACACCCATTGTCACTAATGATTATACGAATAGTCTTTGTAGCCCTGTATTGGTCAGTAGAATTTAAGCACACCAGATAATATGGCAAAATTTTGTGAAATTTAAATACGCATACCATTATTGAAAACGCACTTCCGAAACATTTTATGTGTGATGTTAATGCGATAAATGCGATAAATGCATCATATTCTACTGCAAGCATCTTGTAGTAAACTTCAGTAATGTGTATCAATTTAATCATCTTGGAAATAGTCCAATATAATTAAAATAACGCGAACAGTTTTCCCCCGTAGACTATTATGTAACTGAATTCTTTTAGTATGATCCTGTAAATAAATGATAAATGCTTTGCACACCATATTCTACAGAAAGCATGTTTTAGTGCCTCCTGAGAAATTCATATCTCTTTCTTTATGTTTCTAACAGAAAAAAACATCATTAAAATACGCCGCAAACAATTTTTCTTCATAGCCCATAATATAACGGAATACTTTTGAGTTCCACTGTACACGTACTGTAAATGCTACAGATAACATACTCTATATAGTGAACATCTTCTGGTCAATATAAACATTTTCTTTTCAATGAAGTTTATGTATTATGTGGTATTCATTGAGTACTATAACATATATTAATTCCGTGATTGTAATCTGAGATAAAATGAATATATTGAATTCCATTTTTAATTTCACATGATATCCAATTTCTAATTTGCTTACATTATATAGCATATTATATCCTTATTAAATATATTTATTTATTTCTAAATTTTCTTTAAAACTTTCAGTATGTTTGGCTGCTTGCCATCACTGATATGGCGCATTGGTAATCTGATGTTTGCACTTCTTAATTTTTTGTATTAACTTAATTGTATTCTGTATATACTTTATGATTACCTATCTTTAAATAGGAGATTAGGACAGATTTGATGAAAGAACTTGTTTAATGTATTTTTAAATTATATATATATATATATATATATATATATATATATATATATATATATATATATATAAAATAAAACTTTTGTAAATAATAATCATTAAACCCCATAAATAATCGACAATAGATAAACCGAATAATTACAATACAATACATAAATATATCCAAAAATTTAAGACTCTCAAAATTAAAATAAGTGAAAAAAAAAATACTTAAAGATATGTAGAGAAAAAATCCAATGTCCAGAAAGTGAAAATTATTACAAGAAGCAATTGGTAACTTATATAGTGGAACACTTTTACAAGGGCAATATTTCACAAATATAAGTAAAATGTAATTGGTTTCTGCTTGAGTTAATAGCCATGAGCCAAATTTATTAACACAAATTGCCCGATTAATTACAGAGTCAAATTTAAAGAAAATTGAATAAAAGTGGACAAATATTGGGTTATATATATGGCGACTAGTGTTGTCATGTGTCCCGATTTACGCGGGACGTCCTAATTTTCAAAGGCCCCAAGATCTGTGCCGCGGAACTGCTGCGCGGAACATCAAATGTCTCGATTTTTCACAACGCAATTTTTTTTAAATTTAAATTTTTTTATATTTTAAATTATTAAAAGTTTAAAAATATAAGTATGGAATTTTATTTCTTCAGACTTTTCTCTAAGTTTTAATGTGAAATTTTGTTCCAGCTTAATTATTAAGACTACATTTTCTAAAAAGATATCAAGTACGGTTTACGGTTAAGTCAGACTGCAAAATTATTGACATTACATTTTGTGATTAAAATGATACATGGTTGCTAGGTTTCATTTATTATAATGTTGTTAGTTAGTAAAAATACTTGCCATAAGTTTAAAAAAAAAAAAAAAAAAAAAAAAAAAAGAAATATTTTTGAGTGTATGTGTGTGTTGCAGTTACGAGTGGATTATTTACCTAAAAATAATGCATGTCTAAATATATGAATATTTAACGTTGTAAACAAATTGTTAATCATTCCAAATGATAGCAATATTTAATTTACTAACTTCAAACTGTGCCTCTTCGAAGTAGATTAATTAGCATAAACTTAAGCGGTGAAAGTAAAATGAGTTATATTTTAAGTTGATATATACTGTCCCGATTGCAAGGTATCCCTCTCGCTTTTTTAAACTCCCTGAACCTGTCCCCGATATTTGGCACACTGGGCCTGACGGAAGTAGTGGCCAGGGCCCGACTTAGAGTGTCTAGGCCCCCGGGGCAAACATTATTCTGGGGGCCACCCTTTCTATCTATTCATAGAAAAATTTCTTGAATTATTCTGAAGCAACTAAACTTCATACCTAAAATTTCGGACTAGGTACCATTCACATTTATATACAGGGTATCATCTATCATAAGAAAGATGGTCACAACTTACACTTTAAGAGATGATAGAATTTACTTTTTTTTAAATAGGAATACAGGGCCCATGCGAGTCGATGAAATGTAAATACAGGTCTTTCTTGCCTACTTGTCATAATATGATACGTATGTCATAAGATTTCTAAAAGAAAAATGCCCCAATTGGTCATCATTAATGGTTTTAATTTGCCTTCATTTACGTCAATAATGAATTTATCTTGATACAAAATGACTACTAAGTTGTTACAATAGACTTTTAATCATAAGCTTTCTGATGATGTAGTCAGTACTTTTGTTTTTGAGGAGGGGGGGGGGCATGAGGTATGGAAGCAGGGGAGAAGATCCCCGCCCTCCCCCTAAATATTTGAAAAAGTAAGAATTTTGATAACTTTTGGTCAATATTTAACTTTGGGCGAATGGATTTAACGAAAATCTTGCGTACGCCCAAAAGCCCCCCCCCCCCCTCTCCTCAAATGGAGGGTCCGGCATACTCCTACATTTGTCAGGCCCTTCTTGTCGCGACCGATAGTTTGGGAACCGCTGACATAAAGCATGATTTTTCGCTTTCCAATATTTCTTATCATTTGACATTCATAACCTTTAACATACCGGATATGACGTCGATTGATATGCTGGATATACTCAGCTGATATTCTTAGTCAAGCTGGCTTTGTATAAGCAACTGCTTCCAATACCGATTTCCTGTGAATCGATCACTGATTTTATCTCATAACGTCCCAATCGAAATTTCTCGTAAAATAATGATGATGAGATAAATTTATTCTGCATTTCTGGAAAAATTCTCATAAGGGGTCATTCATTAATTACGCCCCGCAAATTCCGTGCGTTTTTCTTTTTTACCTCTCCTTTCCCCGTTTTCACAGGTGGTTATACTCGAATGATACCTTCCCCACCTACCCTGCCGTGACATAACATTTTCTGCAATTATTAATTTAGAACTGATTTTATGTAAAAATAAATATAAAAGAACACCTTTTTTATAAGCTTTCAATGGTTATCTTAAAAATAACGCCTGATTTCATGACTACAATTCAAGTTGTTTAAAAAAATATCGTTGCAAAACGTTACTATAGGATGGGCACCGATTGAGGAAAATTCACCGCTTTGATTTACGCTTGGTAGAAAGTGAGAACTAGTGAATTTATTTTTAAAAATTATAATTTTGCTCTGCTTCTTTTTTAAGATATGGCAACAGGAAAGAAAAAACCATCATTATTTAAACTATATATTCAGGATACTAAATTGTTTTCTGAACGTCTAATCGCAATTTAATAAATATTACATTTTTAATTGATAAAAGTTTATTTAAAAAAAAATATATATATTATTTTTATTTTTTATTCATGTATTAATTTCCACATTTTAGTGTTTAACCCCTTGAAGGGCGGTCGGATATCATCTATCCCACTTAATTTTAATCCACAAATGCCACAATGGCACCACAATTTTGGGATAAAATTTTCATTTAGCGTACATGAAGAAAAGCTTTTACTTATATTCATATAAATTTGTATGTAAATCCCGGTGTCATTCGATCATTTTAATATTTTAGCAACAGAAGTACTGTGCCTCTGAAAGGGTTAAAGTATTTCATTGTTGCAATTTCTCAGCCAGTTGACCGATTTTAGAGAGCTTGGTTTTGGCGCATAATTAACTCCTTTGCCGTTGTAACTCGTATACAGTTGTAGCTGTAAATTTATTTTGGCGACTTATCACTTGCACATGACTAATGGAAAAATATCTTAAAATTAAATTATTAATTTATAATTAGCTTCGAAAAATATTAAAGTGATGTATTGTCTTTGGGAACACTTCTGTCTACATAATTTTTGTAATTTCAGCATATCGGGAAGTGAGCGAAAAATCGATTACGAAATTCCAACTTTACATACAAAGCCCAGGTTAAGTTAAATATACAGTGTTAAAAAAAGTAACTATCTAATTAAAAATAGATATTTTTTTAATGAACTTTATTATGGTGCTTGCAAATAACGCCTACCTAATTGTTTTCATATTTTAAATGTGACGCCACAATGTGTTATCCCATCCCTTCCCCTTGTCGCACTGTGTCACACTTTGTGGACACCCCTCTCCTCTCTATTGAAGTGTGGCGTAATTAATGAATGACCCACCCTTACTTGCGACCATTGCAGTGCGCAACGACAACTCGTTTGTCGGTTTCTGTGATGTGGCGAGTTTTCTGTCACTCTTGCAAAAGAGGAAAGTACCACGAAAGAGACTCTCTGACATGTTTATCACGCCCCCTTTTTCTGTTGATGACCACAAACCTTTTGAAGCGCACTGCGTTCGGGCCACATTTTAAAATTCTTTGACGAGAAGTCATAATTTATTCCTCCAAGTTTTTTTTTCCAAAACTCTCTGGTCATCAACATTCGAAAAGGGAGTATCAACAAAATAAATGGGAAGAGATAAACATGTCAGAGAGTCTCCTTCGTGGTACTTCCCTCTGTTGCAAGAGCGACAGAAGACTCACTACATCACAGAAGCCGACAAATGACCACCGTCGCGGAATGCTGTCTGATCTCACCTACTGTTGGTGGAAAATACAACTAATCTGGTAGTAATGTTTTTTGCTATAAAAAAAAAATCCCATGCCATTCTGTGTATTTAAGTTATACCGTTGGATGCCACAGGCTTGAATTTTTTCTTATTTTGTGAATTTTGTATCACTTCGTACTTCTCTTTTCCTTTCGCATGCTACATTTGTCCGAAATGCAGGCGTAAATTTTCACTGTTCTGTCTTAAAGCATGTCGAAAATGAACTAAAACATGTTTGGGTACTGTGTAAATATTTAAAAATGCATTTTAAAAGTTTAAAAAAAATTACTGATATAACTATTAAATTAACGCTATAAAAGTTACTCTTTATCTAGAGTTATAGCTTCCATAGAAATCTATAAATACTACTGGGATCAAAAAGCTCGGAGACTGGCTTTTCTAATAGATATGATTTATTAATACACTGCGAAAAACAAACAACTGTTGATTTTACGCTATAATACTGGCATTGCAGCTGCCATACCGTAAAATTAACAGTAATAAACAGTAAAACAAGCAGTAATACGCTGCCGCGCATGGGGTGCCAATATTATACCATAAAATCAACATTTTTTTTTTCAGTGTATTATATGTTACACGCAACCACCTTCTTCAAGCTGTGCACTTCTGCCAGTACAGTTGCTTAAAACTGAAAACAGTCTTGGAAACCTCTGGATGAGATGATGTTCCTCTCACAAGTAAAAGTTCTATTAGGGTTCGTACGCCTCCTGGAATTTTGCGACCAGGAAATTCTTCGGTACCAGTATTTTCTTATAGAAAATCTCTCCTTAAAAGAAGGCGAAGTTTCTCAAGTTTAACCTAGATTTCTTTTTCTATAAAAAAAAATACTGGTAGAACTCTTGGAAAATTCCCTGATCCGTACGAACCCTGTACTATAGTCTGTGGCGGCGAATTTTGATTTTTATAGCTCATTCGATTCGTCCCATTGAGCTAAGTAATTTGCTACCTCGCATATCGGCTATTGAGTTTTGATAATGACAGGGGGCCGGGTCAAAGTTTAAAATTCGTTCATTGAAAACCAGTTGCCGTTAAAGAAATAAGTAAGATTTAAATTTATACAAACTGATAATGTGTCAATGATTAACAATGTATGGCACTGTAAAAACAATTAGTAAACTTAAATCGCGCTCTTTTCTGTGAATGCATCTGTTTTTCACTGAACGAAATTTTGAACTTTGATCCGGCCCCCTGTCATTATAAAAACTCAATAGTCGATATGCGAGGTATAAAATTTCTAAGCTCGATGAGACGAATCGAATGAGGTATAAAAATCGAAATTCGTCGCCACAGGCTAAGTACCTTTACTTGTCAGAGGAAGGACAGAAATGAGATGATGAGGGATGAGAAATAAGAATATAGGATGAGAAGTCTGTGGTATTCCTTCATTGCGACCGTCGCGTCGCGTCGTAACAGCTTCGTAACTCTTGACACGCCATCCTTTAAAAATATCTTCTCAAGACACATTACTATTTCCACTACACCATTTACTACCTTACTTTAAAATCTATATTATGAAGGGCAAACGTGTCTGTGAGTAACGCTGACGTTATTTTACTACACTGCAAAAAATAATTGTTGATTTTACAGTATAAAACTGGCACCCCAGCTGCCAGTATTATACCGTAAAATTAACAGTATTAAACAGTAAAATAAGCAGTAATACGCTGCCGTGCAAGCAGTAATACGCTACCGCGCATGCGCGGTAGCGTATTACTGCTTGCACGGCAGCCTATTACTGCTTATTTTACTTTTTAATACTGTTAATTTTACGGTATAATACTGGCAGCTGGGGTGCCAGTTTTATACTGTAAAATCAACAATTATTTTTTGCAGTGTAATGGCAACACTTGACGATGAAATTTTGGTTTTGCGATATTTGCTATTGCATTTTTTAATTTCTAAACCTCGCACATTTTCAATTTTTACACTATTACATAGGGGAAAATATCTACTTTTAAATGCAATTTGTTTGAAAACTTTATTTTAATTGACTGATTTATTGTAGCTTTTAAATTAATTTTCAAGCATGATTTTCTTTTGAAATCCATCTCTATCGCTTGCAGACGATTACAAAATATTAATCTGTTTGCACTTTAAACAATATAAAAGGTTCAGCATTTGTTTCCAGCTAATATTCCATAACAAAATTAAAACTTCATTAAGCTATAAATAAAATAATATAAATAAAACACAAATTTTACATACATTATAATCGAAATAAGCGCTCAAAACCGCTGAAATTATCAGAATAAAAAAGACTGGTTTAGATAACGCAATTTTTTGCGATTTCTTCGTCTATTAACTCCTGGTACGAAGCCAATACGAAATTACCATATTTAATAAATTTCAAAATGTGATTATTGACGTATTTCATATAAAAATGCTCTTTGCCGTTACATGTAAACGTAACACTTGCAATTGCAAAGCTTTTTGCATCCCAAAATTACATGCAAACGTAACATTTACATGTAATTTGCACCCAAATTCATTTTAATTTGAAACCTAATAAATATTAATTTGCTCTAAAAATTACATGCAAAAGTAATGTTTACATATAATGTTGGGTTGCAAAAAGCTTTGTAATTGCAAGTGTTATGTTTGCATGCAACAGTTGGTGTTGTTAGGGGGGGGGGATCTGAAATATATATATATATATATATATATATATATTAAACGTAAAAAATCTATTAGAGCTTTCAATAATTTAAAAAAAAAATGATTTTCACCTATATTCTGTATCCCGGGAAGCCCGGGTTGGATGTCCTAGTTATTTTAAAAATCATAAAAATAAAAACTTAATATATTAAAATTTCAAATTTCAAACAAATTAATATGAAAGTACTTTTTTCCATATTCGGTGGCGTAAAAATTGAAATTGTGCGATGTTTAGGAATTAAAAATTTTGCGATAACAACGAAATTTATTTCCCAGGTCGATTACGATGTCAGCGTTGTTCACGGATATGGTTTTGCTTTGTATTATAGATAGATTTGCTAACTATATGCTTTGAATTTCGGCTCTAATTTAATTAATTAGAAACTATAAAAAACTTTCATAAGAGAAATTCTCGTAAAATAATTTCCTTTTTAAATAGAGAATTTACACTTAACATTTATAATATAAAAAAGATTTTCATAAGATAAACTCTATTAAAAATATCTTCTTTTATAAATAGAAAATTTACACTTGACATATTATAATTTCTTAAAATGATTTTTTCTCTTTTTCTTTACATTAAATTTTTTTTTATAATTTTAAAGTGATTATTTCTTTAGTTTGCCTTTTCTTTTTGTATCTCTTGGAATTGGATTTTCAGTAATACATAGTTGTCAAGTCTCCCGATTTTTGACTACCATACTTTTTCGGTATAGAAATATTCGCTATGCATAATCGCACTTTTCCTTCATTAATAAAAGATATTATTTCTATTATGAATTAGGGATAGTAAAAACTCGACAGGCCTTGGGAACTATGGTATTATAAATATATATATTTTTTTTTAATAAAAATGTTATGTAAATAGCAATTTCTGCTGTATTTTTACATATGTCAGGACATTTTATTTATTTTTTCTTAAAATAATTAACTTTTTGGAAATTTGATCCTTACGAATATAGAACACATTATAAGAAAAACATACGAAAAAAAAAAGTTTCAAAACGTTCAAATTGTAGGACAAGTATGGTTTTAAAATTTAATTTTTAATATTTTAGTTCAAGAGTTGTATTCTTTCTTGATTAAATCATTTTCTTTCATAAAACCAATTAATAATACGTCAAAAAGGTATTAAAATATAGTCAACTAAAAAACTTAGTTCAAAGGGAAGTTCAGAAACACAAAAGGCCCTTAAGTGTTCCTAAATTTCCAACTTTTGTGTAATATTTATTATTTTGTTTAGTAACTGAATGACTGTAACTTTTTTTTCGGTAGCACGTCATTTTAATTCCACTTTTTTATTTAACTCAACTTGGTTTTTGTTTGCAAAGATGGAATTAGATATGAGAGTCCCGCAGTGGCGCGGACGAATAAGCTCGGTTCCCGTAAGATCACCGAATGTGAAGCCGCATCGACCGTGGTCACTGTTTGGGAGGGTGACAACCTCTTCCGACTGCGGCTGCTGTGGGACCGTGTACGTTAATGGGAGCTGGTGCACGTAAAATCAGTTCGTGGCTCCAATGTCCTCCAAGTTCAGTACAAGCGTTACCTCTGGGGGTTCCAATCCAGGTACAGGTCTCTCATCTGGAATTGGTTCAAAATTAAGAGACCAACTCAAGCTGCTGTTTCTCATAGTCATACTACATTTTGCACATCAAAAAGGGTCTATTTTTGTGATGCTCTATATAGACGTATATTTTCGTACATAAGTGGTTCCTTAAATCTCCTGGGAAGTTGAATTGTGCTAAATTCGAGGGACCAAGATTTTCAGACAATTTTTTATTCATTAGACATTATTTGCTTCTGTTTAAACACTCTCTCTAAGTTTCTATGTTTAAACATCTAATGAAGATTATAAATTTTGAAATAATTTTGAATAATAATTTTTATATTGAAGTAAAAAGCAACGATCGATTATGGATTCCTTTGAATGAAATTGGTTGAATAATTGGCAAGATAATAATAATTACAACACTGCAAAGAAAAAAAAAAAATGTTGATTTTACAGTATTATACTACTGTAAAATCAATATTTTTTTCCCCTAGTGTACAACGTTTAATTTTTTAAAAGTCACATAATTTGGCAATCCTTTAAAAAGGCAATCAATAGATCTTCAGTTACATTTTATTGAAAATTACATCACATTACTGATATTACACATCAGTTTTTACATAAATTACATTTTAGTAATAAGTCAGTTAAGAGTTTTTAAATTACAAATAATTACAATATTGACCAATTAAAATATTATAATACATTGGCCCATATGAATTGAACAAAGAAATATTAATAATTATTCAAAATAAGGAGCCGCTTTACGCAATAGAAAAAAATCATGAAATGTAAAACTTTTGCAATCATTATCTTCTTTTGTGGAAGCGACATAATATAATAAAAGAAAGTTATAGTTCTGATAATTTAACAAATTTCATTCAAATCTTCAAATACCATATTTATTGACTTATAATATGTGTTCTTGTATAAAGCACATGCAGTTTCTGATAGGAAAAAAAAATTAATAAATGTCTAGCATATAAGACGCATCTTACTACTTTAAAGACAGAAAAAAAACCGAGAATTTCATTAAAAAAAAATCTGTTTTAATCATGACAGAGAAAATAAATCTCTAAACCTAAATTACCATATTTACTCAAATAAATTACGCCCCTATTAAATTACATTAAAGCTAAGCATTCTGAAATGTTTACTCTTCACCCACTGGAAACTACTTTAGTTATTGATATCGGTAATACCACCACCACCAGTATACTGTTTGCGCTATACGTTATTCTATCTTCAATCGATAAGGCACAAGAGTTGTTTCCAAAACATTTTAAAACTTTTTCTAAAGAAATATCAAAGTTTATTTAAGAATTGTCAGATTCAGGGGTTTATATATATATATATATATTATATTTCAATGCCTTAAAATGAATGTATGAAATTATAAATACATATTTAAATAAATAGATCTTTGTTCTTTAACACCATTCTCATCCTATCCTAAAAACGTAAAATAATACTTTTGCACAATACAGGGATTAATAACCAAATGCTACGTAAGCCATTTTCTATAAAAATTATTTTGTAATGCATCTGAATAAAGCTTATCAGTTTTCCCATGTTTGAAGTAATGTAACATATTTTAAAATCTTCAAATAATTATCACCCACAGACCATAATGCATACGAAGTCTTTTGCGTGTCCCTGTAAACGAAATACAAATGCTACACATTCCATTTTCAATAAGGAACATACGTTCTATAGTAAACCTTAATAACATGCATCAATTTCATGGCAATCCAATCACGAAAGTACGAGCAAAGTATTCACGAAAGTATGAGTGCGGAGAAGCAGATAAATAGACGAACCAAAATCAAAAAAACTTTTCAACATTTTAATATTTTTAGAACTGAATTATAAATTAATGCGTTAATTTTAAGGCATTTTTCCGTTAGCCCGTCACAGAGGATAAATCGCCAAATATTCGCCTGTATGAAACTGTTTAAATATGAGCGAAGCATTCCCGAAAGTATGAGCGCGGGCAGGCAGGCAAACAGACGAACCGAAATCAAAAACCCTTCAACATTTTAATATTTTTAGAACTTATTTATAAATTAATACGTTAATTTTAAGGCATTTTTCCGTTAGCCCGCCACAGATGATAAATTGCCAAATGTTCGTCTATGAAACAGTTTAGAGGCTAATAAGTATGAGCAAAGCATTACCGAAACTATGAGGGCGGACAAGCAGATAAACAGACGAACCGAAATAAAAAAAAAAACCTTTCAACATTTTTATATTTTTAGAACTTGATTATAAATTAATACGTTCATTTTAAGGCATTTTTCTGTTAGCCCGCCACAGATAATAAATCGCCAAATGAAATCGTCTATGAAACAGTTTAAAGGCTATTAAGTATGAGCGAAGCATTCCCGAAAGTATGAGCGTGGGCAGGCAAGCAAAAAAACGAGCCGAAATCAAAAAACTTTTCAACTTTTTGTTAGAAAGTGTTAAAAACCGATTAAAAAATTCAAAATATGCATGTACAATTTTTGAACCCCTAAAATCGGAGAGCTTCGGCCCAAAGCCTCGTTGGACCATGCTTTTATCAGGTCCTAGTAATAGTAACATTCTATGTAAAAATTATTGTCTAATTTCATAACATTAAGCTGGAAGTGAAAGAATCTACCTCATTACTGCCCAGTAAAACTTCTGTAAGAGATAAAATCTTTTAGAGAAGTGAACTTGTAGACCATATTTACATTTTTGCAGTCATATTACACTAAAAAAAAAAAAAAAAAAAAAAAAAAATTGGTTTTACAGTATAAACCAACATTTTTTTTTTCAGTGTATATATTATAATGGTTTATCAATATAAACTAATTATTAGAACAACATTATTAATTTTAATAAACGTTAATAGTTAAATATTAAATGCAGTTATTAACAATTTTATTAAATGTAAATATCGGCATTACTAATACAAATATTCACGCATTTTACAAAAAATAAACTCACATGACTTTTCTGGGTCATTCAGTTTTTCATTTGGATAATCAAAAGCTCTCAGTGTTTTTAATAAGTTTATCAATTTCCGCAGATAACTTGGCAATAACGATTCGCACACTGCAAAAAATAATTGTTGATTTTACAGTATAAAACAGCAAGCAGTAATACAAGCAGTAATAATGCAAGCAGTAATACGCTTACCGCGCATGCGCGGTAGCGTATTACTGCTTGCACGGCAGCGTATTACTGCTTATTTTACTGTTTAATACTGTTAATTTTACGGTATAATACTGGCAGCTGGGTGCCAGTTTTATACTGTAAAATCAACAATTATTTTTTGCAGTGCATAAGCTTTCTTTTGTGAGCCGAGACCATTAATGTTTGATTATTTTTAGTCAACTAAATGCCGTCTCAGATAAACAAACTTTAAAGAGACACAAAATCTTTTTAGCACAAAATGTTAAATTCGTAATGCAATTTCCAGTTAAGTTCCGAAAGTCTGTATAATATAAAACGTAAAAGTCTATATTAAATTGCAGAGCCATACAAAATGAACTCGGGGCGGCGCACAGTGGAGTATTAGAGGCAAATTCCTAGCCAAAATTACTTTTCATAAATACACTTAATTAATGTTATACATTCATAAATGTATGCAATTATTTAAAAAATAAATATATAATACAATGTTTACTTAATTGTTTACTGCTTATAAGAGGAAAATAACTGTTGATACGTTTGTTTTACTTACAAGTAATGTTTAATTAAATGTGGTTAATTTTACTACACATAAAAGTTTATTTATATAAACCAATGTATATAATATGTAATTACTTGCGTTCAGTATTTAGCAAAGTTTAGTCTCTATAGTATAGACATGCTAACTTTTGAGTATTTTTAATATATTTGCAGTCCTCCCAAAAAACATTGCCGTCTAAAAATGACAAAAATATGCAAAGCTTTAAAAAAAATTGCCTTTAAAAGTATAATCAATACGATTATGATTCAAGAATGCTCCAACAAACCCCCGAAACTAAACGACAAAACAAACCCCCGAAATAAAAGCTTTGAATATATTAAATAATATATTTCAATAAATTAGATCTAAAAAGGCTTAAAAATAACCCAATTTCAATTTTAATTATTTTTTATTATATGAAAAGTAAAATTATTCAGATGTACATGTCAAATTATACATTTAAACACGATAACAAAGCTGAAACATAACAAAAAAGCACGTCTTCTCACAAAAAAAAAAACCTTCAACTGAGGCTAGGAGCCGCCGGATATGACTCATACTCCTGAAATAGACATATATCGATACACCAGTTAATCAGCTATTATAAAATATGCTTTTTACAATTGTTGAGAAAATCTTAATTTATGCCTTTTTGGCCAGGATTTTGCATCAAATACTACACTGTGCGGCGTAGGGAGTACTACTGAATGTCGTGTTGTATCAACATCATCTCGATACTCACGTCGAGACGGCACTGGCTGTATGTAGTGGCAATGGGCGCGTTCACAGACCGAACCCCGAGTTACATAGGTTACCACATGGGTAACCCGAACCGTCCAGAGACCGATGTCACGTGACTTTTTGCGGGTTACTCGTAGCGTTCAGAGCCGGAAATTACCTGGAGAATTTTGTTGGGTCAAGTGATCACGCGATTGGGAAATTGATTTGTTTGTTTGCTTTATAGCTAACTTCAACTGTTAATTGTTGTTCTTTATGACTCCTACTGTGCACTTGAGTCCTCACCATTTGATTGGTCTACCTTAAACAGGACTATGATATAATTGGCCAACGTCGGCTAGGATGGTTTCTGCAATGTTCGTACAATCAAAATGTAATGATAGATTGGTTGACGGAAATGTTTGATTGTAAACATGCCCATAATTTTACCCAAAAACGTTCACAGCTGTTTTAACCCAACTTTACCCTTAGAAAATCAGATCACGCCATTCCCCAATTATATGAGTAACCCGCGTTTCGGCCTCTGAACGCACTCTTTGTGAAAGAATGCATGGTTTCGTAGCTGTAGAGAATATTCCGTACATCCTACTTTTGTAGACTTAATTTTATTTGGAAAAAAAAAAGTGTGCGCATTATATACGCGTAAATACGGTTTTTCATTTTGATGACTATCAATGAAACCAAAACAATAGGAATTATAAAGTAGTTTTGTTTTATCTCAATCAAATTGCCTTGATATGTTTCTACGTATAAACCCAACTGATGTTGCCGAAATTCTTCTTCAACATGGGCGCCGGCAGAAAGAAATCCAGGAAAGAGCTAGGTTTACGAAAGGATGTGCCTGTGGTTCGCAGACTCAGCTTGGCGACTTTTTTTGAAACCGGACCAGAAAAGCATATCTGAAACTGATCGCTGAAGCTGAAAGCTCAAGAAGATCAGAAATATTCAAAATTCAAAAATAACTTTCTACGATAAGCTTTAAGATATCTAAACAAATAAACACAACGACAGCAGTAATAAATAAATAAATGTCTAACATGGAGAGAGGGGTCAGGAGGCAGAACCCCCTAACAACAACAACAAAAAGAACTAACCAAAAATTTTTAGTTTAGTTTATTTCATGTTTGTCTAGTATATTCTAAAAAACGTGGAATTAGAAGAGTTTTGAAAAAGTTACCATTTTGAAAACCGAAAAAAATAAAGTTTGTATTTTTTCTCAAAATCATCAAATATAAACTATATTTAGTTAAATTTCAAATTCCAAGGAGGGGCAATGGCCTTCCCTAGCCGGCACTCATATTCTTCAACATCGGATACTCGCAGAACAAAGTTCATGGAGAGGCAAGATTTTGGAACGGATGTCTCTATAGTCCGCTGCCGAAGTTGCGTGTTTATTTATTTTATTTTCAACGCAGAATATAAACGTGAAAGAAACTAAACTAAGAATTTTTGTCAGAACCCCAAGTGCAAAACAATTTTTAAACATATCAACATAAAGAAAAAAAATAAAAAGACAATACAGCAATGTAACTTCCAAAATGAAAAATTGAAACACTTTATTATTTTTTTTTTATCATCGAAAAATCTTAATTTCCGTTTTCTCTCAGTGTTTAACTACTATTTCAAAATATTTGAGAAGACTAAATTTTATTTTGTTTTTTCCAAATCATGAGAGAAGAAGTAAATTTTGTTAATTAAATATGAAAAAATTTGCCAGCACCCATCTCTTGACAGATTCTTTTCAGGAATACTTCTGTTTCACTTTATGTATCATTTCCAACCTCACCATCTTGAGGAGTGGGAAAGGCATGTTGAAGCACTCGCCTTTTGAATCATCTCCACTCAAGTCTTTGAGGAGAACTCCTCCGTAACCCCCTTCGACCACAAACTTAGCTTTTCTCACCAACATCATGGCATTATCATAGGCAGCAAATTGATCTCCACAACAAGCGTAAAAACCTGCTTGCTTGTCTTCTTTCTCAGTCCAGTTGCCAGCATTCAAGAAGTTGCACATCTGGAGAGAGAAAAGAAACAACAATTGAAAAATAACAGTAAAAATTGTTAATATATATATATATATATATATATATATATATATATTGTCATAAAAAATACACCTGTGTGTATACTTTCTATAACTATAGCGTATCAGGAAGTGATAGAGGTAAATTTGTGATGTTTGTCTGTAAAACATGTTTGTTAACATGAAATTGATTACTTGAGAAATTATAGCATTTCAAAAACCTATATTCTAAGTTGCGAAAAATGATTAATACACGATAAAAACTACTCAGAAACGTTTGCAATAAAGAGGAAGTATTCATATTGTAACATTTTTTCTAGGTTTTGGACAGCGTTTTAGGATGTGCTTTCGCCAATGTGCGCCGGTATTTAAAATCAGTGGAGAAAAATGCCCTCTTGATGGGAATTCGATAGGTGAGGGGCGAGATACTGAGCAGGGAGAGCCTTCCTCCTCCCCTTCCGGTAAGGATAAAAATTGTAGAAACATCTTTAAGAACTCCAATATCTCTTAAAGCTATGGCAGTCCTCTTCTAGAAAAATGCCATTGCGTTTTCCTAGACAAGGCAATAAAAACAGCGACAAAATGCTTGTGATTACTATAGGAGACTGGATTAATTTTAACACAATTATTTTAATTGGTACTCATATGATTTATAAATCACACACTGAAAAAAAAAATGTTGATTTTACAGTATAATACTGGCATCCCAGCTGCCAGTATTATACCGTAAAATTAACAATAATAAACAGTAAAATAAGCAGTACACTACCGCGCGATGTCAGTATTAAACTGTAAAATCAATTTTTTTTTTTTTCAGTGTACGAGTCGTAATTTTTCAACTGAGTGAAAAAGTGGCTAGGCCAGAATTTGAACCAGGGACATTTGACTTAAGCTGTCATTGCTCTGTCAACTGAGCTATCCTGAACAAAATTGGCGGGTACATTTCACCCAGTCAGATAGGGTATAGTTTGATAGAGGCATCCGGTCTGTTATCTGAAACCGCTCAACAGAAAAAATTGCAGGTAAATGGAACTCCAAGTAAACGGTTGACACGTAATTACAGTAGATTAAGACTACTGGGTACACTAAATTACCCCTTTTTCACTCTTTTAAAATCACACCGCATATGATTTATTTACCAATTAGAATAATTGTGTTAAAATTCACCTAGTGTTTTATACGGACGTTGTACCTAGTAGTCTTAATCTAGCGTAATTACATATCCAGCGTTTCACTTGAAGTTTCATTAATAGCGATTTATTCTGTTGAGCAGTTTCAGAGAACAGACCAGATGACCCTATCAAAAGGTTGACTGAGTGAATTGTGCCCATCAGATTTGTGTAGGATAGTTCAGTTGGCAGAGCATTAGCAGCTTAAACAAAAATATTCCTGGTTCAAATCCTGGCCATTTTCACTCAGTTGGAACTCATATAATATAGGGGATTTTTCAGTGTACGGGCAATTCCAAGCCAATGTTACCATTTCTAGTATTTTATTTTTTATATCAAATAGGTAATATATATATATTTTCAGATAGTATTAAACCTAATTTTTTTATATTTGCAATGCATTTTATAAAATTTTGAATAGTCAAAATTAATAAAATCCATTATAATCAGCATGGCTTCGTTTTATGTGTTTATTTGTTTGTCTGTTACATGTTAAATGTTGGTCTCTTATAGGTAAAATTACACATTTTTCATAACTATCTTATGACAACAGTCAAATTTTGTGAAAGGTGTATGTTTCAGAACTCCCTCTGAATGAAAATACATTTTTTTTATAATAAATTCTAAGTTATTTTATAAGTAATATCGATAAACATCAAGGTATCCAAAAAGCATGGTAATTCCTGCTTGTCTGTTACATTACCATTTTTTAATCATAATTATTTACATTAAATAATTTATTCATAATAAATATACTAATTTATCTTCTAATATAATATGCTGATTGTAGTCATCTTTGAATTACATAATTATTATTTTTTAAATGAGTTAAGGTCATTTATTCCTCTATGACAATTAGTCTTGTTACGATGGAATTGCCCGTACGTAAGATAGTCCAGGCATTAGGGGCTAAAAAAAGGACAAATAAAGGAAAGTTTTGGTGTAGTTTTGATATTTGGTTCCTTTATGTTTTTGGGATCGCTGAATACGAATCTGAAGTTTTCCTACAAAATTTTTCTCGGGAAATACTTTTTTTTTACAAAAAACTTGTAAAAAAAACGGACTTTTCTTCGTTTTTTCAAAATAATTCCAAAACTATGCATTTTGTGTGAAAATAGACTGTACGTGAATTAAAGAGAATAAAATTTCCTACATTTTATGCATTGAAAGTTTTTTTCTCTGATCAATGGTTTAGCCGTAAGAGTGCCGCAAAAATGGGTGTTAAAAACAAAAAACTAAAAAAAAAGGGGGAATTACGGCACTGTACGTCGGTGTAACATGAAACTAACCATTTTACGCAAACTTTAACCATTAGTGATACTAATGATTATATGATTGACTATATTTTATGCATTTGAGGTAGAGGAAAAGTGCTGATCCGGCGCCAGGGGGCGGTGGGATTAGTGGAGCAGATCCGCTTCCTCCCTTGAGTCGAGGGTGTTCCTCCTCCGGAGAGCTCGTACTCTAAGTGAAGGTAAAATTGGGAGGGGGTAAAGGACAAAAAACTTTAAAAACGTGAATTACGGCCCTGTACGTCTTTGTAACATGAAAATTAACCATTTTAAGCAAACGTTGAATAAAAACTATCTGATTGGCTACATTTTACAGTGATGTTGTCTGATAATAAATACAACGACTCATTATGAATCATTATTTAATTATAAATAACTAGCTGTTACCCGTGACTTCGTTCACGTATCATTAAAAGAAGAATAAGTGCATTAATTAAGCAAAATATTTCATTCCCGATAGTTAGAAACGTAAATAATTAACAAACTCTTTATCACATTCCATAGGAGACAATACAGTATTTCTATGTTATTTTTAAAAAAGTGAAATTTTGTGACAAATAATCACGAAAAGGAAACTGCAACCAATGAAAAAAGGCAGGCCAAATAAAATCGTGGAAATCGGCGAATTGTGTAAAAACATATGTCAAGTTTACCTGGTAAACCATTTTACTTTTAACGCCTTTGTGAAACGTTTTAATAGGCATCCTTCAAAGATAATGGAAATAGTATATTCTTTTTCATTAAATTCAATTCTTGTGAATGGGGAGCAATAATTGTAGACCTAAATGCAAGGAGCTTAAATTTGCCTCCTTGATTTAATCTATAACTGAAAAAAAAAATCTTTGTTTCTAAATGAAAATATGTTGACAGACGATTTTTGTTCTCCAGAATAAATTGATTCATGAAATTTGAATATGTGAAAATACGTTTTTATTTTTCAAAAATTTTACTGTAATTAAATTTTTTTTTCTTTCACCATCTATTCAAATTGAAAATAAATTCTTTTTTTTTCAGTTTTAATGAGAAAAAATATATTAATCCGTTTTATTTCTTCTTTTTTATCCACAAAATTGGAATAATTTAGTTGCCATTTTTAGAGAAACTTCGTTAAAATTTACACAAAAAAAAAATAAATAAATAAATAAATAAATAAATAAAAAATAAAAGAAAGAAAGAAAGAAAAAAACCCTCTGAATTTAAATTATTTTTTTTAATTCTGAGAGTTTATGACATCCTCGGATCAATGATAAGTAAATCGCGTAATCAATGTTAAGTAAATCGCGTTGGGTTCGACAATTTGAAAGAAATAATTGCGAAATACAAACAGGCGGTCAGATTTTAATATAATAGATTCGTATTTATTTTTCTTTTCCTAATAATCATGGTGTGGTTTTGGCAAAAAATTCTCATCTGTATGTAACTGATATTCATACTTAATAATCGGTATAGATAAAAAAAAAATATTTAAATTTTTCGTTTTAAATATGGCGTGAAACTCATCTACTTTCTAAACTTACAGATTCTTGTATTATTAATGTAATGAATTGATTCACGCTCCTTCTAAAACACATTTGAAAATTCCCATTTTATTTCAAGTATGACGTCACTTTTTCCACAGAGAAATCTCTTTTAAATGGCAAAATTCTTGTTAATTTTCTTTTTCTGGCAATCGGGACGTAAATTTTAGCGGAAAACTCACATTTGTGTGTAACTGGTATTCAAGCGAATTATTAATCAGTATCGATAAAATATATTTCAGTTTTTCATCTTAAATATTACGTCCATTATCATTATACATTGATATTCATGCTCCTTGTATTATTACGAAGATTTGGAAAATACATGTTTTATTTATGACGTCACATTTGTCCAAGCCGAGGAGAATCCTTTTCATAGTTCCATGGTCCATGCAAAATCTATTTTTAATAATATAATTATTGTTCATTTTCCTTTTTAATTATAACGCAGTTTTTGACAGAAAAAAGATCTTTTTAATGTAACCGATATTCATACTTCATGTATAATAACAAATACTCCATATTTTTTTTCAAATATCACGGAAATTCATCTTCTTTTGAATTCTTTTGAATTTTCAGTTTTCATGTGAAAATCGTTCAATTGAAAATTAATTGTTGAGGAAAAAATATTTTTCCGTGTGTGGTGTAGCGAGTGTTAATTTCAAACATAAACATTCACGCACAGCTAAACTAATAAAGAATCCACTGGATTCAATTAAAAATTATTTAATTAAAAAAAATATTCTGTACAAGTTCTTTGTGATTTACAATTTAATCGTGATCTTCATAATCACCGCAGAACACAGCGGAAAGCACAAAAAAAAACATCTCACTAAAACCGGAGCTGTTTACAAGCGAACCTCATCGCTCGCTTTCCAACAACAGACTCCTCGCTTCTCTACGTCTACGTGTACACTGTCCACTGGGAGTAAGGGCGGAAGTTCTCGGTCATTGCTCCAAAATGACCAACCCCCTCCCCACTTCTGCGAGCATCTTCTAACGTTCAGAAGGAAACAAGCGTTCTTTTGGAGAAATACTGCACCCTGCAGCCGTTGTTACAGCTCCTTCCCCCTAAAGAATTTTCATACGGTGCATACACCTATGAAAATGTAAATTTGAACCAGGTACCGAGCCCCTCATTCTTAACACAGTAAATCTGAGAGGTCCCAACACCTAAACTCCAGTTGGAAATGCTAAGGAAATACCTTAATAACTTTACCTTAATACTTTTACCTTTTGCTAATACCTTAATAACTTTATACACTTTATTTTTTCTCTATACAAGGTTCATACAGACGCACGCGTACTCAGTTTTGAAAGACTCATGATAATCCTAGATTTCACTTATGAATTTCCATAACAATTCAAATAATAAAAACATTTTCGTAATCAAATCTAATATAACAGATGAGATATTTATCTGAGTTCAATAACTGACACAGTGCGATTCCTTGACATTAAAGAAAATTCTAAAAAAATACTAAATTACACACAAAATATATACAAGTGATAAATAACAAAAAAAAACAATAACTCGTAAATAAAAATTATAAACAAATACTAATTCGGGAATCAAGTAAAGAAATTACACTATTCGGTCCTACTTAACCCATCTGCATTCCCGTGAAGTTTCCCAGGTTTGTGTTCGATTTTGAAGTTGAATGACTGCAAATACAATGCCCACCTAGTCAATCTCGCATTGTTCCCCATCATAGTTTTTAAGTACGTCAGAGGATTGTGATCTGTTTGGACTACAAACCGCTGCCCGTCCAGGTAGTGATTCAGTTTTTTCAGACCGTACACAATTGCTGCCAATTCCCGTTCAACAGTGCTGTAATTCTGCTCTGCCCTGGAAAATTTTTTACTCAAGTACAGAATGGGATGTTCCTCCCCATCTCGTACCTGTGACAGGACTATACCAGCACCATATAAACTTGCGTCGGTCTGCACAATAAACTCCTGACTATAATCTGGGGCATACAATACGGGACTCTGGGTTAACTTCTCTTTTAATTCCTGGAAAGCCTTTTCGCACTCCTCACTCCACTCTATCTTTTCTTTTTTGATCTTCCCTTTCAAAACATTTGTTAAGGGGACTGCAATTACTGCATAATCCTTTATATACCGTGAATAATAACCCGTCATTCCCAGAAATGACCTCACTTGCGTCTTAGTGGAAGGCGTTGGAAATTCCTGGATAGCCTTCACTTTTATGTCACTGGGAGACCGCTTCCCCGAACCTACCTCGTGACCCAAAAACCTCACACTATCCTGTGCAAATTTACACTTTGTGGGTTTCACTGTTAGGCCGGCCTCTAACAATCGCTTCAGAACCTCAGCGATGTCCTTCATGTGACTCTCCCATGTAAGAGAGAACACCGCAATGTCATCGATATATGGCAAGGCAAACAATTCAAGCCCACCCAAAACACTTGCGATTAATTTGCAAAAGTAGAAAGGTGCGTTCAGGAGACCAAACATCATGACCTTGGGTAAAAATACTCCGAAAGGTGTCACAAACGCAGCGTACCTTTGGGCCCTTTTTGTCAGTGGTATCTGGAAATAACCTTTGGTTAAATCCATTACCGTGATGAAAGTCGCCGAACTCACTTTTTCTACGACCTCCTCTATATTGGGGAGTGGAAAAAATTCCGTTCGGGTGTTCGCATTTAATCTGCGATAGTCCACACAGGGACGAGGATCCTTTCCCGGAAACTGTACCAAAATCATGGGGGACGTAAAATCAGACTGCCCTACTTCTATCACTCCTAATTCCAATAGTCTCCTGATTTCCTCTCTTAAAATTTCGATCTGCCTAGGTGACATTCTATAAGGTTTCGCCCTCACCGGCGATTCATCTGTCAACTCGATATCCATCTCTACCAGATGGGTACGTCCAGGGTCTGAAGAAAAAACTTTTCTATTTCTCTCTATAACCTCCTTAAATAAACTTATTTGGCTATCTGTCACTTTTTTCTCTAACTCGCTGTTATACACAACTTCCCAGAAGTCAATTTGTGTGGGGTTTGGCAGGGGATAAGGGATCTCAGCATCTTCTTCCACCTCTTCCGCATCTATGTCAATCAGCAGATTAACAAATTCAGGCCGCTTGTAATAAGGTTTCAAAAGATTCACATGGTAAATAGTCGCCTTATTGCGCCTCTCTGGCAAGTCAACTGTGTAATTTGTTTCCGAAATCACTCCAGTGACAGTTCCCGGCCCGACCCAATTTACGGCCATCTTATGAGGCTTTGATGTTGCCAAAACCAACACCTGGTCCCCAACTTTGAATTTTCTAGTTACCGCATTCCTATCATACCATGTCTTCCTTTTGTCCTGACATTCCTCCATACGCCTAGTTGCTAAATCCTGACACCTTTTCAACCTATTCGTCAAGTTCAAAATGTAATCTACCACATTTTGATCCGTGTTACCTTGACCCATCCAATTCTCATAAACTAAAGTGTGCGGCATGCGTAAATTTTTTCCATGAACCAGCTCGGCAGGACTAAACCCAGTACTTTCATGCGTCACAGTTCTTAGAGCAAACAACGCCATAGGCAAAACCTCTTCCCAGTCTCGACCGGACTCTAGACACAAAGATTTAAGTACTTTCTTCAAAGTAGAATGCATCCTTTCCACGCTGTTCGACTCCGGATGGCAAACTGAGCTATGCGACACTTTGATACCAAATACATTAAAAAATTCTGATGTTAACTCGCTGGTGAAAGATTTTCCTAGGTCACTTTGCACCTCTCTCGGATAACCTGTCTTAGCGAATATCTGTACCAAAGCATCAATAACGGATGTGGAAGTGATGTTTTCCACCGGAATAGCATCAGGATATTTAGAAGAGAGGCAAATGGATGTAATTAAGTACTTGTTTTTATTACTAGTTTGCAGGGGACCAACCGCGTCTAAATTTATTTTGGTAAAGCATTCCGAAATTATCGGTACTAATTTCAAAGGGGCCTTTCGCCTATCTCGATTGCTACCTACCTTTTGACATGTATCACAAGTCTTAACATAATTATCAATATCGTGATAACAGTTTGGCCAAAAGTAACATCTCAGAACCCTATCCTTGGACTTAGTCGTACCCAAATGCCCTGACACCTGCTCATGACACAATGCTAGAACTTCTCTACGATAAACTTCCGGCACACATAACTGCACTTTATCATCACCTCTCCGTGACTGCGATACCCGCACAAGCTTACCATCTCTAACACAAAATTCTTTTTCGTTAGGTTTACTGGCCTTCTCCCACAACTGCTTAAGTGAAGCGCAATTTATCTGCTCTTCCTTAAATTTCTCTGCGGATACCTTCTCCAAACCCGACTCTGCCTCTAACCTTTCCGGAATAACTATCCCATCTTCTTCCTCACCGCCACTAGACTCCCCTTCATCCGGTTCTCCATCCTCCGAACCAAATTCACTCTCAACTTGCACAGCGGACATTTCTCTCTCATGTTCACGCCTCTGACTGCGCGTCATTACAGCATTTACCGTTTAATCGTGATCTTCATAATCACCGCAGAACACAGCGGAAAGCACAAAAAAAAACATCTCACTAAAACCGGAGCTGTTTACAAGCGAACCTCATCGGTCGCTTTCCAACAACAGACTCCTCGCTTCTCTACGTCTACGTGTACACTGTCCACTGGGGGTAAGGGCGGAAGTTCTCGGTCATTGCTCCAAAATGACCAACCCCCTCCCCACTTCTGCGAGCATCTTCTAACGTTCAGAAGGAAACAAGCGTTCTTTTGGAGAAATACTGCACCCTGCAGCCGTTGTTACACGTGTTTTTATTTTTTGGCAACGATAAAAGCCCTAGCAACGATAAAGTAAAATGGTTAAATTGTATGGAAAAATGTCCATTTATTCTCTATGAAAATAACGAAATTTGGAATTATTAAGAAAAATATTTGAATAAAATAAACAAAAACCAGCCTATGTTCATTTTAGGGTTATAATCATCCTATATGCAAAAATACAGGATCATTAAATGCTCCATTTTGACGCTGGCTTCAGCCTAACATTTGACCACAATCGGATTTATAATATTATTAGGATAATGTACATTTGTAACAAACATTAGTGAACATATTTACATAAAGTGAAAAAGCAAAAATCTTATTTCCGCATTCTTTTATTTAAAGGCCCCTGCTGTTCATCGACATCTACAACATAGAAAATAGACTTATGGAATTAGTGTTTTTTTTTATTTACTACCAATATTATAGAATAAATGTTTTCTTAAAGATAAATATTTCATACCTTGTGGCATGCTTTGTTTCTCTTCCATTGGGTCCACGAATTCAATGGGTGGGCAATCCATCTCCTGCTCAGTTTCAAGGTATAACTCGTCTTCCTCGTCTTGATTCACCACTGAGATGTTGTTGCAGTTCTTTTAGCAGTTGAGGCACATGTTGGAACAACAAAGACCTGCCTTCTTTCACCCATAATTTTGTTGGCAGTTCTTTTTGCACTTACAGGATACAAGCTTCAACAAAGCAGGGGGTAGTACAGTAAATACAGACTCAAGGCCAATATTTGTTTTCTTCCATCCCTACTCTTCAGCATTTTTTCAACCTGCAGAAATTGCTGCCCCTGGAGATATACTCTTAAAGATTGCTGTAGCTGCAGATGGTGGTAAAGTAGCAATATTAGAAATGTTTTTAAAGGTTGGCTTTTTGTACGAAATATACCTTTGGTGGTTCAGCGAAGGCACATTCGTCCCACTATAGCCGTACAGCGAGGCAAAGAAACGTTCCTCAGCAGCTGCAATCATTTCCAGAGTAGCGTTCGAATCTTTGAATACTTTAACAACATCAGCGACATCTGGATTCTTCACAATAGTTTTGAGGAACTTCAGTTTTCCTTGCATAAACGGTACTGGCATTGTATCGCACTCACTCATAACATGTAGGAAGAGGATGTTTTCTGCAACGGTTGAATTCAATGCATTAGTTGGAGAAAATGTCGCTGGAGAAACAGAATCCTTACCAGACTTTAAAAAGAAAACGTTTTCAGCCCGGCAGAAACCTATCAAAATGACCAAGGGTTTTACATCCTCTTCAACTATAATCACCATCTTATTTTATAGAACCGAGGACGAAGCAGTATTTACAATCAAAGTGCCTGCGTCTTCTTATGCTTGCTTGCATGTAATATCTGCTTATGATAACTTGTCAATCATCATAGATATTAACCGAAATTTTTTTGGGGGGTTAGCAAGAAACTTTTCTTTGAAAACGGTATCATTGTACCGTTAAACAATATGTCAGTTGAAGCATGTTTCTTTGCTCGTTTCATACGCTCAGCAGTTGTTGTACCACCTTTGTAAGTCATCAGGTTAGCCATCAAAGACAATTACTGCCTGCGGTTGGTATTTTGATTGTATATACTCAACATATTTGTCAGAGATTGTTGAAAAAGACTGATTCTTAGGCCAAACAACCTTATGCAATAAAAAACCACCATCAATGACTACTTGAATCCTTAACTGAACCACTTCTTTGTTAGGGGATTTGAATGCCTTATAGAGAGTAGATTTGGTTCCTAATCTTAAGCCATTGTCGAATAGGGATATGGAATAAGGGCCTAGATCTTATATCAAAAACTCCTGAAGGTCCTCATCCGAATGCTTTGCAACCGAAATTCGTTGGAACAAAGTTGTGGGATTAATAGGGACCAACTCGTCGTCTACTAAATAATGATTCATAATGAGTCGTCGTCTTTATTATCAGACAACTTCATTGTAAAATGTAGTCAATCATATAGATTTAGAATCATTAATAGTCAACGGTTGCTTAAAATAGATAATTTTCATGTTACATGGACATATAGGCCATAATTCCCGTTTTTCACAGTTTTTGTCTTTTACCTCTGCCAATTTTGCCTTCTCTTAGAGTACGAGCTCTCCGGAGGAAGAGCACCCTGGACTCATGAGAGGAGGTGGAACTGCTCGGCTACTCCCACCTTCCTTTGGCGCCGGATCCGCACTTTTCCTCTACCTCAAATGCATAAAATATTGTCTATCATATAATCGTTAGTATCATTAATGGTTAACGTTTGCGTAAAATGGTTAGTTTCATGTTACATCGACGTACAGTGCCGTAATTCCCGTTTTTTTTTTTTTTTTTACAGTTTTTTGTTTTTAACACCCATTTTTGCGGTACTTTCACGGCTAAACCATTGGTCAGAGAAAAAAATTTTCAGTACATAAAATGTAGGAAATTTCATTCTCTTTAATTCATATATTGTTGACTTTCACGCAAAATGCATAGTTTTGGAGTTATTTTGAGAACACTGAGAAAAGTCCGTTTTTTACACGTTTCTTGTAAAAAAAAAAAAAAAAAAAACGTATTTCCCGGAATAAATTTTGTTGTAAACCTCGGATTCGTGTTCAGCGACCCAAAAAACATAAAGGAACCAAATATCAAAACTACACCAAAACTTTCCTTTATTTTCTACCAAATGACTGGACTAAGAAGTTGAAAGAAAAACCGATTTCAAGATTAGGTTTCGACTGCTCCAAAAAGTCTAGTATATATCGTACTACTGACAAGGAACACACAATTTCCTTTATTATCCTTTAACCGTCGTGTATGAAAACATGATTCCTTCTTTGTTAAATTATTATGAAAAAAAATTAATTATTGATAAAATACTCTTAGAAATAATGAAGTACCTCATGATAACTAAGAATGCCGCCTTCTTTAGATACTGGTCCAGGATCGCCAGGTCCAATTGCGGGAAGGTTCAATCTGCATTGTTTAGAATTTGTCATCGTAGACGTTCTTGCGTAGAAAGCTAATCCCATGTTCAGCTTCTTTTTACTGGCACCCTTTTCGACCCATATTTGCATACCTCCTTTCTGCGAAAGAAAAAAAAAAAAGAAGCAATTTTAAAATAGCAAATCCAAACAAGTAGTTTTAAAATAATCAAAAAACGCATAAATATATTTGGCATCAACTAATTAGTGATAATAACAATAAATAACGTTCTTAAATCACTTTACATCTGAAAATGAACGATGGCTTACATTTCAGACGGAAACATTAATAGACTCGTTCACTGACACTAAGATACATAATAAAAGGGAGAGCTAACTCAAAATTCATCGGTTCGCTTTCTACCGCGAACTCATTACCTACTTAATGTGCGAAAGTAATTTTTCTTAATATTAACCATGATATTTAGAATAAGGAAAGGGCAGCTGGCGTCACTACTGGAAAAATGACGGCTGGCAAACTCTCTGCTTTATTTACACTATTGTACAAAAGAACTCAGGCAACTTGATTGGTCGATAAGTAAGTCATATACGATATGATTGGTCTAACGATCAATATGTCTGCGATACGATTAGTCGAGTCAAGTCAACGCGGTGCTTAGGAGTGTCAACGTGGAAAGTAATAACGCCACGCATACCTACATCGAACATGAGAAAGTAACAAAACATTAAATTTAGAAACAAATAAACCGTCCGAAAAGGTAAATAAATTTGGAAACTCTGGTGGAAAACTCAAGAAGCCATTCCAGAATTTGAAGCACCTGAAGTCCAATGTGGCCTTAATAAAATGCCGCATAGAGCAATCAAGAATTTTGGGTGCTCTACACTTCGTTGACAGACCAGTCTAGACGTGGCAAAAACTGAATAGGGAGGTGTTACCCCTAAGGCTCCTATAAAGGGAGCTGACGCATATCCATTATGTTGCCCAAAATAACCGCCATATTGTGACCTAGCTCAGCATTAGGAAACCGCCTGTGCAGGTGTTTGTCGTACCTGTTACTGTCACTCGCGGTCCACTAGTACGGTAAGCAAACCGGTTTTAGCTTGGTTTTTGGTCCGCTGGGTCATTAAATGGCGATATGATTCAGCCTGTATTATAGGAGCTCTAGTTACCCCGAGGCACAGAAAAGTCATATCAAAAGGATCACCGGAGACCTAAACTAACACGAGGTTCTAAGAACTAAAAACAGAAGGAGGGGAGCCATATAGCTCACTAATTCAAATTTTTGAAGGACTTTGCTTTGTGTCTATCATCAGTTGAGGTTTTCCAGTATTGAGCTTTGACGGATTAGCATTGGAAAATGCTCTTTGCTGTCATAACAGGTTCACAACGACTGAAAAACAAACATTTTGGCTCCGACAGGAATCTAAAAATTGGGAAATAAATTAAATAAACTTAACAGTGGAAAAAAAAATTCCAAAAAAGTTAATTCTGTGACCCCCCCCCCCCCCAGTAGAGTTGCAAAGAACCGGTTTATTCCCGGGTTTATTTCCAATAGACCCGGTTTATTCCCAAAAAACCCAGTTTATTCCCAGGTTTAAACCGGGTTTTTTCTAGCCTTTGCAACTCTACCCTCCAGAACAACTCGGACGCAATTTAGACCCTGAAAAGAGCCCTTTGTTGTTCGGGTCCCTACACGACAGACAAACGCAATTACTAAATGGCCTTAGAAGAAATGAGAGGGAGGCGAGACAAAACCAGATCTTAAATTGATTTGGCCAGGGTGTCTAGTGAGCAGGAACCTCAGAGGAACATGAAAAATTGATGTAGGCGGTGCCTGACCAAGAAAGTTGATTGGAGCATTTGTAGC
Organism: Maratus michaelseni; assembly: GCA_963931845.1. NCBI lineage: Eukaryota > Metazoa > Arthropoda > Arachnida > Araneae > Salticidae > Maratus > Maratus michaelseni. Next base: position 129,246,313 of record OZ007595.1, read on the forward strand.
AGGGCACCGCGCGCCGGCTAAGAAAAAGAAGAGGCGAGGGAAAATACCTTACTGCAAAATAAACAAGGTAAAAAATTCAAAAATATTCAAATTATAATAAAAGCAGAGGGTTAGGAAGGTTGCACTCATGACTGTTAAAGAATATACAGTATGCTGCATGACGTATGGGGAAATGACAATTCTAGGTAAAATTTTCTTTCAATCTACGGAAATGGTGATTTTGCAGGGGAATTCTGCGTTTAAGTTACTCCCGACGGATTTCTCCTAGATGTTTTAGAACACTAGACGAAATTATTATTCCGTGCTAAAATAGGAGGACGTTTCCACCCCCTGGCGAGCCTCATATCGACGTAGAGAGTTTAACACAGGATTCATCACTGAGGGGATTGACCTGTAAACCTTCATCGGAAGTTTTAGGTAGCTTTCAATACAAAAAAGTATAAAGCTACCTATTGCAGCCGTTCGGAGGAAAGCAGTTCCGGAAAATTTCGATATATTTTCACCGATCATGACCCCCAGACCCCAAAACCACCCTCCGTTCAAATGTTGATTTATATATATATATATATATATATATATATATATATATATATCTCCATATATATATATATATATATATATCTGACCTATGTCATACGATAACGCTCGTATTTATAAATCAATTTTGATGAAACTAATTGTGTGTATTAAGGTCACCAATGTCTCGACCGAATTCGTTGGCCAGCTTGGTCCGCCATTTTGTTTCAAGATGGCGGCCATTTAAAAATTTAAAACTAAAATAAATATACATAAAAGTTAAAAATTCAAATTTATTTTTTAATTAAGTGTTAGGCCTTGATACGAGGATTCCAGAGCATTTTTTGGTTTACCTCTATCTTAAAAAATGGCTGAGATAGAGCAGTTTGAAATTCTAGGGTGGCTGACATTTTGAAACAAGACAGCACATTACAAAAAATTTCATTGTTGTAATAATTTTCCCAGTCATACACATAAAACTATATATTCATATCCGTTAGCGCCAAATTCTCGCCAAACTTGGCGACATTTGGCGAAATATCGCCAAATTTGGCGAGCAAAATAAGTCTTCATAAATGAAGCCAATTTGGCTATTGCTTCATAATTTGGCGAATTTCTTATTCAAATTCAGTATTAACGAATCTTTTGTAAACATTTTCTTTGCATTTTAACTTGCTGTGTTCGTGTAACATTAGCTAAAATTTTAAAACGAAGATATAGGAAAGCTACCTTTTCCTCCCGGTACAGGCCGGAAGGACTTTTTTAATGGACTTTACCCGTGTCATGTCATCTGCGGGTATATAGAAGAAAAACACCAATAGGCGTGAAGAACATTTTAACACAGCTTCTCCTTCGTCCAATAAACAGTCTTTTTCGGGGGCATCTACCCACAGAGTCGTGGCTGTTGCCACTCGTGAATAAAGTCCATTTCTCCAAAAAATGGTCTAATTTGGAGGTCACGATGAATGACGTCATTGCGGACATAACGGGTCGCTCTTGTAAACCTACGCAAAAGTTTATTTTCGAAAGTTTGGATTTTTTTCATGTCGGGTTTTCGGAGCACTTCAGTAAACCACCGATCCATAAGTATTGATCCGCTGAATCATAGATTTGTGCAACAACAATTTATTCTGAGTTGACAGAGAGCTTTGCCAAGCCAAGAGGAGATTTAGGAAGCCTATGGCGCAATTAGTACGACTCAAAGTTTCTGAGACGTGTTTACACCATGATAATTTGAAATCTAGGTGAATGCCTAAATATATGTAATCAGTCTTCCAGGGAATATTTTCATTATTTAATTTAAAGTTAAGATTAGCATCGAGGTTAAATATTTTATTCGTAAAGAAAATGGCGGCACTTTTGACTTTAATTCTCCATTTTGTCAACCAGATCGAAATTTTATCAAGATAGTTTTGAAGTTTAGAGAACACTTGGAGTGCATGTTTATGTTTGTGAAGCATGGCGGGGTCGTCAGCAAAAATTGCTAAATCAATGTCAGACTCTTGGGGAATGTCACTCATGTAGATGCTGAATAACGTGGTTCCCGAGAGGAAACCTTGGGGACCGAGTTAAGGATAGGTTTAGGGTTAGAGAAGGTATTTCCTACTTTAATGATGAAGGATCTATTTTGAAAGTAGTCATCATAGATTTTAATAAGTTGCCCAATTAGACAAAGAGCAATAAGTTTAAAAAGTAAGGCAACATGAGAGACCTTGTCAAACGCATTCTGCACGCTGGGGAAAATTACCCTGTAACTCTGCCTGATCTAATTCCATCATGAAGCAGTTCACTGACCCGCCACAGTTGATACTGTATTGAATGACGTGCTCAGAACCCGAATTGCTCCGGTATAATCACATCATGATAGTCGAGGAATTCCTTCAGGTGGTTGACGAGAATATATTCATCAACTTTAGAAAGACAGGAAAGTAAGGATATAGGCCGAACACTGCTAAAGACATGGATATCCCCCTCCCCTCTTTTCGGTAGAGAGAATATAACATATCCCTTTTCAATTCTCAATTCTCTCTCAATATCTACAAAAAATTCCAATTTTTTCTAACATACAATTAATATTCTTTTACAGAATACTGCATGCATATTTATGCAAAAATTTTACAGCATATTTCAGACTATATAATTACGCAAGCCATAGAACACAGAATAGCAACATTAATGATCAGTTAGATTCTTAGTTTATTACATTCAAACAAAGCCTTGTTAAAAAACTAAAGTAGTTCAGAATAAAAGAAAAAAATATGGTTTAAAACATTATAATTTTTGAAGCTGAATAATAAAAAAAAAAGAACATTTTTGAAAATATTTCAATGGTAATTTATTAAAGTATATATTTCCAAAGATTCCGTTAACAAAAGTTCATTATCACTATTATTTTTACAAAAAAAGAAAAAAAAATTGCCTGTCGAAAAGTTCTGGGAACAGTTAAGTCCATGTCCGGTACTCTGAGTACTTAGAAAAAAATGTAATCCTGAGCCTGCGCCCATCCGGAGCAAATCTACTAGGGGAAAAAAAAAAAAAAAAAAAAAAAAAAAAAAAAAAAAAAAAAAAAAAAACGAGCTTAGATACACGATGCTATAACATATAACTGTCCGAAGCAGATCTCATTACTGGACATGTTAAATTTCTATATTGATGTTGCCAAATTCACCAGCTCGAGCAGAATTTTTAGGTGCGTTCGTAATTATATAAATACGTAGGACTTATAATCGTCGTCGTTTGGTCCATCTGCCTCCATAAAACAGAGCAAAAACTACCCAACCGAATGGTTTGAAATTTAATATATATATATATTATATATATATATTAATATATATATATATATATATATATATTAATAACAACGGACTATAATCGTTGCAGAATTTTATCGAGTCATTTCAAATTTTAATACAATCGAATCAAAACTTTAAAAAAATATTAATAAAAATATTTATTAAGTAATTTGAATTTTTTAAAAATCGGTACTTCCTTGTTATAGCAGCTTCCGAGGATTAATCGTCAAGCGACCGAGATGTATCGCCAAGTTATCTAACATGTATGACGTTATTGTCATATATGACGTATATGACATTTTATAACCTCTATGACCAAGTTATAGTCACATTATTCATTCTATTAAATCTTATCATACGTAATTAATTCAATTATACCCCATGATAGGTCATGATTCTAGGTTGTCATGGTGATTACGTCACATTTAAGATGGAGTCCTATTATTTCCGTATTACTGCATTTAGGAGCCCGGCCGAGGATGCTGTGGCGGCCGGTTTCAATTTCGAGATTTGGTCAAAGCAGGGTCCCTGAGGGAACAGGAGTTCGACGTAACCCACTTCCGGAGCATCAGGTTGGTCGTCTTTCGTCGGTCAACTTGTCAGCTCTAAGTACCGTCTGGGGATTCCAATCTGGGCATGTCATCGAGTGGACTGAGTCAAACTCTACCTGACCCTGGTACTCCAGAGCCTAGCCAACATGAGTGCTTCTCTTGGCCGGGCTCAGGGAGCCTGGCGGGGGGCGCCGGAGACAGCTAGTTTCAGGTTCGGGGCCGGGAGGGTAAGCCCGGTCAAGGACACAGAAGCTGGTGGGCATGTCTAGAGCAAACGGGCTCGGGCGACTACAAGGTCCGACCGGACCACCTTTTTGCTTTATTAACTCTTCCCCAACGTGAACGGCACTTTCAGCCTAGTCACCTGGACGTGTGGCGGGGGTTGGAATAACTTTCCTATTATTTGTTTTTATCTTTTGTGTTTACTAATAATTCTTGTTTTTGTGTGATGTCCATTCCCTGGAAGAGAACTAGAGGTCTCCTTCATAGGATTTCCTCGATTCCGGGGATATAGCAAATCTCAGGAGGGAGCCCCTGATTAGTCTCCGGGCCTTAGTCATTCGCAATGGATTTCCAGGAACACCCCGGCGGCGAGGATGTCACGGACTACTTTCTGGGAACCGAACCTGTTCCGGTCCTTCAAGTACCCATGGTTTGGGTTACTGTCGTGACGGTTAGGAATCAGGTTACCACTGTAATATCCTGTGAACAACTCAACTCAATATTGTAATATTCTGTATTCTAGAAAGCAACAGAACAACTCAACTTAACGGTAAGTTCGTACTACAACAACAGTGCCGATGAACGCATGCTGTAAGCTGTCAATAAATTTATTCTTTAACAATATGAGAGTATTTTCTCAGTAATAATTATATATATAATTTAAATATATTAAAGTGGCGACGAGTCGGATTTCAAGAACTTTTTTTTAACGTTATAATAGCAGTAATTGCTATTCACAACTCAGTACCACCATGAGTAAGCTAGGCCTAATTGGCACATTGCATTCGTTTGACATAGAAGTGGACGATTTTAGTTTATATGTTGAACAACTTGAACATTTTTTTCTTACTAATGACGTGGAAGAAAACAAGAAAGTGTCAGTATTCATATCTGCAATCGGTTCCAATACTTATAAGTTGCTTCGTAACTTACTACTTCCGAAAACACCCAGTGAGTGTTCGTATGATGAATTGAAAAAAACATTAAATCAACATTTTAAACCTGCTCCTATCATCATTGCTGAGCGATTTCGCTTTCATCGACGCAATCAAACAGCTGGAGAATCAGTTTCCCAGTATTTAGTGGAGCTAAGGAGACTTGCATCAACGTGTGAATTTGGTGCATTTCTGGATGAAGCACTACGAGACCGTTTCGTTTGTGGATTGAGCAATGAAAATATACAGAAGAGACTCTTGGCAAAAAAAGAACTGAAATTAATTGACGCGGTTAACACAGCCGTCGCCATTGAAATAGCTGAAAACGCTGCGGCGAATATGAAGGGAATGCTCACACCCGTTGTAAATAAAGTTCGCCAAAGTTCGGGTTATAAGAAGAAAAATTTTCAGCCTTCAAATAACACTTCTACTAATTCAAATAAAAAAATTCCAAATGTTTTCGATGTGGCGCTGTTCATGATCCTGCCAAGTGCAAATATAAAACTGCCATTTGCCATTCATGTGGGAAAAGTGGCCATATCTCACCTGTGTGTCTGAATAAGAACAAAAACTCCTCCACTAAAAAGGTTGAAACGGTTGAATACGATACAGAAGCTACTCTTTATGCAGTGAAGTCTATCAATCAAGTTACAGGTAAGAAAAAATATATTATGTCAGTCATTGCTAATAATAGACAATTAGATATGGAACTTGACACTGCTGCTGATGTTTCCATAGCATCAGAAATCTGGATAAAGAACAATTTGCCAGAAACTGAAATTGTGCCATCATTAACCAGATTGAGGGACTACAATGAAAAAGAAATTCCAGTAGTTGGAGAAGTCCTTGTTAATGTGCAGTGCAACAACCAACATCATACTTTACCGTTAATTATTGTGAAAGGTGATCGCCCTGCTCTTTTTGGAAAAAATTGGTTATCTGTGATTAAATTAAATTGGAATGAAATATTTTCAGTGACCTCAAAGTGTGTGAACAGTGTTGAAGCACTTAAGAAAAAGTACACAGATGTTTTTCAAGTAAGTAATCAACCAATTAAACATTTTAAAGCAGTACTTAAAATGAAAAATAATTGTCAACCTGTATTTTGCAAAGCCAGGCCTGTTCCTTATGCTTTAAAAAATGCTGTTTCTGAGGAAGTTAAAAAACTAGTAAATAATAATATATGGAATTTTGTTGAACATTCTTCCTGGGCAACACCTGTTGTTGTGGTGCCAAAGAAAAATAATACTGTGAGGTTATGTGGTGATTTCAAGGTAACTGTAAACAAACACCTTGACCCTAATCAGTATCCGCTTCCCACTCAGCAAGATCTTTTTGTTACTTTGAGGGGAGGCAAGTATTTCAGTAAACTTGATTTGTCACATGCGTATCAACAAATTGAGTTGGATGCTGATTCTCAAGAGTTATTAACACTTAATACCTTGATGGGTTTGGTTCGCCCTAGTAGATTGATGTATGGCATAACTGCAGCAGCTGCTATTTTTCAATCGATCATGGAACAAATATTACAGGGTATACCCGGAGTCATAATTTTCCAAGATGACATCCTCATCTCATCGGCTACTGAAGCAGAACATTTTTCCACATTGGAGACTGTGATGTCAAGATTACAAAAGTATAATGCGAAATTAAATGAGGATAAGTGTCATTTCTTTAAAAGCAGTGTTGAATTTCTAGGGCATATAATTGATGAAAATGGTATTCACCCCACTCAAGAAAAACTAGAAGCAATTAGAAAGATCAAAGCCCCAGAAAATGTGACTCAACTTAAATCATTTTTAGGTTTGCTGAACTATTATTCCAAATTCATAAAAAATTCATCTACTTTATTGTCCCCTTTATACAATCTTCTACATAAAAATGTTCCCTGGATGTGGTCAGAAGAATGCAAGAATGTATTCGAACAGTGTAAAGAACTTCTAACATCTGATGCTGTTTTGGCTCATTATGATGAAGATCTTCCCTTACAAGTATCTTGTGATGCTTCGCCTGTTGGATTAGGTGCTGTTCTGTCACACATTGTAAATGGTGAAGAAAAACCTGTTGCCTATGCATCTCGCACATTATCAGAGGCTGAAATCAATTATTCACAAACCGAAAAAGAAGCCCTTGCAATAATCTTTGCTTGCAAAAAGTTTCACCAGTATCTGTTTGGAAGGAACTTTGTGCTATATACTGATCATCAACCTCTAGTTACCATCTTTTCTCCCAGTAAGGCAATACCAACCATGGCTGCAGCTCGCCTACAGAGATGGGCATTTCTCTTGTCTTCACATAATTACACTATTAAGTATAAGAAAGGTTCTGCACATCAGAATGCTGATTCTGTTTCAAGATTGCCCAATGAGGATTTAGATAAAAACTTGTACCCTTCAGATATCTACAAGATTTCCCATTTGTCAGACTTACCTGTAACCTCTGATGACATTGCTTGTGCTTCAAGAACTGATAAAATTTTGGGAAGTATAATTAAATATGTTCATATTGGCTTTCCATACAAAAATGAGAATCCTGATTTTAAGCCATTTTTTAACAGAAAAGATGAACTATCTGTTGATAGAAATTGTTTGTTATGGGGCATGAGAGTCATAATTCCTAATGCATATAGGAAACACTTGCTTGAATTACTTCATGACACTCATCCTGGAATTGTAAAGATGAAAGCAGTTGCTAGAAGTCATTTCTGGTGGCCCAATTTAGACCAAGACATTGAAAATATGTCCGCTAATTGTAAAGCTTGTCAACTTGTAGCCAGATCTCCTCCAGTCACCCCAATGCAATCATGGGTATGGCCCAAGGCACCATGGGACCGCATTCACTTAGATTTTGCTAAGAAAGATCAAATTGATTATTTGATAGTGGTGGACAGTTATTCGAAATGGTTAGAAGTGGCAAAGATGTCTTCAACTTCAGCAGCTAGTACAAATGCTGTATTGCAACAATTGTTTGCCAGATATGGATTACCTTTAGAGGTGGTTTCCGACAACGGACCCCAGTTCATTTCTGAAGAATTCAAGATCTTCTTAAAATCTTTGGGTGTTTTGCATACTCTCGTTCCAACATATCATCCCTAATCAAATGGTCAGGCGGAACGTACTATACAGACTTTTAAGCATTCGCTTAGTAAGATGAAATTAGACTCTGCCGATAGTAGTACAGTAACTGTCAAGATGAACAGATTTTTGCTGGCGTACAGATCTTCACCGCATTCAACAACTGGCTTATCTCCAGCAGAGCTGTTTCTTAGACGTCCAATCAGAACGGTCTTGGATTTACTGCATCCGTGTACAGCAAGGAATGTTGAAAAAAACAAAGATGTCAAAAACAGTATTTTGACAGAGCTCACACCAGTAATAAGAATTTATCCTGTGGTCAAGATGTTTGGGTAAAATCCCATAGAGATCTTTTGAACAAGTGGGTTAGTGGCAAATTAATTATGCCAAAAGGTTCCAAGACTTGGACAGTCGAAATAAAAAACAAAAAATACCTTGCACACATTGACCAGATCCACCCAGCTAACACATCAATTCCTGAACATCAAGATGTTTTTATCCCTGATGATTTTCATGTAACCTTTCAAAGTGATAATCTACCAACATCCATCACTAGCCCAGATACAGAATTCCAACATGATAACAGTACTCTTACTTCTGAAGTTCAACAATCTGAAAATCTTCCTACCGAAAACTCAAATGAAGATTTACCCGTTACAGATGTCCAAACCAGACGTTATCCTACACGAGTCAGAAAGAAGCCAAATAGACTTGATCTATAATGACTTTTCATTTTGTAATAGTAACTTTAATTGCTTAAGTATATTGTATATCCTTGAGCATATATAATTAAGTATATTGTAATATCCTGTGAACAACTCAACTCAATATTGTAATATTCTGTATTCTAGAAAGCAACAGAACAACTCAACTTAACGGTAAGTTCGTACTACAACAACAGTGCCGATGAACGCATGCTGTAAGCTGTCAATAAATTTATTCTTTAACAATATGAGAGTATTTTCTCAGTAATAATTATATATATAATTTAAATATATTAAAACCACATGGCCGGTAGTGTCCATTTGTGGACGGGAACCATATGGCCCATTTGTCTTACTGCATTTAAAAACCGGATTTGTATACTAAAATTGTTTAATTATAGCAATCCTATAATCTACCAACAGTTTTTTGGATAGATGTTTCCGGAGAAATAGATATTAAATGGAAAAAGAGTCTAAATAGGGATTTCAAGTTCTGAAATTTTCAAAGCTAGGCTTAAGTTTCACATTGGAATTTTCAGTAAACGTCAACAAAAAATAAAATGTTGCCAACTTAAAATGTACTTATTTTATTACAGAAATTAATCATATCATAATAACAGACGATATAATTCATTTCACTTAAACTAGTTATAGTACGAACCACCTCATTTGTCACGTTTGACGTACAATTTCCAAATTGTTTGTTTTAAAATTGGCCTGTACATTTCTGATAAGGACAGAAAAGCTCGTAGTGTAGTAGGACTTTGTCGCTAGTAAAAAAAAAACATAAGAACTTACGACATTGCAGTATTTATCCTCGTCACCAGGCATTGCTTCAAATTGCACATGATGGCTGGTTTTTTTTTCCCATGAACCATGCATATCATAGGTCATGACATTGATGTAATGTACAGTACTGCAAAAAGAAAGAAATATATAAAATATATGCCCCAAAAGAACTTCAAAACATAAAACATGAATTTAGAGATTTATAAAGGACAAAAAGTAATTAGTAGCCTAATCGAAACAGCAACAACAACAACAAAACATTGAAAATACTTTAAAATACATATAATGGCCTTTACAAAAAAAAAATGGCTCTCTTAATTTTGTTTTTGTTCTAAGGTACTTTATAGAAAATAGTAGGCTATGCCAATGGGAGAAGATTATAGAAGATTAATGGATTTAAATGGGAATTTCGCCATATTAGCCAAGTTGGCTTCATATATAGCAACCTATTTTTGTCGCCAAATTTGACGATATTTCGCCAAGTTGGCCAACATTTAGCGCTATTGTGGTAACCCTGTCATTAGTTACTTTTCAATAAATACTCATTGTATTCATATGTTTTCATCAATACATACTCATTCATATATACAGGGTGGTTATAAAAAAAGTATCTCTATTTAGAGCTGTCTGTAGCTTGAAGGAATAACCCGAAATAAACCAAAATTTGTACACATACTATTCGAGAAGGGGGAAGAGGAATGGTACAATAAAAAAAATAGTTGCAATAATTGGCGACAGATGGCGCTACAGGTCCTGTCGGTGCAAATGCCGTTGTAATCATTAGTAAATTCAAAACGCGGTCATTTCTGCCATTAACGTTGTACGACATGGCTCTCAGTTTACCAGATCGCGCTGTAATTTTAAAAGTATTCTACTTTAACAGCTCAAACAGTGCAGCTGCCTTACGTGAATTTAGGCGTGTGGAATGAATGCGTAAAGTGAAAGGTCCTTTGACACCGTGTTACAGTGAGAAGAACGGTAAAGAAATTCGAGGAGACTGGATCATTTACTGTAAAATGTGGAAGAGGGAGGAAACCAGTACCTTTCCGCAAACAAGAAGAAATTGCTAATGCGATTGTGGAGTCATCAGGGATTCCGGAAGCTGGTCCTAGTGCACGTGGAGTTGCCCGAAATTTGGATATTCCATATGCTACTGTTCGAAAAGTTCTAAGAAAGGTAATCCAATTTTATCCATATAAAATTAGTTGTCATCAACAATTGTTACCAGGTGACGCGCAGCAGAGACTGGATTTTGTTTTAACGTTTTTAGCACGAATGGAAGTGGATGATGCCTTCCCATGGAAGATTTTATGTGGAGATGAAGCCCATTTTCATATGAATGAGATAGTCAATACGCAGAACTGCAGAATATGAGCTTCGGAGCCACGAACTGTTATTCATGAAATACCCCTCCATTCTCAAAAATCACTGTGTGGGTTGCTTTACTGCAAGTTTCATTCTTGGTCCTTATTTTTTGAGGAGTTACGGCCAACAGGCCCTGTAACGTGTTCGGTTACTGCACAAAGATAACTGCGCATGTTACAAACTTTCGTAGTTCCTAAACTGCAGCAAAGACAGTGCCTGTCTGAAACATTTTTTTTTTTTTGCAATGTGGAGCCCCGTCCCATATTGGGCGAGTAGTATAACAGTTCTTACGACAACATTTCACAGATGATTGAGTAATAAGCCGGTATTTTCGTATGACGTGACTTTCTAGATTCCCTGATCTGACGCCATGTGATTTTTGGCTTTGGGGGTACTTAAAATCTATTGTGTACCGTGGAGATGTCGCAAACCTCAATGATATAAAAAGTCGCATATCACAACATGTGCGAAACATCACTCCTGATGCGTTACATACCTTGCGCAGTTGAGCACGTCGTCCCCCGCCTGGATTGTGTCTTACAGCACAATGGTCATGTGAACCTGAACTTGATCGGCGCCGTCATGCGAAATCTTAACCATATTCACTGTGACATTTTCCAATAAATTAGGTATGCCATTCGGTTTTGTGCCTTAAGTCTTTGTTCTTGTATGACACAGTACATTTCACACACAAAAGCACCATCTGTTGGCGATTATTGCAATTATTTTTTTTATTGTTCCATTCTTCTTCCCCCTTCTCATATAGTATGTATACAAATTTTGGTTTCATTTGGGTTATTTCTTCAATCTACAGACAGCTCCAAATAGGGATACTTATTTTATAACCACCCGGTATTTCATATAAATGTTGACGTCGTAAGGATGCAGACAACAATGTGATTAAAATGGACGCATGTTGCAACAATGGATATATATTTTTTCAATTAATATTAAACAAGCGCAACGTTATTTCTATGGGCAAAATAAAAGTTTTGGGTCAACATTGCCCCCTCTTAGGGATCGAATTTTAAAAAATCAATGTCTAATTCATGTATGGCCCTCAGGAATACATGCATATACCAAATTTCAAAGCTCTTTGTCAACAGGAAGTGGGTGAAAACTGAGTGACAAGATTTGACTGCCACATACATACAGCAAAAGCTAAAAGAAAGAAAAAACAAGTGGGCAAGTGTGATCGCAGATCGCACAAAGGGTTTCGTTTAATATTCCTTTCGAAACACTTTATCCTTTCTTTAATAAATCCAAAGAAAATTTCATTTTCCAGAAAAAAATGTCGTGTTTTTTATAAAGTAAAAATTTACCGGTCTATTTTTCTCGTTTTTTCGAATATCTGAACCGGCCCGATGACGAGTGAAGCCCGCTATTATACTCTGTCACGTGGACTAAATGCGCTATAAAAAAAAAAAAAATCAATTTCAAAATTAAACATGTTGTATTAGAGACCTTCAAAATGTTAAAATATGCCAATATTTCCATAATCCGGTTTTTAGCACACTGTAAAAAATATTTGGAACGTTTAGTATTCTAACAGGAATGTTTCTGATACCATCGGATATCTGAGAGCTATTTTCACTTTCTGAAACCATCAGAAACCTTTCCGTATGTTTAGGTTTAGGTGATTGAAACCGACCCTCTTCTATAGCAAACCAGTTTGTGCGCATTCCAAATATTTCTCTTCTCAACTATTTCAAGCAGTTTACCCTGTTAACGGCAAAGCTAAAGCAGCACGTTGTTGGGGTGCAACTCAAACGTGAAAGGTTCCATTCTCCCATTGGTTGACAAAAAAACCGGAAGTCACTTGATTTTTATATTTTCGTACAAGTTTGCTTAAAGCACAATCTGTCTGTGAACAATATAGCGTGGTGGTTAAAGCATCGGACTTGTAAACTGAAGGTTTTAAGTTTTGTCCTCTCTGATTAAAAAATAAAAAAATCCTTTTTTAGAGTTTTGTTTTGATCTTTACGGAATTAATTAATAGAGATTATTTACTTGACTTAAAGATCAGTATATATATATTTTTTATTATTAGGTAAATATATAATAAATCTTAATTAATATTATATTTAAATATATATAGTTAATGTTAGTAATTAATATTATACTTAAATATATATAATTAAAAATATTTAATAGTTTATTTAAATATGTGTGTGTGGGTATATACATATATAATTAATATTTATTATTATTACTTAAATATATAATTAATATTAATAAATATTATTATTTAAATGCATATAATTAATATTTTCACTCAGTGGTTTGTAATACATTCTCTTCTATTTTCAGCAAATAATTAATATGACATTGAAGAAAATAGGCCAATATATCTTAAAGAAAAACTTGGGATTTTTTTTTAATGTAACTCAAACAATGAATTTTAGTTTTAGATGATACACTTTGTAGAAGCCCAAACATTACATGTACGTATTAAACTAAACTTTTTTTATAAATATTATCTGTTATTAAAAATACATAATAGAAACGTATGCTTCTTGGTTCTTATTAGAATCCAGAAGTATTGACTTTTTTTTTTCATTTATTGTATATGCCTACATCAATAATATAATAAAATATCATTGTGATCTCAATAAATTTTTGAAAGCTGGAGTAGCAAATAATACCTAAATCATATAAAATCTTCGACTATGTTAGAAACACAGATTTACATATATAAAAATTATGCAGACATGTATGCATGTATATATTCATATAATTATATATTACATATATTTATATACATATATATATAAATATGTAAATATAAATATACATACGTATATAAATATATATATTCGTATAATTATATGCATATATATATTCATACGTATATCATACATGCATATGTGTATTGTATATGTTTTCACTTTTACGAGAAAAAATTATGTCAGATTTATTGGATTGCAGTGTAAGAGTAAGAAAATGTTAAAACTACAGCAATAATACACCAATATTATACTGATTATAAAAAAACATTAATTGATTAATCTTTGTATATTACTATACTGTCATACTGGAAAGAAACAACAAAAGTTTGATCTAGGGGCCTGTATAAAATCTATATTTTCTTAATAAAAATTTTAATTGATATTTAATAAGTAAAAATGTATTAAACAAAATATAATTTATTTTTAGGTGTCACTTTATAAACTAATCGAATAGAATAACATCTCTCTTTAATTTTTCTTCTTTTTTAATTAATTTTATTATTATTATTATAATTTACCATGTCATGATTTCATGACCAAGAATAAAAATATCACTATGGGAAATATTATTTTTATAAATATTTAATTTAAATTATTTACAAAAATTATAATATAAGAAATGCAAAGAAATATGTATTAAATTTTACAAATTAATATTATACAATTTGTTAAAACAATTCTCGTACATAATTAATTAGTATTTCTAATAATCAAATATCAATTAATTAAAAAGATCCCATTAAATACATTTTAATTTACATAAAATGTATTTAATGGAAATTAAATATATTTTATGTATACATTAAATATACTTAGTTATTTGTATAATAAATTTATATTATCCCAAAATTTATTTTGTAAAAGACAGTTTAATTTACAATTTACACAGTTTAATTTTTTAGTACGAAGTATTAAGGCATAATTCTGTTTTATTATCCTGCCCACAGAGGGCAGCAGCACAAAACGATGTTAGCTACAATGCATGCCGGTTTTTTGTCAACCAATGGGAGAATGGAACCTTTCACGTTTGAGTCGCACCCCGTTGTTGGGGCTGTGGAAAATACTATGTTAGTTATTCGAGCGGTCCAAAAAGAGAATTTTAAAAAAGGAATATTTGAAAAGGTAAGAATTTCTGCTGTTTAAATACTCTAATAATATTTTTTATAATGATTCTGTTTTATATTCATTATTATCTCATACATGGCGTGATATTTTTCAGTTTATATCAATATTTTTAACAAATGTCTTAACCCTAACATTTAGGACTATTTACATGAGCATTTAGATACTTTGTGTTGGAAGGATAATTATTAAAATATACTCTAAAATATAAAAATACAAATTCTTTGTCTCTCATTTTAAGTTTTTTTTAATGTTGCTTCAATAAATATGATTTATAATACCATTTAGTAGCAATTTTATCTCTTAAAGAATAATATCTACCGGCGGTACTGTGTGTTTGTTTATATATATATTTTTAACGATGTTTCAGAACTCTTAACTTTTACAATACTATATATTGAAAATTGACTTGTCTGACTTTAAAAATATCGTTTTAAAGTAAACAAACTATATTTATTTATTTTATTCTAATTCTGAAAAGAAAATTCCTAGGTGTTTTTATTAATCTCAGGGTTATGTCCAGATTTTCCTCACAGGGTCCTGTTATTGTGAAACTGAAGTATTTTTTAATATTTTTAAAAATTCCGGTCATAATTTTGTGAATTTGAAATTATCGTTATATCAGGTTCCTTTGTATCTATCCTTTACACATAAAAAAGCTATGCACTTTGATAAGTTCAATTGTTTTGTGATAGGTCAGATTTTATTTTTAAATCATTAAATTTGTGAAAAGTTCAGTTTTTGAGGTGGTAAAGTCTTGTTTTTAAGACAAAGAATTTTGTGACGGATACTGTTTTGGAACGAAAAATTTTGTGAAGGCCATAGTTTTAAGATGAGAATTTTTGTGAAATGTCTTGTTTTAATATGAAAAATTACCTTTTAAGGACCGAAAAAATTAACAGATGAACAGATCTCTGAAGCTGCATTGCTTTTGGAAAGCTCATACATAAGTTTTAATTATTTTATGTTGCTGGGAGTTAGATTATTTGAAATGTACCGAAAATATATTAGTATAGCTTTAGTTTGTCTATTTCATGTTAATGAAAAGTTTTGAAAGTTTTCTTTCTAAGTATATATGCTATTTTTTTTTAATTTTTAAAAATAAATACTTGATTTGTGAAGCTGTATGAATCCCATATTTTTTTCCTGATATGTTGTTAAAAAACAAGGTAAATATCTCCATTGCCCAATATTCACTGCGTGAATATTCTTAAATATTAGGGTTAAAACATATTTGATAAAATTTTGATACAAACTGAAAAATGTCACGCAATATACCGAATATTTCGCCTAGAAAAAAGAATCATTATAAAAAAAAAGTTTGATTAGAATATTTAAAAGAACAGAAATTCTAATCTTTTCAAGTATTCTTTTAAAATTCAGATAATATATAATAAAAATAGATAAAAATATATTCAGAAACACTTCAGATATATTCAGAAAGGTTTTAGATACATTCAGAAAAGTTTCCGATATATTATGAAATATTTCCGATATATTCAGAAACTTTTCCAATATATTTTGAAAGATTTCCTATATATTCAGAAACTTTTTCGATCCGTAATGAAAGATTTCCGATATATTCAGAAAGGTTTCAGATATATTCAGGAAGGTTTCATTACGAATCGGAAAGGTTCCGTGTTTTAGCCGAAACATTTTTCTGATCGAATCAGAAACCTTTCTGTTAGTATCGTGCAGCACAGGTCTCCGTTACTTTCAGAAACGTTTCTGAAAATTTTTTACAGTGCATGTTTCAATACGTCCCTCAAACTCATATATTTACTATTCTGTTTTACTCATATTGATACTCTCTTTGTATTATTCTCAAACATTTGAAAAAGTCCGCGTTAGAATCCGCAGATTAATTTTCTTTTTAATTCTCTAGTGACGTCATATCAAGCTGCTTTCTGTATTTACACATACTCTGTATTTCAAACTAACAACGTTAGAGATAGACATCAACTATCCTATGCAAAAAAAAAAAAAAAAAAAAAAAAAAACCTTTAAAAATATTAAAATGCGAGTGAGATATCTGTAAAGAACCTTCCCATAGACTTAACATTAGCGCACGAGTTTTTTCGGATAACTAGCATAGGCTTTTAATGTCGAAAATACGTGAGAAAAATTCGGTTTAAAGTGTCTCTCAAATTTGCGTCTCCCTCCCCCGCCTCTTTTATTTTATTAATTTGCATCGCCTTTCAACGTAATCGTGTAAGCTACAAAGTGTGTTAATCCACCCCTAGAAACATTTATAGAATCTTTTTCTTTAATTATTTGGATATAATAAATTCGTTAGAAGATTCGAAAATGAAAATCCAAAATTACAGCTCTTTCAGAAAAGTACTAGTTTTTGATTTAAGCTTAAAAAACTACCTACATTGGAACCTGTTATGCAAAGATTAAAAATGAATTTAACGCTAGGAGTTCCAAATTTTAAACCTGCATAATTTTAATACTACTTGACCGATTGACTTTCCGTTTGGAATCCATGGGTAAAATTACCAAATAATGGAAATAATATGTCAAAATTAGGTGTTCGTTTTGAAAATTTTAAAGTGTGTTACAATTTCTATATTCAAACGACCGCATAAGCAATATTTAAGAAGAGTATTAATTAGTAGGCGTTATTTCTAATCGATTGGTGCCAGTGACATTTTTATAAGGTGATTTGCGAAAGAGTTATATTAAAAGGGTTATGCTTTCTTCTTCCGGGACATTTCCAGCTAAAGTGTAGGAAGAGCACTTGTCAGTGGAGATTATACTAGAAATAAAAAAGAAAACTGCCCAGTTAAACTGACGGCATTGAGCTCACAGGCTATTCACACTAACTGTAAATTATATTCTTATTTCAAAGAATTTGAAATAAGCCCTCGAAAAATGAAGAAATCGACAATATATTAAGAGGGGGGGAACCATCCCCCGTTTCTCCTTCTTATAATTAACCAATGAACCCATAAAACTAATCAGAGAAGCGCCTTACCACAATGAACCTATATACAAAATTTGAAAAAATCGGATCATTCTGCATGAAAAATCCATTTATCTAAATTAAGGGGGGGGGGTTAGCCTCCCGTCCCCCTTTATACTTAACCAAAGAACCCCCAAAACTGATCAGAGAAGCGCCTTATCACAATGAACATATATATAAAATTTGAAGAAAATCTGATAATTCTGCTTAAAAAACCCATTTATCTATATCAAGGGGGGTTAGTCCCCCCGTTCCCCCCTTTATACTTTACCAGTGAACCCCCAAAACTAATCAGGGAAGTGCCTTACCACAATGAGCCTATATACAAAGTTTGAAGAAAATCGGATAACTCTGCATGAAAAAAATCATTTATCTAAAATAAGGGGGGAGGATTAACCCCCGCGTTACCCCCTTTATACTTAACCTATGAACCCCCAAAACTAAACAGGAAAGAACCTTATCACAATGAACCTATATACAAAATTTGAAGAAAATCGGATAACTCTGTATGAAAAAAATAATTTATCTAAAATAAGGGGGAGGATTAACCCCCCGTTACCCCCTTTATACTTAACCTATGAACCCCCAAAACTAATCGGGAAAGAACCTTATCACAATGAACCTATATAGAAAATTTGAAGAAAATTGGATAATTCTGCATGAAAATACCATTTATAAAAATTAAGGGGGGTTAGCCCCCCATTCCCCCCCCCCTTTATAGTTAACCAATCAATCGCCAAAACTAATCAGGGAAGCGCCTTATCACAAGGAACCTATAAACAAAAGTGGAAGAAAATCGGATAACTCTGCATGAAAAATTCATTTATCTAAATTAAGGGGGAGGATTCCCCCCCCCCCCGTTAGCCCCTTTATACTTAACCTATGAACCCCCAAAACTAATCAGGAAAGAACCTTATCACAATGAACCTATATACAAAATTTGAAGAAAATTGGACAATTCTGCATGAAAAAACCATTTATCTTAATTAAGGGGGGTTAGCCCCCCCGTTCCCCCTTTATAGTTAAACAATCAATCCCCAAAACTAATCAGGGAAGTGCCTTATCACAAGGAACCTATAAACAAAATTGGAAGTAAAACGGTTATTTCTGTCAAGAGTTATCGCGTTACGTACGTACATACGTACATACATACATACATACATACAGAACGGGCGGGCACATAAGCTCTCAGGCTTTGATAGCCTGTGAGCTAAAAAGTGTACGTCCGCGAGAAGAAATAGTTATTTACTGAATTTGAAAGAAAAAGTACTTTAAATCTGATTTTTTTTTAGATTTTTCCATTGAAAAACGATTTACTGATTAAACAAAATTGATTTAGCTTAATGTATAATCATATTTATGATAAATAACCTTTAATATTAACTTAACTTGTATTGTTTCGCGAAATAATTTTTTGGCGAAATTTTGGCGATTGGAATAAATCAGTGGGCAACCCTAGGACCCCCGCAGTGTTAAGTGTTGATCTGCGACGGATAATTCTCCTGCGATTGCGGGAGATTTTAGATTTTTTATGTCCAATCAAATGTTTCATTTTTTAAACTATTAAAGATAGAGTGAAAATTTCGACGGATTTGAATTTTTCTGAAGTTTTCAACTCAAGTACATATAAACAACATAATAGGTACCACTGTCCCCTCCTCCAATAAAATCCTGCGTACCACCTATGACCATGTATACAAAAAATTGTGTAAATAATGTGTATCAATTGACATAGTTGAGAAAACTAAGTAGAGGAAAATTGCAACTGACTTTGATACTTCTGGAACATCGTAAGCGGCGTCTACTTCTTTTTTGACCGCACCTACGCTAACTGACAATATCAGACCATTCTTATCAAACTCTTGTCTAAGTTCCTGCAATTAAAACAGATATTTTATTTCTTGCTTTTGATAAACACTAAATACGTAAAATACACAAACAAATAATACTAAACAAAATAAGTCGTCGGGGGCCACCGTAATACTTACCCATCATGAATATGCATAATATAAAATATGGAAATAAAGCATGTGTAAACTATTTATAAAATGCATTGCAATTCGAATAAAATCGTGGCTTGATAGTGTCATAAACTTTAAATGCTCTGTTACTGAATTGCGTAAAAGAAACATCCTTATAACTTCAAAACTGATAATCCTATTAGCTAACGGTTTACTGCGTCAGATTAAGCGTCTCATTTCCAATTAAAATATATCTTTGAATTGAAATTTGAATGAAATACAAGGTCATGAAAAATCAAAGAGTGTGGAAAATAGGATCACAAATATCTCGGAAACTAATTATCCGATAAATTTCATTCTTTGAGCAAAATTTATATTTTTTTATTGTCTTTTATATTCACTCCTTAAAATAAACAATTTCGAAAATTTTTATATACCTTTTATCAGAACGAATATTTCGAGAGTTCGAAAAAAAAATAGTTCCGGATAATCGAGGTTACTAAAATTCAATAAGCTTTTTCCCAGTATTACATACTAAGTACACACCAAATTTCAAGTCTCTATCTCAATTTGTTCGGGAGATAGAGCGTTTACAGACTCACAGACAGACAGACGAACGGCAATTTTTTTTTCTAAAAATATGTTTTTCGGAATCTCCAGTGTCTGAAACGTGTAAATCCGTCAATTTTTTTTTTCGATTTTCAAAACGATTACAAGACTTACCCTATACTACGTATGACGGATAAGTAAAAAATTACACTGGAAAAAAAATGTTGATTTTACGGTATAATACTGGCACCCCAGCTGCCTGTATTATACAGTAAAATTAACAGTAATAAACAGTAAAATAAGCAGCAATAAACTGCCGCGCATGCGCTGTAGCGATTGCGATACATTTTAATGATGTGGTCTGACAATTTCTGATATATTGACTTTGATATATACCACTGGAGTGCACTTAAAGAGGCTTACCATAGAATAAGGTGTACACAGCGACACACAAAATAATTCGGTTACGGTACTGTCTATCAGCGATAATTTCTTGAAGTACGTTTCCAATTGTGGTATACGTTTTTAAATTCAACTAATTTTTTGCCTACTACTTGGTGTATATAAATTCTACAGATCATATACGGGGCTGAACAAAACAATCCGAATACGCTTCCACTTATTGGCGGAAATTGCTGAACGGGAATTTTCAACTGTTATGAGTTTCCTAATTGAACTAAATTTCGGCAAACTGTGTAATATGTATACAAATCTAACCTATAGATCATATACAAGGCTGCACAAAAGAGTTTGGATATTTTCCCTACTATTTATAGTAATTGCGGAAGTTGGGTATTCAAATGTGTTGTGCGTTTTCCAAATTGTTTACGTAGGCGTCATCATTCACATTACTAGTTTTGTTGGGATATTCTGAAAGTGTTAGAATGTGTTTCATAATCTATGCTTGACGCATGATTTTTGTTTCTTGTTTTGAATTAAAACATTACTTGTCATCGATGTAATTCCAATATAGAGCATTTACCAGAAAGCTAATTAAAATTAAAATTATATAGAGAATTCTATATATTGAGTGTCATATTCACCTCATTAAGTTAAAATACACAACGCATATACATTGACACACAATTCATTTATTACTAAAAAGGTGCAAATATAGCATAAAAGTTTTAAAACATTAAGAACATCAAAGACGTTAAAACACAGATGTCAAACATGTTAAAATATCCACTGAAAGCACTCGGGATATTTTAACATGTTTGACATCTGTGTTTTAACATCTTTGATGGTATTAATGTTTTACTGAAAGCGCTCAGGATATTTTGACATGGATATTTTGACCACATCAGGACATTTTGATATTTTGACATATTCTATATGTTTGACATCTGTGTTTTAGTCTTTGATGGTTTTAATGTTTTAAAACTTTTATACTATATTTGCACCTCTTCAGTAATAAATGAATTGTGTGTCAATGTATTTACGTTGTGTATTTCAGACAATTAAGATTCTATCATACTTACTCTCAAAAGAACGACGAAGTTTGCTTTGTCTTTGGGACTGACATCAGTAGCACCCTGCCAGCAATTCGGATACTCCCATGCAAGGTCCATGCCATCAAATCCGTGATCCTTAAGAAACGGGATGCACTTCTGGACAAAGTTCCTTCTCTTCACAGGATCTGCAGCCATATCCGAATATTTTTTGGTACTGTCGGTCCATCCACCAAGTGACAACATGACTTTTAGTTCAGGATTGACATGTTTTAATCCAACAGCTTCCTATGGATCAGAAAAAAGAATATCAATTAATAACCACCACCTCCTGAATACTAGGCGTACGCGCTGACACAAAAATAGCGGTTATCGTAGGCGGATTTTTTTCATCATTTGTACGGTCTATTGAATTTGTATACCAATAACTTTTTTCAGTTTTCTCCGGATTATTTTTCTGAGATTAAATAAGTGAAAGAAAACTTTAAGAAAATACTGGTGTCTAAATCCAGGGAATCGTACAAATGTTTAAATAAATCCGCTTACGACAGCCGTCATTTTTGTGTCAGCGCGTAGACCTGGAATTCAGGGGGCGCACAGTGGGGCGTTTTGACGATATAGGTGGACAAAATTATTGCGTTTGAATTTAATTAGGTTTTGCTTATTTTTCGAATGTATCACTAATAAAATGCTCAAATAGTGATAAATATTTGGTTTATTTAATTATGTATATTATTATTAGTAATATTTATATTATTATTATTATTAATAATATTATTATTATTGTTATTATTTAATAAAAGTTGTTTAAAAGTGGTTTAAAATTGACTAGCAAGATTTGAACAAAACATACATACTTACACTCTAAGTTAATATAACTTAATGATTAAATAATAATTAAAATAATAATAATAAGGTTTCACTTATCTACCAGGGTGGCTTTTATTTAAGACTTTTTCGTTTTCTACTGCTTGAATAACGCAATCTGGTGTGTGAAAGGTTCCTGGAAACGAGGCGGAATTGTATTGATAAAAACATTGTCTATTTCTTTCCGATTTAGACCATTTTTGTTGAATTGGAAAACAAAATGTCCGGACACGTGATTTCAGTTTCTTAAAAATGTCTTCAGTTAACTGAGGATTCCCCGGTTTTTCCAACAAAAATGAAAGGACAGCTTCGAATTTGCTTTCTTTTGGGTTGGAAACCCATAAGTCAACAACAGATTGTCGAGAATTTTGTGTAGTCATCCTGAAAAAATAAAAGTTTAAAAATAAAATCATATTTTAAAAAATAAGCTTTTATGTTTTGTGTGACTCTGTAAAAAAAATATATGCTACGCAAATTATTTTCAGTTGAAAAAATGCTGTTGTATAAATCCATAATCTATATAAATGTTATTGAATTTGAAATGAAATTTTTGTCCATAAACGGTGATGCATCCGAATTATTATTTGTGCGACCCTTAAGAGAAATATGGCTGCTGCTCACTTTATTTTCACTTTGTAAGATGGTATTGTGCATCTCGATAATCTAGATTAATTTTGTTGAAATTGAATTAAAATTTGTGTTTATAAATAACAATCTTTTGTGTGTCCCTGTAAAAAATTCATAATTGCTACGTTCCTCAAATTATAATATAATTAAATTAGCATGCAAAATAGACATGTAAGCTAAGTTTCAGCTCAATCCGATAATTATAAGTAGATTAAAATTGATTTGCAAGATTTAAACTAAACTTTTGTGTAGCCCTGTAGATACAGTATAACTTCTACTTTCCTTAAATTACAATAACATTGTATTGTCATTTAAACTACGCATGTATTGAAAGTTTTCGATTAATCGAATAATTGGGAGTGGTTTAAAATTAACTTGCAAGATTTAAACTAAACTTTTGTGTAATCCTGTAGAAACAGTATAACTTCTACGCTCGTCAAATGATAATAATATTGTATTACCATTAAAACTACACATGAATTCAAAGTTTCAGATTAATCGGATAATTAAAAGTGGTTTAAAATTGACTTGCAAAATTTTCACTAAATATAATACATACCACGGAGGAAGATAGATGGAGGGGAAAGTAACGTTGAAATTTTACAATACAGTTTTTCTCCTTATAGATGGCGCCACGGTAAACTGAAGGCTATCCTAACCTGCTTCTGCAATGCTTTTCAATGCGAAAAACATTCATTTTTTAAATGTTTTTGATTGAAAATTTGAACTTTAAAAAAGTCAAACAAGTAGAAATTTCATTAAATAAAGTTTTCTTCACACCATGCATATATTTTAATAGATATTTGGCGTTTCGATTGCTTTTTATAACTCTTTAAATAAGAGTTCATCCTGACAGAAGCATCTGAATAGTAGTCATTTAAAAATAAATATCACGGATATTGTACTGCGAAGAAATACGGAATGGACGTATAATTTTTAGAGTTTAAAAGTACAGTGAAACTTCTATTTAACGAAGTCTCATCGTTACACTTAAACACTTCGTTATGAAGAAAATTCGTTAAATAGAAATCAACTTAAATTTATGGAACTTGTATGCACGTAATACACATAAAATTAAACGTACACATAAAATGGAAATATTTGAAAAATATATTTTAATTCGGACAGTTAGTTTTTCAAACAATGTAGACATATGAGAAACATTTTATTAGAATAATGTCTAAAAAAACACATAATAAAGAGAAGTAAAAAAAAAGCTGACGGGTATTTTTTTCCTTTTTGGATTAAAATGTGATTAAATGTGTGTGTTTTGATTAGATGATTGAAATGTGTTAATTTCCATACAGTCCACTGAAATAAATTCATATATTCATAGCAACTGCAACCTATCCGTTTAAATGCTGTACACGCACGAAAGTGGAATAAACTTCGTTATATAGAATATGTTTTTCGTAATATGGAGGTTAATTTACATGTTAATGGTGTTCAAAGTCAGGGTTCTGCAGAAAATTTCGTTAAGTAGAAAACTTTGTTAAATAGGGACTTCGTTAAAGGGAAGTTCTACTGTATTATTCAAATAAAAACAGCTTCAGATTACAGCCAAACAAATAGCACTCTATAAGACAATTTAAATGGCCATGTCAATTAGCCACAGACATTAGCATTCATTAAGTATAACATTTTAAAAACATATACACTAAGATCGATATACTAGAATAAAAATTTCTTAGTTTAAAAATGATTACATGCATATAACTTTAAATTAAAGTATAATAAAAAGCACTCATCTTTGGAGCTCTAAACGTACTTAAAAAAAAAAAAAATTTCGATTTTTTTTTTGTTTATCTCATCATCATTGCCCGATCTACATCCCGGAATAAAACATTTATATCCCATCTTATATTTATGACATATAATTGCTATAATTAAAAATAATCGAGTAAAATACTTTCGGAATTTAACATGTAATTTAATGACATTCTGTTTAAAGGCAGCCGCCAAATTTTACAGCGCCCTCTTTCGTTAAAAAAATATGACTTGCATTTTCGATATCCTCGCATATTCTAGTTTCCCCTCCAGGTTCTTTCTCCGTGATACATACACTGAAAATTAATATAAAGCTGGTTTATTGATAAAAACTTTACGATTCGCAATCTTTCGCAGGCGTTTTCTTAAATTTCCAATACTTTAGGAATGACACTTTTACTTAAAAAAATCTTATTGCTTAATAATGCTTAATAATGTATTAAAAGTAGAGATCGACCGAAACAGGTTTTTAAGACCGAAACCGAAACCGAAACCGAATTTCGGTGATCTTCCCACTTTCGGCCGAAACAGAAAACGAAACCGAAAGTGTAAAAAAAAAAATTAAAACCTGATTAAAACATACATAACTGCATATAATTATTAATTAATTAATGAATTTTCCCCCTCAAAGAATGTGATAAGCATGTACGAGTCATTATAGGTTAATTTAAGTAAAGGGCACAAAAGCTAAAAAAATTTGTTCAATTTGATTAAAAAAAGGAAAAGTAGCATTAGGACAACATTTTAAGCCTAGAAATTATTAATTATAAACTTTATTTTCCATTTCATTATTCTCAAAGTGAGACATGTTTAACATTATTTTTCACTTTAGCTAATTTTAAATATATACGTATATAAAGATAAAAATGTAACAGTTGGCAATATTCTTTTAGGATGTGCACGATAAGATCAAAATAAATCTTTGTTCACTCACCGCCTCCCTAAGAAAATATTGAAATGGCATCCCTGTTTGAAAATTTTATCTCCGGTGCCAAGTTGACTCTCTGTGCCTCTATCAAAAACTATTTATTTTCATATAGAATAAAACATAATTTATCAATAAGACAGAAATAGTTTCCAATTATACGAATTTCATCTAATAAAAAATATTTTAAGTATACATACCTCGATATATCTTTTGTAATAAATTTCGTAAATCTTCATGTGTTTTAACAACACCTTTCTTATAAAGCATTCGAAACAATCTGGAGTTTCAAAGTAAAAAATTTCTATTACTGTTAAGTTTGCGGCTTTTAAAGATCACGTCTTTTAAGTTTAGTCACATATGCATTGCTTGCTCTATAATTTATACTCTCATCATGAATCAGTCATGACGGATAATGATAAACAGTAGAGCTCACAGCAATGAACAGTGTCTCGATTGAGACGATACAACTCATATCAATGAGTAAAGTTGAAAATTTTCGAAAGGAGGAACAAGATTTTGCAATACAGATAGTTTCGGTCGAGTTTCGGCCAGGTTGAAATTTTAGCAGCAGTTTCGCCGAAAACGAATATTCGGCGAAACTCCGATTTTGCGCCGAAACCGCAACCGCAACCGAAATTTCGGTCGATCTCTAATTAAAAGTCAAGATAAAGTTTGTAAACAACAACATCAATCATTCAAAAATACAGTTTCTGAAAAAAGCACTTAAACTGGTTTAATGGCGCTTATTTTCAAACAACAGTAGGTTTAATCTTACCTTGACAAATATGTAATATGTATTCAGTAAACTCGTGCATTCATATTAAACATAATAGTTAAGATGTGCTTTCGAACTTAGATAAATAAATGCAACCGTTGAAACACCCTCAAACCAATTCCGCAAATGTCTTCTTTACGGTCGTAATTAATCGACACCACGAATATTTTCGACAAAAATTGTACGGATCTCGACAAAAGAGACATTCAGCTACCAGAATATGCGGTCTTGTAAAATTCCGAGAATATCGGAAAAAGGAATTTTGTCCACCTAGATCATCAAAACGCCCCACTGTGGGGAGGTGTTAATAATACTCAGTGGCGTAACAAAATTATGGGAGGGGGCTCAAGAGTAATTTTAAAATAAACTTGGTGATTCAAACTGTGCTTCCCGGGTAACAGAACATATGTCAACGCCAATTTTTTTTATTGAAAACCTGTATATATATTTTAATTGCCCCCTAACAATACCAAAAAGCATTTTTATAAGAAAAATAGCAATAATGTATTGAAATAAAAATTTGAAATTTATTAAAAGGGATACTTTCTTATTAGCCGCATGCCAGGTATTCACAGTTCATAACAGTAAGAAATCGCCAAAGATTTTTCTATTTACAGCAGTCTTTATGAATCTGATAATTTCAGTGATTTAAGAGCGTACATCGATTACATGTCCGATAAATTTATATTTCATTTACATTATTTTATTGATGAAATTTGATTTTCATTTAGCACGACAGTTCATTTTCATTAACTTTTATTAGCACTTTCCAACCTAGTTGAAAAGTGCTTATGACTTCGGTTTGTCTGGCCGTCTGCCGTCTGGCCGTCTGTCCGTGCTCTAACTCCCGTAAATATGCTCGGATTGCTCTGCAATTTTTATATGTTATTGTCGTTATCTATAGCATGTTCCCTATTTCAACGGAAGTGTGTAGCACTTATAGTTTTTTTACAGGGACACTCAAAAGAATTCCGTTACATTGCGGTCTATGGGGAAAAATCATTTGCGGTTTATTTAAATAATGTTTCACTATTTTAAACGCATTGAAATTTATATATATCACTAAGGTGCATTAGAAGAAGCTTAATATGGAACAGGGTGTGCATAGCACTTATAGTTACTTTACAGGGACAGTAAAAATAATTCCGTTACATTACGTCTATGGAGAAAAATCGTCTGCGGTTTATTTAAATAATGTTTCACTATTTTAAACGCATTGAAATTTATATAGATCACTAAGGTGCATTACAAGAGACTTACTACGGAATATTGTGTGTATAGCAGTCATCGTTCATTTACAGGGACACGCAAAAGAATTATCTACTGTCTGTTAACAATAATTCCTGGAAGTGCGTTTTAAGTTACTGAACGCGATTTTAATTTTAACTTGCTTTTTGTCTATTACGTGATGTGTATAAATTCTGTAGATCCTATACAGGGCAGCACAAAAGTTCGCGAACACATTTCTGTTTATTGACAAACTCCAGACGGAGAATTTTAAACTGTGCTACGCGTTTCCTAACTGAACTAAAATTTAGCATCCTATGTAGTATATATACAATTCTATAGATCTCATACAGGGCTGAATAAAAGTATTCGGATATTTTTCAGAATATTGTATATGTTGGAAATTCCTGAAATTATGTTTTTAAATATGTTATGCGTTTTCCAAATTGTTTACTTAGAAGTTATCTTTTAGCTTAGTAAACGGTATGATTTGTAAAATTATTTTGGAAGCGTTGGAAAGTGCTACATAATCTATGCTTGACGCATGATTTTTCGTTCTTGTTTATAGTATGTTAGTTTTATTTCAATATTGATTCTGCATTTTTTAAACTCTCTTTTCTCTTACACGGTGCCACATTTCCCCCTAGCGGTGTCTTTTGGAACTTTTTTGCGGAATCTGTCTCCCATCTTGTTTAATCATAATACAAAATTTAGCTCCATTCTCGCGAATTTGGGTCGCGCTACAGAGCACGTTGAGTTCTGTCATTTTAACTATTGCCAACCTGTACTTCGGTATATACTTACGTAAAAACTGCATCGTGTTGCTACCCATATTTTTCGAATTACTGCATTTTCATTTGTTCTGTGACTTTTGGAATATTATGGTAACGCGAATGTTGAACCGCGATTCGTTGTTCTAGATTTGAACTACAAACTTCATGCACAAATATTCTTTTATGTTGGGTTAAATGTTCAATAATCAAGCCACACTGTAAAAAAAAAAACAAGTGGGTGAGCGTGATCTATTATCGCTCAAAGGGTTTCGTTTAATATTCCTTTCAAAACACTTTATCCTTTCTTTAATAAATCTAAATAAATTTCATTCAGTAACCCCCCCCCCCCCCCCCCCACCCCACAAAAAAAAAAATCATGTTTTTATAAAGTAAAAATTTACCGGTCTATTTTTTCGTTTTTTTTTTTTAATATCTAAATGCCCGCTGTTATATTCCGTCTTAATAATCTGTCATGCGGACTAAATGCGATATTTAAAAAAATAATTTCAAAATTAAACATGTTGTACACCTTCAAAATGTTAAAATATGCGAATATTTCCATAATCTGATTTTTATCACGATTCAATGTTTCTCAAACTCACATATTTACTATTCTTTATTACTCATATTCATACTCACATTGTATTATTCTCAAATATTTGAAAAATTCATTAAACTTCCAATATGACGTCAGATTCTCTTTTTAATTCTCCATGACATGATATTAACCTGCTTTGTGTACATAAACATACTCATATCCCTTGTATTATTGAGAAATCTTAGACATTTTCCGCTTTATTACTACTATGACGTCAATCAATTTTATTTCATATTTATCTGTTTTTCAATGGGTGAAACTTTTTATTTCATTTTCACTTTTCACGTGAAAATCGTCTGATTGAAAATTAATTATTGTAGAAAGAATTTCATGTGGATTTTTAATTTTTGGCATCTGCTATAACAAAAAATATTTAAATTTAATAAGAAAAGGCTGTTAGAATTTAGGCTTTTTATCTATATTTATTAAAATAATACGAATTTTTCAAATTTTAATATTTTCAGCTCTTCACAGCTGATATTCTGATTTATACGCAAAGTTTCAACTCTGTAAGTTACATAGTTTTCTAGAATGGCTCTGTGACAGACAGACAACGCAGCGGGAGCAATAGGGTTTCGTGAGATGAACGAAACCCTAAAAAAAAAAATGTTTCTTAGTCTACGAACATATAATATGACCACGAATGAAAATCTACAATAACCTCTTCCGAGTTACTCAAGATTCCGAAAAGCGTTCGTTATCTTTAGAAATCTCATAAACCAATATATTTTCGAGATTTAAAGAAGCATTTATAAAACCAAAGTTTCTTTCACTGTCACTGATTTTCGAAATTGTGCCCGAGTAATCTTTTATAGTGTATTAATCAGTCTTCTGAAACCGGAATATAGGTTTTTAGCTATCAGTTCTCGATTAAATATTTTCAGCTCCGTAATTGAATTTATAACAAAATAATAATTATGTTAATGCCGTTAATTTATCACGTTTGTCTGTTAAACATATTTGTCGAACAGGAAAATGTTTACTTGAGAATAGATAGCATCTGAAAAAGCTATACAGTGTCTCACATAAGTGATGGGACACTTGTGCTTTACAAAAGGAAACTAATCAAATAAATTAAAAAAACATGTACACATTTTTTTTGTGGGTGTGTTTCATACTTAAATTTAGTAAAGATTATTACATAACATACATTTTGTCAAAATATTAAAATATTAATTTAATAAAAATACAAATGTTTAGAACGGAGCAAAAAATAGCTCACATAAGTGATGGGACACCATTATATATGCAACAAAAATCGCCTGAAATAAGCAATAAAAATATTTTTTGGGGTTTTATTTTTACTTAAAAGCAATTGGCAATAATTTATAAAATCGTCTGCAGTATTTCTCTCCAGTTTGTTTTGGAATTTTTGTGTTTTTTAGCTCTGTGTAGTCATGAATGCTAAACGAAAAGAAACTTCGCCTGAAATTCGAAAATTAGTTATTAATTTGCATATTGAACGTGGAAAATCTATTAGAAAAACTGCTGAAACAGTTAACTTGAGTCGTTCAACAGTTTTCAATATCATTAAACGATATAAAAAGAATCATATGATTCAGGATAAAAGAAGACCTGGCTGACCATCAAAGCTATCCAATGGAATAAAGCGAATTATCGTTCGAAATATTAAAAAAAATCCAAGAATTAGTGCTTCAAAAGTTGCTGCTGATTTACAAGCATTATATGGAATAATTGTTAATCCTGAAACTATTAGAAGGGTAATTCGATCTGCTGGATATCACGGTAGAGTAGCCAGGAAAAAATTCTTCGTAAGTGAAAAGAATAGAAAACTCAGACTAGCTTTCGCAAAATCCAACATAAATAAGAATTCTGATTACTGGAATAAAGTTATATTTGCTGATGAGAGTAAATTTAATATATTTGGTTCTGACGGTAGAATCTTGGTGTGGAGAAAACCCAGGGAAGAACTTCGCAAACAGAACTTGGTACCAACAGTAAAACATGGTGGAGGAGGAGTTATGGTATGGGGGTGTATGTCGTCCGCTGGAGTTGGTAATTTTGTTTTTATTGACAGTATAATGGATCAGTACAAGTATATTGATATTTTAAAGCAAAATTTGAAATCTTCAGCACGAAAATTGAACCTTCATAACGATTTTAAATTCTACCAGGACAATGACCCCAAGCACACTGCTCTGAACGTTAGACTCTGGCTGCTATATAACTGTCCTGAAATAATAAAAACACCACCACAATCTCCAGACTTAAATCCCATAGAGAATATTTGGCAAGAATTGGAATCAAGAATTCGCAAACACACCATTTCTTCAAAACAACAACTAAAATCGGTGCTTCAAGAAGAATGGGGTAAAATCACTCCAGAAATCACAAAAAAAATAGTCGAATCCATCCCAAAAAGATTAAATCATGTTTTAAAAGTAAAAGGAAATCCAACAAAATATTAAAACCTTTTAAAAAGTAAAATTTGTGGATAAATATTTGATGGAAAAGTAAGTGTCCCATCACTTATGTGAGCCATTTTTTGCTCCGTTCTGAACAATTGTATTTTTACTAAATTAATATTTTAATATTTTGACAAAATGTATGTTATGTAATAATTGTTACTAACTTTAAATATGAAACACACCCAAAAAATTTTTGCACATGTTTGTTTATTTATTTTATTGCAGTTTCTTTTTATAAAGCACAAGTGTCCCATCACTTTTGTGAGACACTGTATTCCGGCTTGAGAAAACTGATTGATACACTATAAAAACTACTCAGAAACGTTTCCGAAAATCAGTAGCAGCAAAAGAAACGTTATTTTCTATAAATGTGTCTTTAACTCTCGAAAATATATTGGTTTCTGAGATTTCTAAAGCTAAAGAACGCTTTTCGGAATCGTGGTTAACTCGGAAGAGATTATTATACATTTTCGTTCGTGGCTTTATTATATTTCCCTGGATTAAGAAAATTTTGTCTTTTTAACACTTTCCAACATCGTTGGAAAGTGTTTATGAATTCGGTTTCTCTGTCTGTCTCAACCTGTCTGTCTGACTGCCCGTGCTCCAACTCGCGTAAATATATTTGAATTGTCATGCAATTGATATATTTTATTCAAGTTTACTATGGCATGTTTGGTATTGAAAATGAAGTGTGTAGCACTTATAGTTTTTTTACAGGGACACTCAAAAGAATGCTGTTACATTACGGTCTATGAGGAAAAATCATTTGCGTTTTTTTTTAATGATATTACACAATTTCAAATGTATTGAAATTGATATATATCACTAAGGTGCAGTACAAGAGGCTTACTAAGAATATTGTGTGCATAGCACTTATATATAGTTCCTTTACAGGGTCACTCAAAAGAATTGCGTTACATTACGGTCTATGGAGAAAAATCGTTTGCGGTTTATTTTAATAATGTTTCACTATTTCAAACATTTTGAAATTGATATAAGGTGCATTACAAGAGTCTTTACTATAGAATATTGTGTGTATAAAATTCATCGTTCATTTATAGGTATACACAAAAGAATTCGGTATCGGTACTGTCTGTTAACAATAATCGCTCGAAGTGCTTTTTCAGTTTCTAAACGCGTTTTCAAAATTAACTAATTTTTTACCTATTATTTGGTGTGTATAAATTCTATAGATCATATACAGAGCAGCACAAAAGTTCTCGAGTACACTTCCGTTTATTGACGGAAATTCAAAAAGATGAATTTAAAACTATGCTACGCTTTTTCTAACTGAATTAAAATTTAGCATTCTATGTAGTATACATACAAATCTGTAGATCATATACAGGTCTGCACAAAAGAGTTCGGATATTTAAACGAATATCGTTGGTAATTTCTGAAATTCGGTTTTTAAATATGTTATGCGTTTTCCAAATTATTTACTTAGATGTTGTCTTTCATCTCATTAAACGGTAAAGATTTGTAAAAATATTTTGGAAGTCTTGGAAAGTGTTACATAATCTATGCTTGACGCATGATTGTTGTGTTCTTTTTTGAAGTGTAGATTCGTGCTCGAAACTTCATACACAAATATCCTTTTACTCTGGGATACACGCTCCATAATCAAGCCATGTCGAAACATTATCTAGTCATAGTTTACAAACAGGTGATGTGAGAATTCATCTGTAGGAATTGCAAAAATTTCGAAATCATTTGGAGCTTTTAAAAGAGCTTGAAAAAACACATTGATTGGTTGAGAATATGATGAAAATTCGCACTGTGTACTTTCAGATAAGCTCGTGGAGATATAAATATTCAATTCGGCGTTTCTAGTAAAAACTCTGTTGATTCATAGGGATGTTTTCTAGCCTTTCCGAAGCTGACTAAATAGAGATGCCATCATCGCCTATGTACCGTGACTTACATAATTAGAAACAACCGCAGAAACTTCCAGGTTAAATAGAGAAATTTTTAGAAATATCAACAATCATAGACGTGTAACTCGCAATCATCCCGTTCAATCTAGATGTTAGATGTCCAATGTTTTGTTAAGCGATTATAGAGAATATGGATCAAGTTCTGGTATGTTTTTCCAAAGATGAATGAAATTACGTTTACATATTACGGCTAATCTATTATTTATTCGATATTAAAGTCTTGAATTGTCGACCAGTTATTATGGTAATATATTTGTTGAGCTGCAATTTCATTATTGTAGATTTGTGATAGCAACTTTAAAACTTCAAAGATAAAAAAAAAGCAACATCGCTGAACGTAGTTATAAATATATTTGATAATATAAAAGCATCATTGCATGTAAAAAATATAAAATTCATGAAAACTTTTTAAAAGTTTTATAAGCTTTCAACAAAAATTAAATTATCGAATCAGATATTGCATATCGTTGCTTAATCGAATATGAAAATCATTACTTATCATGAGATGAAAAAAGGTCATTTCAAAGTAAAGTGCCAGATTGTTTTCGAAACTTTGCCAAGATTTTTCAAAAGCTTTCTGACAAGACTACACTTTCAAGACTTTGGGCAATATATGCAATAGCAACTTTACTCTTTTTTTCGCATTAGAAAGCTTTCCATTATTTTGATGATACTAAAAATTTAAAAAAAAATCTGGAGTGACCCCACTGGACTTTTCCCGAACACCAATTTACGTGTGCAGAAAGTAAAAAAAGAAAAAAAAAAGAAAGAAAGGAAAATTTCTAAATTTCTGAGATAATGGAATCGGTTGGAATCAAACACTGGATCTCCCATTTTGAACCCTCTACGTCACTGATGTTTCATTAACCCTTTGAGGGGCGGTGCTATATATTATATACCACCTAATTTTAATCCGATTCAAACCAGAAACTTTTAATTAAATTTTACTTTTTTAACTTTGACGGGAATATGTTGAAAAATTGCCTTTCCTTATTTTTAACTAAATTCTTTCCTAAATTCCGGTGAGAATTCAACGTTACAGGAGCACAAGTGCTTGCCCTGAAAGGGTTAAACTGTAGTGGACTAGCAACTCTCTTATAAAGAGATCTTAGTTTTGTGAATGCGAACATGTTGTCAACATTTAACCTGTATGCGCAACAACGACATCTGTACTTTATTTTTCTGTAATTTTCCGAAATATGTTTGTAGCCCCCGGAGTTTGCTGTTACTGTTTTTCTCTGTAAGTTTATGCCAATTTAGCTTCGTTGGTCGATCTGCAAGGTATAAAAGGTGAAGTGAAAAGTTTTATCGGCAGATTTGGTCGATTCCTACCCTCTTGGTAATTAAGGCCTGCGTCGAAGAAGTACAATTGTGATTGCGACGCGTGCTGAGTGGGATAAAATTTTGCTCAGTGAAAATTTGCCGTTTGAGTAAGAGGCTTTGAATTATAGCTTGAAATAAAGCTCGACGGGAACTATGAGTTGCTAAATTTAGCAGAATTTAGATTGTATTAAAGATTTTCGAGTAACTTTTGCATTACAGCTAAAGCAGTGCGTGAGTTTAGAATACGATAGTGACTTGAGCTGCTAGTGATCTATACGTAAGTGAACCTTTTGACATTCAGTAATCTTCTAGTTATTTTCAGTGAAAATTTAGTTAGTGACTGATCTTTGTAAATTGCCGCATAGCATGGACTAAATTCGTCAAGTGACTCTATCACACTTTTGCCCGCTTAGATAAATAAAATAGTTTTAACCCTAAAATTGAGTTATGATTGAATTGCAAGGTACCCGTACCCGGTAGCGTACCCGGTCTTGCCACATACTCTACAACATTACTGCAATATTTATTACTTATACTAAACCTTATACTTATATTTATACTTATTTATCACTTATACTAATACACTTATACTTATCACAATATTTATCACATTTCCTTGGTATTTTCCCCTATAGAATCCATTGCAAAATGGCTTTAAAAGGGTTTAAAAATCGATTAAATACCTACGATTACTACCTATACGACAACTACTCGTCGGCCGATTTGTACAATAATCTATGCAGTGTTTGCCATAGTGGTTTATAATATATTCGCCGAATAGGAGCTCAATCGGAAGCACTGTTTGGACGTTATCGTATTCACTGACACACGTGCATACTCAGCAAACATACACACACACACACACACACACACACACACACACACACACACACACACACACACACACACACACACACACACACACACACACACACACACACACACACACACACACACACACACACTCAAATCATGATTACAATACTTTCCTGACACTGTCATAGTTGCCAACATCCCAGTTTTTGAATACCACTACCATTTTCGTAGAGGAAAGTTTGCTTTATTTAATCGTAGCAATTATGAGGTTATGCAAAGTGATTATTTCTATACAAAAATAGTGGTATTCAAAAATAAGGAAGTCGGCAAATATGCACTATATGTTCGGAAAGTAAAAATGAAAAACTTAAAAAAGAATCAATATATATTCTAATTTAAGCAAAATTTGTTGTAAATTTCCGCAGAAATCAGCTAAATATCATTTGTATCTTAAAGAAAAAAATGTGTATTACAATAGAACCAGAATAATACCTATTCGGTTAAATCAAAATATTGGGTTAATAGACATTTCCTAAATTCCCTGTAAATCGCCAAATCATCCTTTATTGTTTCGCTTACAAGGAAGACAAAATACTGCAAAACCTGAATAACGCATATAACGAAGTTTTTTTTTTTTTTTAATCAAAAACATACTGCTAAAAAGTAGTATCATTGGGATCTATTTGCAGATTGATAAATTATTTTTGGTTGAAGCAGTGTGCAGGAGCGAGGTCATTGAGTTCAAACTTGTGGGTTGGACTCACTCTCTGGGAGTTTTGAGCTGAGTTTGATTCCCTTTTGTCAAAGCGATTGTTAGTTGAGTCAGACTCAAACAATCCACGAGTTTAAGATGAAACTACAACTCAAACCAACACAATTTTTTCTCGCTATTTCCTGAAAATGTTTCTCGCAGTTAAAAATCCTTTTTTTCCTCTTTAGGGGCTATTTTCCAATAACTAGCGTAACTTCAATGCTTAGAAAATATGTGCAGTAAACTTGTGTGCGGTGATATATTGTCTCAGTTTATATTGTCTCAGAGTCAAAAATCTGCCCCTTCCATCCATCTTCACCATTCTGAGCATCTCAAAAATATTTTACGAGATTCCTTTTTGCAATCGATAGTACTATAGAATTATTCCTTAACGCGTTGACCACCGCATTAAATACTAGTCGTTGGGGGCCACCGTAATACTTACCCATCATGGATATGCATAATGTAAAATATTAAAATAAAAAATGTGTAAACTACTTATAAATGCATTGCAATTCAAATAAAATCGAGGCTTGATGACGTCACAAACTTTAAAGGCTCGATTACTGAATTGCTTGAAAGAAACATCCTTATAACTCCAAAAATAATAATCCTATTAACTAGCGGTTTATTGCATCATATTAAGCGTCAAATTTCCAATTAAAATATATCTTTGAGGTGAAATTTGGATGAAATACAGGGTCATGAAAAATCGAAGAGTGTGGAAATAAGATTCCAAATATCTCGGCAACTAATTATCCGATCGACTTCATGATTTATGCAAAATTTGTTTTTTTTATTGTCTTTTATATTCATTTCTTAAAATAACCAATTTCGAAATTTTTTATATACTTTTTATCAGAACGAATATTTCGAGAGTCCGAAAAAAATAGTTCCGGTTAATCGAGGTTATTGAAATGAAATAGGCTTCTTCCCATTATTACATACTAAGTACATACCAAATTGCAAGTCTCTATCTGAATTTTTTCGGGAGATAGAGCGTTTACAGACACACAGATACACAGACACACACACAGACGGACGGCAAATTTTTTTTTCTAAAAATATGTTTTTCGGAATCTCCAGTGTCTGAAACGTGTAAATCCGTCAAATTTTTTTTTTCGATTTTCAAAGCGATTACAAGACTTACCCTATAGTACGTATGATGGGTAAGTAAAAAATTTTTTTCGATTTTCAAAGCGATTACAAGACTTACCCTATACTACGTATGATGGGTAAGTAATAAGAAAGGAAAGAACAAAGCTACTAAACCTGTAACAAGTTGGCCATAATTAAACTGACAGTAGTACTCAGGTAGAATGAAGCCAAATTTTGTAGGATGATTAAACAAGACAGGGGACGAAAGATTTCACATAAAAAAAATTAGTATCAAAAGTCCCCTCTAGGGGGATATGTGGTACTGTGTAATAAAGAAGATAGTTTTAAACAAGAACGAAAATGGTCAAGCACTTGTGTAACACTTTCCAACACTTCCAAAGTAATTTTACAAATCATTACCGTTTAATAAGATGAAAGATGATATCTAAGACTAAGTATCATCCTAGGAGACCTAAGTACTACGTCTACCTTGGATATGTCTCGGACCTGGCTATGTTGAAGGATAACATATCACGGACTGTACGGGACATTCCTCCAGACTTGTTACTTTTTGCTGCTGTGAATGCTGAGCACAGAATTCAATATGTGATCCACAAAAACGGCGGTCACATTGAACCTGAATTAAATGGGCTAAATAAAATGTGATTTTATTCCACTGTTGAATTTGCATTTTTTAAATTATCTTTTCTATTATACAGTGCCACGTATCCCTAGCAGTAACTTTGGAACTAATCTTTTTTGCGGAATCTTTCGCTTCCCGTCTTCTTTAATCATCCTACATAATTTAGCTCCGTTCTCGCAATTAGATCGCGCTACAAAATACGTTGAGTACTGTCAGTTTAATTATGGCCAAGCAAGCAATCAATCATCCGAATTGTTTATGTGATTGCTTGCTTGGCAAGCAATTACATAGCAAGCAATCAGCAGCAAATCGAAAAACAGCGATTCATCGTGAAAAATATTCAATTTCTTAAAATTATGTATTTTAAGAAACATTTTATCACTTTACCAGCGGTAAAATGACTAAAGTCAGGATCAGGAAATTTGGAGAGTAGATTGGTGTTATGACCTTGGCAAGCAATAAGAAAGGACTTTTGAAAGGGCAAGACGAAAGTTTTAGGTCATTTTGCAATATCTCAGCAGCAGTTTTAGGTAGGAAATTCAGGAAAATAAATCTACTAAAAAATGGTTAAACACGTATTTAAGCGATTTTAGAAATTCACCCACCAAGGGTGTTAAATGGGAGATCAAACGTTTTAGGTCATTTTGCCAAAGCTCAGCAGCAGTTTTAGGCAGGAGCATGAAATTAACGATAACAAATATACTAAAAAAATAATTAAACACGTATTTCAGTGATTTTAGAAATTCACCCACTAAGGGGGTTAAATGGGGGATTGAACGTTTTAGGTCATTTCGCCATATCTCAGCAGCAGTTTAGGTAGGAGCATGATATTCAAAATAGCAAATCTACTAAAAAAAAATCCCTGACGGCTCGGCCTACAGGCACAGGTAGATTTCGAAGACGCAGACCGTGGGGCGCCTGTTTGTCGGGAATTGCGGAAGAAATGACCTTTTTGCGATGATGCGGCAGTTGGAACCGCCTACTTCGAAACCTAACTTGTTTGCAGGCGGAGCCAGCAGGGATTTTTTTTTTTTTTTTTTTTTTTTTTTTTTTTGGCTATAAGAGTTGGCCCTATAAAAAACTTGTCAGTATAAAAGTTTCAGATAATATTAAGAGGATTTATAATAAATTTAAGCGGATTTGAAATCTTGGAAATTGACGAAGTTATGAATTTTTTTCTTCTAAAACCCCCCTTCCCCCCCTTAAGGCAATTTTTAATTATATCAAAAATATGTCATACATAAATTTTCGGCCCTTCTCCTAGAAGTAATAATAACTTCAAACGGATTCGATACGTATCATAATTAAGAAATTATGGAGTTTTTTCTGTTTTCACAGAAAGCCCCCCCCCCCCCCCCCCATCCCCACCCCTTGATTCGATTTTGTTCATTAACGAACTTGACCGAGATTTTACGCCCCTTGATTTTGCCCCTTGCAAAAATTTTTCAAAATTTCCAATTTAGGTGAGAATGTAATAGATAGTATTTCTTACGAAATCTACCTAAAAGCCAGGGTTGGTTATTTTGCCGGCAAAAAGGTACTTTTTGCCGGGACAGTGGCAAAAACGTAAAAAGTGGCAAAAACTGGTAAAAGCCGGCAAAAACTGGTAAAAATGGCAAAAATCCAATTTTGCATAACTAAATGCAGTGATGCAGTTTATATGAAAAGGAATCATAACAACAAATGAAACCAAATGTTTTCTTGGTAAAAATAAACAAAAGTATAAACCAAAAATATATTCTTATTCTGTTTTCTTGCATTACTCTTGTCTCTACCCACCCCCCCTGATAAAAAAAAAAGAGATTTACATGCACCTGCCTTTTCATTCATCATCCACAAACCTGTTTCCCACCTGCTCTCCATATGAGCTAAGCAAGTGTGGATCCTCCCTCCCTACACAGGTGGCCAATTACCAATCAGGAATCAGCACAACAGCAGGTGCACAAAATTCCTGTTTTCAGTTCTCACCTTATCAGTTTTACAGTTAATCTGAGAAGTAACTTTAGCCATTTTGTTTTTGATAGCTTAGATTCTA
Organism: Maratus michaelseni; assembly: GCA_963931845.1. Taxonomy (NCBI): domain Eukaryota; kingdom Metazoa; phylum Arthropoda; class Arachnida; order Araneae; family Salticidae; genus Maratus; species Maratus michaelseni. The sequence goes on from OZ007595.1 coordinate 129,286,635, forward strand.
AGCTTGGCTGCAGAAAATAAAGAAATAACAATTGCAAGAAATAATGAATAAAGGAGGAAGAAGACAAGATCCAATTTGGGAGTTCTTTTATAAGTTATCTGTAGATAGAAAAACTGTTGCTAAGTGTAAAAAATGTGGAAACATTCAGAGCAATAAAGCAGCCAGAATGAGGGTACATGTTTCAAGCTGTGTAAAAATTGTTACAAATGAATGTGTGAATGTGGAAGCATTCTCTTCACCTGAAAGACAAGCAGATTTAAACCAGAATAACAGTGATACCGTGATTGATGAAGAGGTGGACAAGTCGCAGCCTTTTTTAAAAAAAGCAAAATATTTAGAAGGTAGTATAAACAAATTTGTGTCAAAAACTTCAGATCAAGATAAAAGGAAGATAGATCTGATTGTTGCAAAATTCTTTTATGCTTGCAACATATCATTTAATGTTGTGGACAGTGATGCATTTAAAAACTTAATCCACATCTTGAGACCAAGCTACAAACCACCTTCACGCAAAGAATTAGCAGGTAATCTTTTAGATTCTGTTCACAGTCAAATGGAAGAATCAGTAAATGAAAGTTTGAAAGGCAGAGAAGGCACACTTGTTATCGACGGATGGAGTAACATCCACAAACCACAATGAACCCATAACTGCTTCATGTATTCAAATTGATGGAAAATCATATATTGTAGACGTAGAGGATACAGGTGCCACAAAAAAGGCTGTAGAATTCTTGAAAAAAAAAATGCAGTGATATTATTCAGACTGTTGGAAAAAAGTATGATTGCTAAATAAAAAGCATAGTAACTGACAATGCTAAAAATATGGAAAAAATGAGATGGGAGCTGGAACTAAAGTATGAAAGTGAAAAATCATGTCTGATATCATATGGTTGTGCAGGTCATTGGTTAAACCTCCTTGGGGAAAACATTACACCTTCTACAATCATTAAGCATGTAGTGGATGTTCATAAATATTTTCGAAACCACCATGCAGCATAAAAATCAGACTATCAATGGCTTTTTTTTTCAATTAAAGAATCTTTTTTATGATGAAATTAATAATTTCTCAGGTAATTAAGATGAGTATATTAAGTTATCATCATAATGCATTGTACTACTATTCTGTGATTGTTAATTTAAGATAAGTAATAAAAATAAAACGTGCATTTATATGTAAAAAATCAGTTTTTGCCATTTTTGCTGGCAAAAACTGGTAAAAACCTATTTTTGCCAGGTCGGTTTTTACCGGTTTTAACCGCGGTTTTTTCCACCTGCAGCAAAAACTTGCCAACCCTGCCTAAAACAGTTAAACATGTATTTCAGCGATTATAGAAGTTCACCCACTAAGAGGGTTAAATGGGGAGTCGAACGTTTTAGGTCATTTCGCCATATCACAGCAGCAGTTTTAGGTAGGAGTATGAAATTCAGGATAACAAATCTGCTAAAAAAGTTAAAGACGTATTTCAGCGATTTTAGAAATTCACCAACTAAAAGGGTTAAATGGGGGTCGAACGTTATAGGTCATTTCGCCATATCACAGTAGAAGTTTTAGGTAGCAGCATGAAATTCAAGAAAACAAATCTACTAAAAAAATAGTTAAACACGTATTTAAGTGATTTTAAAAATTCACCCACTAAGGGGGTTAAATGGGGGATCGAACGTTTTAGGTCATTTCGCCATATCTCAGCAGCAGTTTTAGGTAGGAGTATGAAATTCAGGATAACAAATCTGCTAAAAAAAGTTACAGACGTATTTCAGCGATTTTAGAAATTCACCAACTAAAAGGGTTAAATGGGGGTCGAACGTTATAGGTCATTTCGCCATATCACAGTAGAAGTTTTAGGTAGCAGCATGAAATTCAAGAAAACAAATCTACTAAAAAAATAGTTAAACACGTATTTAAGTGATTTTAAAAATTCACCCACTAAGGGGGTTAAATGGGGGATCGAACGTTTTAGGTCATTTCGCCATATCTCAGCAGCAATTTTAGGTAGGAGTATGAAATTCAGGATAACAAATCTGCTAAAAAAAGTTAAAGACGTATTTCAGCGATTTTAGAAATTCACCAACTAAAAGGGTTAAATGGGGGTCGAACGTTATAGGTCATTTCGCCATATCACAGTAGAAGTTTTAGGTAGCAGCATGAAATTCAAGAAAACAAATCTACTAAAAAAATAGTTAAACACGTATTTAAGTGATTTTAAAAATTCACCCACTAAGGGGGTTAAATGGGGGATCGAACGTTTTAGGTCATTTCGCCATATCTCAGCAGCAGTTTTAGGTAGGAGCATGAAATTAAAGATAACAAATATACTAAAAAAATAATTAAACGTGTATTTCAATGATTTTAGAAATTCATCCACTAAGGGGGTTAAATGGGGGATTGAACGTTTTAGGTCATTTCGCCATGTCTTAGCAGCAGTTTTAGGTAGGAGCATGAAATTCAAGATAACAAATCTACTAAAAAAGGGTTAAACACGTATATTAGCGATTTTAGAAATTCACCCTCTAAGAGGGTTAAACATCTGTTATGAACCCTATTATAGAAGATTAGACGAATAAAACAACTATTGCTGATTTTTGATATTTTGATATTTTGCGTAAAACATTTTTGAAAGATTTTTTAAAAAAATCATTTATAAAGTTGAGGGTTTTAGTGTGATTGCGTCAAAATAACATAAGTTTTTTCTGATTGTTATTTTGACGATTCATGGACACGAAGCCGTTATTATGATTGGCTTATTTTTAGGATATTACATTTATACTTATATTATCCGAATGGCCAAGGTTAACTCAGGCGTTCCCGTGGGTTCTGCTATATTAAAATAAATTTATTAGTTTCAATGTGTACATAAACAGAAAACAATTATTTATCACATTTTTACAAACTTTTATTTAAAGTTTAAAATTTGTAAGTACTGCAATTTTGTCTCACTTCTGCTTTTATCCTATTTAGATTTTTTTAATTACCTATCCATTCCTTTCCCTATATTGTAGTCGACAGATTGTCTACCCGCACGAAGCCTGTACGGGCCACTAGTTATTTAAAGAGGCCATTTGGTTTGATTTTTCTTTAACAAAAAAAAAAAAAAAATAATAATAATTACAGAAAACATATATTTTTAATGCAATGAAAATAGATATTTCAATTACATCAACAAATCTAGGAAAAACAATCTTGTTTCTTTCTGTTCTTTTTTAAGACGTCATTGTTTAGGAGTATTTAAAACTGGCATCAATTTACGCTAAATCTAATATTCCAGAAAAATACAATGTAATGTTTATAACTCTATTATTCTCCCAAAAGCTCCATCTTTCCATAAGTCTATTGTTCTGAAAATTATTCCAAGTTATCGCAGAAATTTACATTCTAAATCGGGTGGACAATTTATGTATGAATATTTTCTTTTTGCAATTGGGTGGACGTCAGTTACTTAAGAAGCTTTGACACTTAACTTTCTTCGTATCAGTAAAGGCGACATAAAAAAAAGCCTATTATGATTGGGATCAGACTAGATGCATTGTTTCTGTTAGCTATAAAATATATAAAACCATCATAAGTTGTTCAGTTGCTTTGATCACAAAGTGTATAATAGAAGCCCTTGAACATCATTCATCATGATGTCGCGCACAATTTATCGCGGAACTTTCGCGCAATTCGTCGCGGTGACAACTCATCGCAGAGTCAATTCGTCGCAGCGTCAGTTCGTCGTGGTGTCAATTCGTCGTGACGTCAATTCGTCGCAACGAAAGGCTCTGATTATAAAATAAAGATTTTTGAAGGCTATGATGAGAAAATAAAGATAATTTAGTAAAATTATTTAATGATAATTTGTTTTTTAGATAGAATCGCATGTAAATTGTTAGTTATAATTCTCTATATCTAAAAAACTTATTATCATTAAACATTTTTACTAAAGTGTCTTCATTTTATCATCATAGCCTTCAAAAACATTTTCGTTGAAACGAATTGATACTGCGACGAATTGACGCTGAGATGAGTTGTTGCCGCGACGAATTTTCGCTGCGATGAATTGTACGCAATGAATTGTGCGCGATGAATTGTCCGCGATGAATTGTCCGCGATGAATTGTTCCGCGATGAATTGTGCGCGATGAATTGTTCAGCGATGAATTGTGCGTGATGAATTGTTCCGCGATGAATTGTGCGCGACGAATTGACGCAGAACCATTTATCATATAGGCATGGGTCGGAAGTAGCGAAACTACAGTAGTCACTACTTTTTACAGTAGTTTGTAGTATCGCACGCTACATGTTGAACAATATAGTATAGCAAGTATAGTATGATGCAAAATATCAGTAGCTTGTAGTGAGAACCGATGCTACTTTTAACGTTAATTCAGGGGGGGGGGGGGGGTAAGTCATTCTACAAATCACGCTGCTGTAACTTTATTTTTTACTGCAAATTTGTTCTGATAAACAATTTGCGAATCTCAGCTGCAATGGTATAGCAACGCATTGCATAAAGTCAAACACATAAAATCATAAATTATCTTTTGGTATCCATTCCAAGAAGAAATGTAAATAAGTGTTTCGGATATATAAATAAATAAACACAATAACTAGTCCTAAAGATTTGGCACATCCGCCCCAGAATTTTAAAATCTTTTGTATTAGAAAAACAGTAAAAAAATTACAAGGTATTTTTACTTAACAATTATCGTTAATGTGAATATTCCATAGTTAAGGGATCTATAATCATGCGGTAGAAAAAACGAATTTTTTTTTTTTTTATTAAGCCATTATTTTTTTTCTTTAATTGACTTTTCTTTATGATACTTTTGCATTATCTCGTCGACCAGTACTTAACTATTCGCCAAACTATAACACCTAATAAACAAATGGGAGAATGTTGTCTTTCTAAATTTTTAAAAAGTTACAAATAGGAAAGTTAATTAATTTAGAGATACAAAACACCAATGAAGAATAGGGTTACTTTATATGAGAGTAGCGGATATAAAATTTGTTTCGTTCAGATGATTTATTCAAACAAAAGAATGCTAAGAATAATTTAAGAATTTAAATGCAGAACTCTATTAAATTAAACTATAAGAAAACAGATGATTTTTTTTTTTTTAGATATTGTATTTAGGAATAAAATATAAGTATTTTGTTTCACAAATTGAATAAGATACGTATAAAAAAAAGTAAATATAAACAGTACAAAAAAAAAGTTTTAATACACATTTTATTAATATTACAAGAAATTTTAACGATTATTGCTAAGTTGAAAAAACGTAAAATTCGTTAATGCTGCGATCACTATATCGCATGTGTGAGCGCTTCAAAAAGAATTCACTTGATGCAGAGAACCCTTTTATAATAGTACAATACTTACAGATAATTTTGATATATTTTATTTTATTTTTTAAATGTATTTGAAATTATTGTAGTAATTGTATAAATTATATATGAAAATATTATGTATATATATATATATATATATATATATATATATATATATATATATATATTGTGCTTTACGGTGACCATTGTAACTTAAGTTTGGTTTATTTAAAATTAAAATAATTAACGGTTTTTAATTACATAAGATTTTTTTTTAATGAATAGACTAGGAATTCAAGAAAACTGATTTTTTTCAAAAAGACGCCTGTCTAAAGAGATAAATCAATTTTTATCTTTAAAAAGAAAACGCCCGTTTTTCAATGATAAAAGAAAAAAAAATTCTTTGTTCAAGCACTGCATAGTTCTTGTAAGTGAAACTGAATTCAGCAGCTTTATTAGTAGTCATCAATTTGAAAAATGCTCTGTTGAGAAAAAAACGAGTTTAAAGTTTTGAGTTAAAATTACAGCACGATACTTTTATTTTCTTTTTAACACTTTCCAACCTAGTTGAAAAGTGTTTATGACTTCGGTTTAATGTCTGCCGTATGGTCGTCTGGCCGTCTGTACGTGCTCTAACTCCCGTAAATATACTCGGATTGGCCTGCAATTTTTATATGTTATTGTCGTTATCCATAGCATGTTCCCTATTTCAACTGAAGTGTGTAGCACTTATTGTTTTCTTATTCAAAAGAATTCCGTTACATTACGGTCTATGGGGAAAAATCATTTGCGGTTTGTTTTAATGATGTTACACAATTTCAAACACATTGTAATTGATATATATCACTAAGGTGCATTACAAGAAGCTTAATATAGAATATGGTGTGCATAGCACTTATAGTTACTTTACAGGGACAGTCAAAAGAATTCCGTTACATTACGTCTATGGAGAAAAATCGTTTGCGGTTTAATTAAATAATGTTTCACTATTTTAAACTCATTGAAATTTATATGTATCACTAAGGTGCATTACAAGAGGCTTACTACAGAATATTGTGTGTATAGCAGTCATCGTTCATTTACAGGGACGCACAAAAGAATTCTCTATTGTCTGTTAACAATAATTCCTGGAGGTGCTTTTTAAGTTGCTGAACGTGATTTTAAATTTAACTCACTTTTTGTCTATTACTTGGTGTATATAAATTCTGTAGATCCTATACAGGGCAACACAAAAGTTCGCGAACGCATTTCCGTTTACTGACAGAAACTCCGGAAGGAGAATTTTAAACTGTGTTACGCGTTTCCTAACTAAACTAAAATTTAGCATCCAATGTAGTACGTATACAAATCTATAGATCATATACATGGCTGAATAAAACTATTCGGATATTTTTCCGAATATTCTATATGTTGGAAATATATGTTGGAAATTCCTGAAATTACGTTTTTAAATATATTATATGCGTTTTCCAAATTGTTTACTTAGATGTTATCTTTCAGCTTATTAAACGGTAATGATTTGTAAAATCATTTTGGAAGCGTTGGAAAGTGTTACATAATCTATGCTTGATGCATGATTTTTCGTTCTTGTTTTCATATAAAATCATTTATTCCAGCACCATAGTGTAGTCCTTCTTCAATTGATAAAGCCTCTAACACAAATAATCGGTTTTTCGAAATTTATCTTTGTGACTAGATGTAAACCCATAATACAGTGTATGTATATGCGGCCCGATAGATTTTTTTCCCTTGAAGTGTGGCATCATTGATTTAATCAGTAAATGTTTTGTGTATACCAATATGAAAACTCATGTTTGGATAAATACTGTTAAGAGCCTACACTAGTCAACATAAAAATTCATAAGCTAATATTAAACGAATGGGGGTATTCATTCCAAATTTCTCGTTTGCAATTCAATATGAGGGCAGTTTGATAAGTTCTCAGCCTAACACAGAAATGGAACAAGTATGACCAAATGACAATGTTGTTTGTAAAGTATGATTCTTTAGATGACATGCTGCCGAGTTTCAGATGCGTGAGTTTATGGGTTATTGCTGGGCGATAAAGTAAAGTAAACAAGTTTTGACATTTTCGATAAATGGAAAAAATTGAAGTTCGAGCTGTCATAAAATACCTTGTTAAAAAATATTTAACCCCCACGAACATACAAAAATAGTTACAGTCTATCTTAAAGGATTCCTGTCCTTCATATTCGACGATAAAAAAGCGGGCTGCTGAATTTAACCCTTAATTGCATAGTGATGTAAATTTCCATTACTGTTTATTTAACTTTTAATAAATAAATCAACTTCTTCGCCACCACTATATTTATATAGAAATATTAATCCAGTAAATTTCCCGTGAACTATGTTGCTGAACAAAGCTAAAAATCTATCTTAAAATTTCTGGTGTCTAATATTTAATATATGTATAAAAAAACACAATTGTAAAAGAAAAACTCATGCAAAGAAGGGTTAAACATGGTACGAAATCAATTCACGATGATGAATACGATCGTGGCTCAGGACGCCCCAAAACCGTTACGACCCACGAAATCGTCTCAAAAATTCGCAATGCCGCATTGAATGATCGCTGAACTTGCTGACATTGCAAACATCTCGATAGACCGTATCCACCAAATTTTACACGATGTTTTGGACATGAAAAAGCTTTCCGCTCGATGCGTACCGCGCTTGTTGGACGTCGATCAAAAACGCCAAAGAATGAACATTTCTCAAAAGTCTTCTGAAATGTATTGTGTTGCAAGTTGAAAAATAAAATGAAATAGTGTCAAAAATCTTGTATTGTCTTTTTCAGGCCGAGAACTTTTCGAACCACCCTCCTGCAGGGTTGCACTAAAGAATTCGCACACAACAGTGTGTCTTAAATGTATTGAGTTGCAAGGGGACTACATTGAAAAATAATATGAAATTATGTCAAAAATCTTGTGCTTTCACTGTCAGGCCTAGAACTTATCAAACTACCCTCGTATTATTAAATGATTCTTTTGCCGTAAGATATCTGAGGTCGATGTTTAACGTTGTATTTTTCTACTTTTTGTAACACTTTCCAACATAGTTGAAAAATGTTTATGAATTCGATTTATCTGCCTGTCTGCCGTTTGTCCTCCCGTGCTCTAACTCGCGCGTAAATATATAGGATTGTCATGCAATTGATATATGTTGTTGAGGTTTACTATGGCATGTTCGATATTGGAACTGAAGTGTGTAGCTCTTATAGATTTTTTTAAAGGGACACTCAAAAGAATTCCTTTACATTACGGTCTATGGGGGAAAATCATTTGTGGCTTATTTTAATGATGTTACACGATTTCAAACATATTGAAATGGATATATATCACTGAGGTGCACTACAAGATTCTTACTATAGAATATGGTGTGTACAGCACTTACAGTTCCTTTACAGGGTCACTCAAAACAATTCTGTTACATAACGGTCTATGGAGGAAAATCGTTTGTGGTTTATTTTAATAACGCTTCACTATTTGAAACATATTGAAATTGATGTCTATCACTCAGGTGTATTACAAGAAACTTACTATAGGATATTGTGTGTATAGCATTCATCGTTCATTTACAGACACACAAAAAAATTTGGTACTGTCTGTTAACAAAAATTGCTGGAAGTGCTTTTTCAGTTGCTTTTAACCTGAACGCGTTTGTAAATTTCTCATTTTTTGTCTATTACTTGGTGTGTATAAACTCTATAGATCATATACAGGGCAGCACAAAAGTTCTCGAGTACACTTCCATTTATTTACGAACATTCCAGAAGGGGAATTTTAAATTGTGTTGCGCATTTTCTGACTGAACTGAAATTAACTATTCTATATAGTATATATACAAATCTATTGATCATATACAGGGCTGCACAAAATAACTGATATTGCTCCGAATATTGTTGGTAATTTCTGAAATTGTATTTTTCAATACGTTATGTCTTTCATTTTATTAAACGCTAAAGATTTGTAAAATAATTTTGTAAGTGTTGGAAAGTGTTACATAATCTATGCTTGACACATGATTTTTCGTTCTTGTTTATTTTGGTTGCACTTTCATTCTGAGAATACTTTCATTTTTGGAATTAACCAATCAATTTTTTCCAAAATTAAAAATTTCCTAAAAAAGAAAAAAAAACTGCAACAAAAATATAAAAAAATAGAAAGATTAAAAAATTAAACAATATACTTCAACCTCAGATATCGTATATAAAAATAATTATTCAAAAACATTGAAATACAAACGAGAAATTGGTTTAACATTAGCTGGCGATTTTTTTTTTTTTTTTTTTTTTTTTTTTTGTGTGTGTAGGCTCATAAATATACCTTTTAACTCATAAATACAATTAATTGGCCACCATCTATGAAATAGAAAAATTACTGTACCTCATAGAACCTAAGCTCGACATCCAGATATGGTTCGCTTGTCATCATTTCGAAAGTCTTCGGATCCAAGATTGCGAATTCGTAGTTAAGATGCGTGCAGAGGTGCGGTTCTAGTTGCGCAGGTGTGAAACCATTTTTATAGTAATGCTTGTTGTTGAAAATGCAGACAATTCTTAGACCTTTTAGAGGATCGCGAGCTGGTTGACTATCCATTTCTTTTCCCGAACGAGATCTGTACTTAGTATAAGAAGCCCGACGATGAGATGGATATTGAGGCACAGTAGGCATTGAACCAGGATCCTGAGGTGCTTTAGATACAGAACTAGATGGTTCAGACGCTGATGTGATTGGCTGACCGCTATCCGAACCAGAATTAGTCGTTACAGGACCTGAAGGATATGAATCGGTCTGCTGAGGAACTGTTGAACCTGAATCAGTCGTCTGAGGAACTGTCGAGCCTGAATCAGTCGTCTGAGGAACTGTCGAGCCTGAATCAGTCGTCTGAGGAACTGTCGTGCCTGAATCGGTCGGCTGAGGAACTGTCGGAGGGGCTGAATTGCTCTGTTGAGGACCCGTCGAATCTGTATTAGTCTGCTGGGGACCGTTAGGATCTTGTGGAATCTGCTGTGGACTAGTAGAATCTGAATTGCTCTGCTGAGGAACTGTCGGAGGAACTGAATTGCTCTGTTGAGGACCCGTCGAATCTATAATAGTCTGCTGAGGACCTCTAGGATCTTGCGGAATCTGCTGTGGACTTGGAGAATCTGGATATGCCTGCTGAGGACCTCTAGGACCATGTAGAATCTGACGTGGACTTGGAGAATCTGGATATGTCTGCTGAGGAACTGAAGAAGTTGGAAAGGTTTCTAGAGGGCTAGAATAACTTGGACTGGGTTGTTGTGGGGCAGTAAAACTTGGGTTCGGTGACTGATCTCTAAAAGCACTTGGATTGATTATCTGAGGAATAAGAGGACTGTTTTGTTGAGGACGAGTAGGAAATGAATCTCTTGGCTGTAGATTAGGAGAGATAGAACTCGGATCTCGAGGACCAGTATTAATGGGACTAGTCTTTTGAGGATAACTAAAACTAGGATTTGAACTTTGAGGAGCAAAGGTAGGATTATATGAAGCTGGATTTTGAGGTTCAGGCGATGTTGGTGGATACACTGGAAAAGCGATAAAGCCAGGGGGTAATAAAGAACTGATATCCATAAATGAAGGAGTATTAAAACGCTGAGGAGGAAAAGTATTGGAATTTGGTACGTTTTGAGGATTAGTCACTTGACCGCCTGGGAAGTTTTGTTGGCTATTTGGTTGAGTGAATAGATTTCCGGGCACTTTTCCTCCTTGGGGGAAAAAGTTTTGTTGACCATTTGGTTGAGGGAATGGATTTCCGGGCACTTTTCCTCCTGGGGGGAAAAAGTTTTGTTGACCATTTGGTTGAGGGAATGGATTTCCGGGCACTTTTCCACCTGGGGGGAAAAAGCTTTGTTGACCATTTGGTTGAGGGAATGGATTTCCGGGCACTTTTCCTCCTGGGGGAAAAAAGTTTTGTTGACCATTTGGTTGAGAGAATGGATTTCCAGGCGGTTGCGACTGAGGCGTAAAAAAATTCCCTGGTACATTATATTGACCTGTAAAAGAAAAAGGAGTATTAAAAAGTACATAATGAAGTGGGGTGAATTATTATCTGTAAAAATTTAAATTTTCTAAAAATTTCGTTGAAGAATAGCATAAAATAATGTCGAATGAGTACAATTTGGCTAATAACAGCAATACTGCAGTAAAACCTCGAAATAGCGAGCACCTCGGAACCTCGTGTATACTATTCAAAGATAAAATCTGGTGTCTGCTATTATTTCGGGTATCTGCTATCGAAGGGTTGGGTTGGGTTGATTATTGACGGCCAATTATCTACACTAGGGATATAGGCCCGGGGGGAGTGCCCTTCGTGGGGGTCTTTCTAAGGGAACCTAATCCGTATTTACGCATGGATAAATCCACGGCTCGAAGAAAACCACGAAAACTCCGAACGATTAGGCCGACGGGCGCGATTGGGATCGAACCCAGCACCTCCCGTCTACCAGCTTCGAGAGCACAACCTCTCAGCCACTGGTGGGGCCCTGCTATCGAAGGAAAAAACCTACAAATGTATAAGGATTGGAAATTGAAACTGTTCGCTAAATAGAGGCGCAAGCTATTCGGGAATGTCCCTTATGGATGTTTTAATTTATTAATATTTCAGTAATACTAATATGGGGTTATTAAGTCATTTTAATAACTTCATCATAAAATTCTTGATATGATTACGTTGAATGATAAGATCACAAATCTACACTAATAAAAGAAAGTTTCGCTCTGCGTGTCTGCGTGTCTGTGTGTCGGCGACGGCTAGCGAAATCTACTGCAAATAGAAATCTAAAATTTTGGATGAGGATAGTAATGGCAGGTCCTGATGCACATGAGGCTCAGATTTTTAATCTTTTGACAATTAGCCGAGATGTTAATTAAAAACTCATTAAAATCAGATTGTAAATGCGATCTTTTTTATCAAAATGGCTAAAGTAAAGAACACCTACTTTCGAATTAAAAGCTGAAAGGAATGAATGGTAATTTTCACTAATTAGTGAATATTAAAAAAAAAAGTAATTAAGATATCGATTTGAAAATTTCAGAGTGTTTGTAGATAATTTTTTGCATCCGAAATTTCAATTTTTGTAAAAATCGGCCGTATTTTTCTTAAATTTTGCAAAAATCTGACGGCGCCAGTCAAAAAATCCCAGAAAGTGCCAGACAAGGGTCGGCTTTCATTAAAAACTGAACTGCAAAGAGATCTGTTTCCTGGCCGATTCTTCCATTTACTTTGCGAAAATGAAAGGAAACAATTGCCATTTTTTACAAATGAACAAAAATCAAGATAACTAATTAAGATATAGATTTGAATTTGAAGATGGGAAGAGGGGCCCTCTGGCGGTATCTTAGTATTTTTCGTTATGTTCTAATTATCAGAAAAATATAATTATTATTTTAGTGATCGCGTTAGTGATAATTAACGGCTAAAGTTTGTTTTCCTAAGTATAAAATTCTGTTGCCACCATTTTCGAACAGTAGCATCGCATTCTTTTCTCGGGTCCTATGGTACCGATTTTAACAAGAATCGGTTCATTCAACTTAGCTTACGATTCATCTACTATCTGCATTATGAAAGTTTATCTTAGACTTCAGCTACCACCATTTTCGAACATTAACGGCGCATTCTTAATTGGGGTTTTATGTCCCCGATTTCAACAGGAAGTGGCTCATTAAACTCCTCCTTGAGTATAATAACCTAAGTTAGCTTTATTTACATTAAAAAATATGTTTTCCTAAATATAGACTTCAGTTACCATCATTTTCGAAAAGTAACATCGCATTCTTTTCTCGGGTTCTATGGGACCGATTTCAACGGGAATTGGTTCATTCAACTTAAGTTACGATTGTCTTACAAATTTTAGTTCCACCGTTGTTCTATGGGCCCAATTACTTTGGTTAATTTAACTTGATTTTCGACTGTCTCCGGTGCGTGCGGAGCACTCCCGATATATACTGGGCACCCAGGCCACTGGTTCGTTTAGGCGCTGCCGAACGCAGTGGGACTAAGGAAACTAGGTTTATTCGAAACACTATACGCTGCAAAAGGCAGTTAGACCCTCCCTCAAAGAGATTAGTCTGGGCAATTTTCCTGAGAGTATAGTGTTTAATAAAAATTTCTTACAAGCGAATAAAATGAGATGCTGCTTTTAATTAATTTATTAAGGATACAAATTCAAATAATGAAAATGAGCAAAGTATAAATGTTTGAATTACAAAATATCATCTATACTAAAATTATAAAGAAGTAACGTTTGTTTGTTTATACGGGAACTACCTGGAAAACTCCGGAATATTCTGGAACTACCAAGACGATTTCAAAATTAATGGTAGCAAAATGCTGGCGACCATCTCTGTTGCAACATAGGTTATATATTTTATGTTGGTACAACAACCTCCATCGGGATGCAGGAGGAAAAAACTTTCTAAAATGGCGATTTCTGTGATGCTACTGGAATAGAAACTTAAAATTTGGCATGGTGGTTATTACTTACCCATCATACCTAGTATAGGGTAAGTCTTGTAATCGTTTCAAAAATCGAAAAAAAAATTGACGGATTTACACGTTTCAGACACTGCAGATTCCTAAAAACATATTTTTAGATTTTTTTTTTTTTTTTTTTGCCGTCTGTGTGTGTGTCTGTGCGTCTGTAAACGCTCTATCTCCCGAACAAATTGAGATAGAGACTTGACATTTGGTATGTATTTAGTGTGTAATGGGAAGAAGCTTATTGAATTTCAGTAAACTCGATTATCCGGAACTATTTTTTCTTCAGATTCTCGAAATATTTGTTCTGATAAAAGGTATATAAAATTTTTCGAAATTGTTTATTTTAAGGAATGAATATAAAAGATAATAAAAAAACATAAATTTTGCATAAAGAATGAAGTTGGTCGGATAATTAGTTGCCGAGATATTTGTAATCCTATTTTTCACACTCTTCGATTTTTCATGACCCTGTATTTCCTTCAAATTTTAATTCAAAGATATATTTTAATTGGAAATGAGACGCTTAATCCGACGCAGAAAACTGTTAGTTAATATGATTATCAATTTTGGAGTTATAAGGATGTTTCTTTTACGCAATTCAGTAATAGAGCATTTAAAGTTGATGACGTCATCAAGCCACGATTTTATTCGAATTACAATGCATTTTATAAATAGTTTACACCTGTTTTATTTTCATATTATATATTATGCATATCCATGATGGGTAAGTATTACGGTGGGCCCCAACGACTAGTTTTTAAGATTTAAGTGCTCGCTAAGAACAGTTTTTAAAATAATTCGAAATTTAAAAGGTTGAAATGAGCGGAAAACGTTCTAAAAACCTTCTAAACTATGATTTATCTGAAATTGTTAGGGATAGACACTTAAAATTTGACATAGCTGTTAGTTTAGAGACGTAAATGCACCCACAGAGCAGTTTTTAAAAATTTAGAATTTTTAAAGTGTGCAGAAAAAAAAAACATTTTAAAATTGCAATTTCTGCGACATAGTTGTTATAGAAGCTCGAATAACTAGAAGCTTGGAATTTGGCATGGTGGTTACTTTTAAGATGTAAATGCGCGCTAAGTACGATTTATAAAAAAAAAAAAAATCGAAATCTGAAATAAAAAAGGAAATGAGCGGAAAATCTTTAAAATACATTCTAAATTACCATTTATTTGGAATTAATTTTAGGTTTTCACCGCAATTTAAGTCTCACGTTTGCCTAATGGAATAAAAGAATGAAAATTTTACTCAAAATGGGCCTTAATTAGTAATTTTTAAACTATATGTGTAGCAGTATAACTTTTTCTAAAGAAATTAGGCACACAAATACCACTTGGCATATTTCAACAGTTACGCGAGCAAAGCCGCGAGTTTTACTAGTAAGTACTATATAAATTCATACATTTTTAGCTATTATGAAAAATCTTTTTTTGATTAATCGTTATGTTATGTTGATTGCTATAAATGTTTTTAAAGCTATTTCATTATTAATCATTAATATCATTGTATTAACATTATTATAGTTATTCAAATTTTCTAAGAACCTCTTCTCTATATAAAATACCCTTATTCGTCCTAGGTGGAGAAATCAGCACAATTTGTAAGGAGCAAGTCATTAATATGTTTTACTCTACTGAGCCCGACATTAACCAAACTTCGTATGGCCTCTATATATGCAAAATAGACTGCGGCACGATGCTGAGTTAATCCTCTTGACATATACATGGTAATATCATGTGCCAAAATTATTAGTAATTGAGTTCTTGAACACTCAATGTCTAATGATTTCCATGTTCTTGTAATTGGAACAATTGTCACTAGCTTTACCTTATAGCATCGGTATTTGTTGTTATCAAATTTGACTATCACGTATAGAGATGAGACGGGCTCAGCCCGAGCCCGAAAGCCGAAGCCGATCTCGACCCCGACACGGGCTGAGGGCTCGATTTTTATACCAGCCTTCGTGCCCGGGCGGGCTCGGGCTTGATTTTTATACCAGCCTTCGTGCCTGGGCGGGCTCGGGCTTGATTTTTATACCAGCCTTCGTGCCCGGGCGGGCTCGGGCTCATTCTGAAACTGAACGGACTTTCTGAAACTGACAATTTTATTTATTCTCATATAGAAAAAATAAAAATAACTTTTCCCTTAAAAAATTACATATTCCATTTCAAGTAATTTTAATGTTATTTTGATCAGAATGAATAGAAGGGGAAACAGAAGTCTTATTTTTCTTTTCTAGTATTAGAATGTTACTTTAAAAGAAAATTCACGATATTTGCAACGCGACTGACGACTGGGTGATATGGCGCGAATAATATTTGTTGCTAGATTTTCTTTTGAGACAGTAGGATATTTTTTAATTGGAACGTTTATTTTATTTTATTTTTTTAGAGATCTAATGCGAGATTAATATAATTTTCTTGTTAGTCAATGAGCATTAGCTTAGGTTTGCAAATTTTTAGTCTTCTATTGTGAGCGAGTCATATTCGCTCTTCGTATGAAAATAACGTTAGTGATTCTATTTTTAATCATGAACTCTGCTCATGCTAAAGCTCTGCTCTGCACATTTACGAAGTCACTTTCATTCGTAAGTAGATATAATTGTCATGTATTGTTATTCCGATAGAAAGCAATTGAAGAGTGTTTCCAATTTTCCTATAAAAGCACTGGATCTTTCAGATAACGGTGTCAAATTTTTAATTTAAGCTGATTTTCAGGAAAACAAAATGTTTTAATTAAGGAATCAATTATAAGTTACGATATACACCTTTTATAAGAAATAGAAAACGTTGTTCGATTCTTCGGCATAGAAATAGTAATTTCTGCAAATTGCATGCATTTATTTATAAAACGCACTTCGTTAATGTGGCCATCAAATTTGCTTGTTGGGAGAGAAAA
The DNA here is from genome assembly GCA_963931845.1 of Maratus michaelseni. NCBI lineage: Eukaryota > Metazoa > Arthropoda > Arachnida > Araneae > Salticidae > Maratus > Maratus michaelseni. The sequence continues at coordinate 129,303,372 of OZ007595.1, forward strand.
ATATTTACATTCTTTTAAGGAAGTATATTTATATTTGATATCAAACTTCTCTTTTGATAAGATTGAATGTAAATTTCCATAAAATTAATTATGTGCACAGGATAAACATTTATTTTCACATACGAAATTTTAAAAAAAAAACGAGATATTTCTTTTAAAACAATTTTTAAATATTATGCAATTTTTTTCGGTATCGGGCTTGAGCAGGCTCGGGCTCTGAGGAAACAAAATGTTTCGGGCTCGGGAGGGCTCAGATTTAAAATCATTGGGCTCGGGCGGGCCCGGGCTCCGAAAAGAGAGGCCGAACTAATCTCTAACAGGTATACAGAGTGATTGATAATTGTTATAATATTTTTGACAGTTACAAGAGAGCCATTTACCAGACCAACTTCAGTCTACATATTCTGCCGAACTCGGCATCGAATGGATAGGTACTTTGAAAATCTGGCACGTAGGTAACGTTGACGTCATATCGGTGGTGGTAACGATCAAAACAATTTATTTCTCCTTTTGGGAAAATTTAATTACTTCTAACCATTGCATAATTTTAATACTTTATACCGTACAATAAAGGAAAAAATGTAGGGGAGACTGGGTAGGGATGGGACATCTGCAGTGATGCTTAAAATCTTTATTTTTTATTTATGACTCTTCCACCAGATGGAGTAATCACTGCATCATACTTGTATCTGTAAATCTTTTAGTTGCAAGCACCTATGAGTTTGTGAATTAAAAAGACTATTATACGATATCAAAAGTAACTAACTACTCAGATTTTTAATGTAAATTTTCAAACTCATTCTTTGTTGCTAACTTAATTGTTTTTAGTGTTTTGTAAACTCAGCAATTTTTATGAATGAACAGTTATGTCCAGTCTAAAAGTCACATGCTTGTTGTAAAAAACCTATTTTTTTTATGTTTCTCTAAGGGAGGGATGGGACATTTCTCATCCTTCCCAAATGATATCTCTATTCAAATAATTATGTTTAATTACATGCAATTTTTTGATATTTTATATTTATAAGACTATCTTGTTTTGGATTTGAATAGTGTAACAGATGAAACTTATTATTTTGGAAGTTAAAAAGGATTTTTAACTATGTTCATTACTTTACATGACACTTCTGATGAAAGTATTGATATCACTATAAATGAGCATGAAATTATGCAAGAAATAGATTGGTGTAAAGATGAACCAAATATAGGTTTAAAAATGATTTTGTTTTAGTTAGATTTTTAACAAAAAAAAAAATCTGTTATTCACTATGTTGGAAGAGTTGAAAGCAAAGATGAGGAAGATTTGGGCTTTAAGATACTATTTATGAGGAGAAATGAAAACGGAAATTACATCTTCCCGCAAGAAAATGACTGTTCCATCCTTGATGAACAAGACGTAATTGCAAAGCTACATTCACTGAAAATAATTGGCGGTACTAGTCGGTCACAAGCATTATTAGGTAGCTTTCAATACAAAAAAAAATCTGTTATTCACTATGTTGGAAGAGTTGAAAGCAAAGATGAGGAAGATTTGGGCTTTAAGATGCTATTTATGAGGAGAAATGAAAACGAAAATTACATCTTCCCGCAAGAAAATGACTGTTCCATCCTTGATGAAAAAGACATAATTGCAAAGCTACATTCACTGAAATTAATTGGCGGTACTAGTCGGCCACAAGCATTATTAGGTAGCTTTCAATACAAAAAAAATCTGTTATTCACTATGTTGGAAGAGTTGAAAGCAAATATGAGGAAGATTTGGGCTTTAAGATACTATTTATGAGGAGAAATGAAAACGGAAATTACATCTTTCCGCAAGAAAATGACTGTTCCATCCTTGATGAACAAGACGTAATTGCAAAGCTACATTCACTGAAATTAATTGGCGGTACTAGTCGGCCACAAGCATTATTAGGTAGCTTTCAATACAAAAAAGTATAAAGCTACCTATTGCAGCTGTTCGGAGGAAAGCAGTTCCGGAAAATTTCGATATATTTTCACCGATCATGACCCCCAGACCCCAAAACCACCCTCCGTTCAAATGTTGATTTATATATATAGATATATCCATATATAATATATATATAATATATATAATATAATATAAATATATATATAAATATATATAAATCGATTTTGATGAAACTAATTGTGTGTATTAAGCTAACCAATGTCTCGACCGAGTTCGTTGGCCAGCTTGGTCCACCATTTTGTTTCAAGATGGCGGCCATTTAAAAATTTAAAACTAAAATAAATATACAAAAAAGTTAAAAATTCTAATTTATTTTTTAATTACGTGTTAGGCCTTGATACAAGGATTCCAGAGCATTTTTTGGTTTACCTCTATCTTAAAAAATGGCTGAGATAGAGCAGTTTGAAATTCTAGGGTGGCTGACATTTTGAAACAAAACAGCACATTAACGCGATTACTCGCAAATTATTTTCTTTCATTGTTGTAATAATTTTCCCAATCATACGCATAAAACTATATATTCCTATCCGTTAGCGCCAAAATTGACAAAATTGGCGACATTTGGCGAAATATCGCCAAATTTGGCGACCAAAATAAGTCTTCATAAATGAAGCCAATAAAGAACAATAAATGGCTATTGCACAATAATTTGGCGAATTTCTTATTCAAATTCAGTATTAACGAATCTTTTGTAAACATTTCTTTGCATTTTAACTTGCTGTTTTCGTGCAACATTAGCTAAAATTTTAAAACGAAGATATAGGAAAGCTACCTTTTCCTCCCGGTACAGGCCGGAAGGACTTTTTTCATTTGATTTGGATTTTACAATATAAATACAATAAGTATAATATAAGATAAAATAAATGATGTGGCTTACAACAAACCTTCGGAATGTAAATGTTACACTCTCTTTGCCATTTTTTCACCACATTTTTGAAAATTAAATAGGAATTTTCATTTTAAAAACATTTCCCATCCCTCCCTCGCATGAGGGAGGGATGGGACATTTTTCTTGTTAATTTAATTGGTTTATTAACCAAAAATTTTAATAATTATAATCAAATTTATATATTTTAAATATGTTAAAATGTTTCAAGATGCTATTCTGAAAAATTCTATTTTGTACTAGCAAAGCATAATTTGTAAAAAAAAAAAAATTGGTTAAAATTGTCCAATCCTTCCCCCAATCTCCTCTACTTTCAAATGCAATTTGTTTCAAAACTGTATCTCAATTTACAGATTTTTTTATTGTTTAAAAATAATTTTCAAACATGAATTTAAAAAAAATCTATCTCTGCAGAGTGCAGTTGAATTGCGGAACATTAACCTGTTTGAACATAAAACAATATAAATAGTTCAGCGTTTGTCTTCGGCTAATATTCCAAACGAAATTAACACTTCCTCTATAAGTAATTAAATAAATAAATAATATAATATAAATAAAACACAAATTTAATAGATATGTAATCAAACTAACGCTCTTAAACACTGAAATACGGGTTAGGATCCCTTAGAAAGACTCCACGGAGGGCACTCCCCCTAGGGCCTATATCCTTTGTGTAGATAATCGGCCGTCATAAATTAACCAACCAACCAACCCGTCAATCTTCCGCAATCTTCCGTGATTAAAAAACAAAACAAATTAGCGTGTTTATGGTAAATGGAGTGCCGACCTATGAGTGGGCCTCCAGAATTGGAGACGATAACTCAGTATATCAAGCTGAACTGTTTGCAATTCTGAAGGCTTTGGAATGGATTGCTGCCTCCCCCACGCAGGAAAATTTTAAAATTTTCAGTGATAGTCTGTCTGGACTTCAAGCAATTTTTGCCCTACGGACAAAACACCCTCTCATACTGGAAATTAAAATCAAACTTCACCAACTGTACAAAAAAGTTACCCTTGGCCACGTCACTGCACACATTGGTATCGCAGGCAATGAGCTGGCGGACAGCCTTGCAAAAGAAGCCACCAAACACCAATCAATAGACTTCTCTCTTCCGGTACCCCCATCTTCTATTCGCAGAAAACTCAAATCTAAAATACTCCCCAACTGGCAAATCTACTGGGACACCTCCACAAAAGGTAGACACACTTACAACCTAATTCCAAAAGTTTCCAGAGAGCTACTTAACCTCACTCCTTATACAAGTGCCTTCTTATCCGGGCATGGCCCGTTTAAAAATTACCTCTTCAAATTTAAAATTTCACGAACCGATGTGTGCGAGTGCGGCGATAGTGGTACCCCCATGCATTATTACTTCTCCTGCCCACTGACTGTTGCTTGGCATCTTAGGCCTGCTCCTTCTAACCCACCTCCTTCTTGGCTGCTGAACATAATTACGCGTCCCATCTTAACTCATAAACTTTCAGAAATTTACAAATTACTAACACACCTATCTAACATAACCTAATCATTCAAAGCAGTTTTCTTTCTCCATAAATTAATAATAATAACTCGCTTATTTTAGTCATTAACGTAATCATTCCGTCATTTTTTATCTGTTTAGCTTTCTCCATTTAGCTATTTTGCAGCTTTATAGTTTCTCTCATCCGCAAGTATTGTTCTCTTCTTTGCAGGGGCTGAGTCCCCATTAATTAATTTATTCTTATCGGGAACCGCAAGTTTGGTCAGTAAGTAACGTATCGTCACCTCTAACACGAAGTGCATCCAGCCTCCATCCGGTGTGAGGGTTCCAGCGCAATTGTGTGGCGCTCCTTGTCGCGTGGGAATCTCACACTGGCACCTCCACATCTCAAGTGCCGTCATTTACGAACTGTACAATTGGTACAGTCTTATCTAAGAACTGCACCCTTCTACTAAATTAGCGGACTGTACAACTGGTGCAGGCGCACCTGTGGACCTCGTTCACCCTGTCTGTCGCTCCTTGTCGCGTAGGAACGCTGGTTCCAGCGGCAGACCCTGTAATTTTTTTTTTTTTTTTTTTTTGTATGTCTTTAGTTCCTGCCACCTGTCGCGTGGGGCTTTGCCCGGCAGGACCAGCCATTGGCGAAGCTTGTACTGCCACGTTTAATCCCTGCGTGCCGGGGAGCTAGCCGGGGAAGACATTAAACGCTCAACGGCTGGGTTCGCCCTCAGCCGAGTGGTCTTCCCCAGGCATTAAAATTAAAATTAAAACCTGTGGTGTTTGGTAGGAGCTTGGCGAGCGAAAGGGGCAGAGCACCCTACTCTATTAAATTAAAAACAAATATTGTAATTAATCAGAACACATTTATTAAACTATTAACACTATAAATCAGATAAAAACAGATAAATATCTTGTTTCTTATAATAATTTAGAAATATAATCCATTTAAACTTGTACTTATGTTCATTCGGACAGTCAAACTTCAGAGCTAAACAAGAAAAGATAGATCAAATTTAGAGAGAAAAAAAAAATTAGAACATTTTTTTTTTCAAATATACATAATAGTTATTTTTTCTAAGAAATGACGCAAAATTGTCAAGGCACACCTGTATATACAGGGGGTCTATAAATGATTGTCCCGGTTTCTTTACCTCATAACTTTTGATTTAAGAATATGACTAAAAATATTATTATACATATTCGTAAATTACAACTCAAAAAGTTTTTTTAATAACGCAATTCAAGTTGCATATGCGTAATGTTGCGACTGAGAACGTTATTAATTAAATATCGATTATAATCAAATAATAATTAATATTAAAATTTTATCAAATTTATCAAAAAATTATTAATAAATTATCTAATATCTATCTATCTAACTTTGTACTCATAATTAACAGCTTTTTGATAAATTTGATAAAATTTTAATATTAATTGTTATTTGATTAATAGCGTTTTGAGTTGCAACTTTACCCATTGGTAACTTTGTTTGTGTTATTTAAAAAAAACTTTTTGAGTTGTAATTTACGAATATTTAATAATATTTTTCGCCATATTCTTAAATCAAAAGTTATGAGGTAAGGAAAACGGGTCAATCATTTATGGACACTCTGTATAATAATAATAATAATAATAAATCGCTGACGGCTTGGCCTACAGGCACAGGTAGATTTCGAAGACGTAGACCGTGGGGCGCCTGTTTATTGGGAATTGCGGAAGAAAGACCTATTTGCCATGATGCGACAGTTGGGACCATCCACTTGGAAATATACCTGTACCTATAGGCGGAGCCAGAAGGGATTTTTTGTTTTTATTTATTTTTTATTTATTTATTTATTCATTTTTATTTATTTATTTATTTATTTATTTTTTGCTGTAAGAGTTGGTTCTATAAAAAACTTGTCAATATAAAAGTTGTAGATAATATTAAGAATATTTATAATAAATTTAAGTGGATTTGATATCTTGTGAATTGACGAAGTTATGAATTTTTGTCTTCTTAAGCCCCTATCCCCCCCCCCCTCCCACCTTGGGAGCATTTTTAAAGAAATCAAAAATCTGTCAGACATAAATTTTCGGCGACATAAATTAAAGTAATAATAACTAAACGGATTCGATATGTATCAGAATTAAGAAATTACGGGTTTTTTTCTATTTTCACAAAAATCCCCCCATCCCTCTCCCCCCCCCCCTGGTTCCAAATTGCCCATTAACGAGCTTGACCGAGATTTTATGCCGCATGATTTTATGTATCAGTTTGTAAGAGATTTGTGCAGAATTATTGAAGTTATCATGTCCATAAAAAAAGTGATATAGATAGATAAATAAAGTTTTGAACTGGGGGGGGGGGGGAGAGTTCTAGGAGTTATGATCGGTGTAGATCTGCAAACAATTTTCAGGAATTCCAACTTAGGGGAGAATGTAATAGGTAGTATTTCTTACGAAATCTATCTAAAAATTACCTGGTGGACATGTAAAATGCTCGTGTAAAATTGATTTCATCTATAGATTTTTTACAGATGCACATCAAAAATTTCAATATATAATTATCGCTTGCACTATGTTGGTATTATTAATACATGTGTACATCAATGAAATTGAGAACAATGTGATTAAAAATTAATGAGGAGAACAATAAAGGGTTGCCTCGATTAACACTTTGTTGTACCCGACCACTCAATCTAAATTATACTAACTGGCATGGAATAAGTATAATAAATTGTATAATAAGTGTAATAAATTAAAGACCAATCACTTGAAATAGCTTTTTTTTCCTCTTAAAAATTACTTTTTACGGTTTCGTTTATCTCACGAAACCCTATTCGTCCCGCTTCCCTGTCTGTCCATTACAGGGTCGGTTTTCAGAAACTGTATAAATTAGAGACTTGGAATTTTGTGTACTTACAGGTGAATACCTACTGTCACGCTGAAAATCATAAAATTTTGAAAAAGTTGTATATTTTAATATAGAGAGATAAAAAACCAAAATTCTAACAGCCTTTTCCTTTTAAATTTAAACATTTTACATTATAACAGTTGCCAACAATTAAAAATACACAATAAAATTATTTCTACAATAATTAATTTTCTGTTGAAAGATATCCACGTGAAAAATGAAAATGAAATAAAAAGTTTAACCAATAATAATAATAAAGAAGATTTATATGACGTCATATTAGTTTTTAAAACGGAAATTTTCAAACATTTCTCAATAATACAAGGAGTATGTGTAAGTACAGAAAGCAGGTTAATATGACGTCATTAGAGAATTAAAAAGAAAATTAATCTGACGTCATATTGGAAGTTTAACGGACTTTTTTAAATGTTTGAGAATAATAGAAAAAGAGTATCAATATGAGTGATAGAGAAAGAAAGTAGATATAACGTCAGCAAGTGATTATAACGTCATATGAGTTTTGAGGAACGTATTGAATCATGAAAAAAAACCTCATTATGGAAATATTGGCATATTTTAACATTTTGAAGTTCTCTATACAACATGTTTAATTTTGAAATTGATTTTTTTTTAAATATCGTATTTCGTCCACATGACAGATATTATTATGACAGAGTATAACAAGGGGCTTCGCCCGCTATCGAGCCAGTTCAGATATTCAAAAAAACGAAAAAATAGACCGGTAAATTTTTACTTTAGAAAAAATATGACTTTTTTAAAAATTTTTTTTAATGAAATTTATTTGGATTTATTAAAGGAAGGATAAAGTGTTTTGAAAGGAATATTAAACGAAACCCTCTGTGCGATCTTCAATCACACTTACCCACTTGTTTAATTTATTTTCCTTTCAAAGAGTAAGATATTTTATATGACAACATGATGCGGAAAAAAAGAGTCAATTCATCGCCAAATGAATCCAGTTAAAAATATAAACACTAGCAAGAAAAATTAAGAAACGTTTCACCTTCGATGACTTAAAGTTATATTAAACTAAAATGTCCCGAATTTGTTATATTAAACTAAAATGTCATCGATAAATTTTCTTGAAATATTTCCTGAAACATTAATTCTGAAAATATTGCAATAAAATTTATCTATGTAATTTTAAATTATCATAATTTTACATATATATCTCATCATATCATATCATTTCGTATACATTATAAAACAAGAGGGTCTAAAATTGTTTCTCTGTGTGTCCGGGTTAATTTCAAAAATTACTGAGTGGATTTTTTCCTGGTTTACACCATTGGATAGGCCATTTTTCCAGGCTCATTTGTATGTATAATATACGTACATAACCATGATTTTTTATAATAAAATTTGCTATTTTTCTCTTATTTCGGGCGTAAAGGTTCTCATTGGTCCTTTTTCAGGTGCGTTCGTAGTTATATAAATACGTAGCACCTATAGTCGTTGTCTGATACGTCCGTCCGTCTGTCCGCATATAACAGCGCAAATTCTTAAAATTTAAGATATATTATTTTTGCAGAATTTTGTCGAGACATTTCAAATTTTATGAAAATCGAATCAAAATTTTAGAAGATAGTAATAAAAATATTTATTAAGAAATTTGAATTTTTTTTTTAAAAATCGGTGCTTCCTTGATATAGGAGCTTCCGAGGTTTAATCGTCAAGCGACCGAGATACTTATTTTATGACAGAAATTAATCTGCAGACGATATAATTCATTTCTCAGAATTAAAAATCATCAAGATCTGAATATTTATACAACTAGCTATAGTACGAACGCACCTCATTTGTCACGTTTGACGTGCAATTTCCAACTTGTTTCATCTTGGAAATGTCATATTATGTTAAAGAATTGGAACGGTTATATCAGTTAGGAAAAAAAAAATGAAAAGAAAATTCACACCTCGAAAAATAAAAGAAAAAAATCTAATTTATTTAAAATACAAAATAATAATAACAATAATAATAATAATAATAATGAGAAATAATACTATAGACGAAAATATTTAATATAAACATGAAAACAATATTTGTAATACTTAAAAAAATAAAGTTTTCAATGTCAAAGATTGCAATAAAAACAGTATATGGCGATTTATATTTTGAGCCAGGTTAAGAAAAAAAGCATCTGAAAATTTGATAAGATAAAATCTGAGTGCCATAATTTTGTTTTTGTTTATTTTTCTTTTTTAAAAATTTCTTTCTTTCTTTTTTTTTTTTTTTTTTTTTTTAACCATTGGGAAAATGGTTGTTGCTTTCAGTCGAGAATGGACCAAATGATGTACGTACTTTACTCTTTTAACCGTTTTTAACGAAATTCTGTAACTTTAGAAGAATTTTTTAAGCGCTTTTAACGAAATTCTGTAACTTTAGAAAAATTTATCTTTGAATAAGCCACAGAAATGCATAAAATCGTTACAAAAATGTTAAAGTTACAAAAAGGATAGATGAAAACTATCACATATGAAAAAAGCCGAATTCAAAAATGGACGTCGGGTGAGAAATCGGCTTATAAAGCAAAAAACGTGGTCTTCAACTTTAATTTCCTCAAAATACCTTTAGCCCAGACATCAATCTAAACAAGAGTTAGTGTAGGAAGGACCCGACCAAATGTTAAGGTATATATTAAGGATAAGGTATAGTAATGGAAAATGCGTTTCAATAACTGCGGCGATGGCTCAAACGAATATTTTTGCGAGGACAGAGAATGCCATGATCTCTTCAACTGTAGTAATGGAAAATGCGTTTATTTGTAGATGGTTCCGATGAATATTTTTGAATAATTAATATTTTTAATTAATTTGAAAAAAAAATTAAGCTTTCGGAACATTTTCCCAATGGTTGTTGTAATTTGTTAAATTACTTTTCATTTATTTATTTATTTATTTATTTATTTTTTTTTTTATTATCGAGTGTCTCATTTTTAGTCTTTATGTTCTTTTTTTCCAAATTTTTTCAAAGTTCGTCAGTTTTACTTATAACATCCAATGCTTCAAAAAGTTAGGAACTAAGGATTACTCTTACGGGGATTTATGCAATTATGCATTATTACTATCACAAAAGCTAATATTCAGAAATAAAAATTGTTTGCTAAAATAAACATTCGGGATTCTTTTTGGTACTTTCATGTTCGCCGTGCGCAGGTGATGAATCGCCAACTGTTGTTCCCATCGCCATCATTTATATTGCACTTATTTCATTAAAAATATAAACCTTTCACTCATTTCATTTAAAATATGTAATTTTCATATATATATATATATATATATATATACATTAAAAATAGATATATCACGTACATTTAAAATAATACACCTATTTCATTAAAAAAAGGAAGAAATAAAACCACAAACCAAAACACTTTGTTTTAATATCAAAGCTCTTTTTTTTTTTTTTTTTTTCTAATTTACACAAGTGTAAAACAGAATCTGTTAATGGCGAGATTCGCGCCTGGCTAACATAAAAGTACCTTGTTTTTAATTCGTCATTTGTTTTTAGTTTTTCCTGCTTCCCTTCTTTTAGGTAGGTGTTTATAAGATACTAGCAAGCTACGCCCGCTACGCCTGCTACGCTGGTCAATTTCTCTTAACGCACCTTTAATCAAGTAAAATATTGACTTTTAATTTGACCTTGTATTTTAAAACCCTATGGATCTTTACTTGGAATGTCCTTCTGATGCATTTCTGAAAACGATACGAACGCTATTGCGTTATTACATTTTTAATGTGTCAGACAAATTTGGGCTGTTAAGGACAAATTAGGCCAATTCTGTGTAGACTTTATTATGGAATAGGTCAGCATTAAAAAAAAAAAAAAAAATGAATAATTGTGTTAAATTATGGTGTTTATGGGGTTTATATTATGGTGCCTAATGTGGAATGGTGTATCATATATATGTCTGTATATGGTGTCTAACGGAAAAGTCATTTCCGTTGGATTCAAATTGGATTTGAATGAAGTTACAATTTACAATACTTCAAATATAATGAAATTGATATGCCTCACTGAGGAGGACAAAAGTATACTACTCGTCGAGAATTAAATAAAAATCATGCACTCGCAACATCATAATTCACTTTTATATTTTAACAGAATAGTAAGGCTACGATAATTTGTGACTCGTGCAGTATATATACGTCAGGACACAATATTGTTATCATTATCTTTTTATGCGTAAAGATTTCGCTGTGGTATTCCATTGTAAAATTTGGTAATTTTTTAAATTCAATGTTTGAAAAACGGCATAATCATTAGATTTGAAATTTATATCAAGAAAAGTACAATTTTTTACCTTTCTAACTCAGTTTGTCTAACAATTTTCTGACAAATATTTTTCAAGCTATTAATTTTTTCAGTAATTTCAAATATTTCATTTTCCGAGATTAATCTGTGGCAACGATTTGCGAAAAACCCAGTCGTCAGCAACACATAGCCTTTTATTAAAGAAGATTCCGAGATTAATCTGTGGCAACAATTAGCAAAAAACCCAGTCGTCAGCAACACATAGCCTTTTATTAAAGAAGATTGGACTAATCTTACCCTCCAATTGGCGTATTTACTATATTGTTGCTTGTTTAATATAATTATATTGTTAATAGTTATAATTATAGTGTTTGATGCTCGTACTTGACAATGAACCCCGGAAAGATTAGGAGAATTTTATTGGATGTAAACTGGGTTTATTTTTCTACCAGAATCATTCGTTAAGGCTCTTGCCAGGTTAACTGTCAGATGATTTCAGCTGATCTATAAAATGAAAATGTCATTTTGATTTTATTTAATTAATTCAGCTTTAAGATCCGCTTTTTTATGCCTTACTTTTCTTTTAAATATGAACGTTAAACTGTTCTTTGTGTTCAAATAATTTATTACATTTTTAACTGCATTTACTCTGCTGAAATCCAAAGATGGAAAACCGTGGTATACCTGCCAGAAGAGGACACGTATTACGAAATATAACGGAACATAGAGTGAGATTGCATTTAAACTACCAGAACTACACATAGCGTGAAGCTGAGAGTCCCGGTGTTCAAGAACTAACAAACAAGAATAAATCACACTAACATTATTTAAATGGAGTGGTCAATCTCTGAAATCATTGTAATGCTTTCATTTGTAATAGTGTGACGATTAAAGAACATTTTAATCCCTGTTGTCATAACGTATAAATGATCAACGGAAAGAGTTCGTTCTTAATAGCCTAAATTTTGTGCAATGCATTAGAAAATATAATAGCGCAATGGCGTTCGAATCGTTTTAAGCAATCCGGAAGGACATTCCAGGTGAAGGATCATATTGCTTTAAAATGCTACGTCAAATTCCCCGATGTATTTTGTTTGATTCAAAGTTCTTTTTAAAAAATTGGCCTGCTAGTAACGATACAATGAAAAAAAAAAAGTCGGAGACTGAGGCAAAAATTGATGCGCCAGGAGTATTTTAAATTGAATGATTAATTAATAAATTGTAATTAATATCTTACTTAATTATATTTTGTACTTTATATTCAATTTTGTATTTTTCATCTATAAATAATACTATTCTAATATGTCCATTTTCAAAGCAATTGAATTATAAATTTTTAAAAAAATATCATCAACTGTTGCTTTAACTTAATGCATAAATGGATAAAATTAAGTTTTTCATAGTACAACAATATGCGATAAGTCTAATACTGGACACTCTCTTTTCATTTCATTCAATGTCCATACACTTATCATGATCACATGAGTTGATAAAAAGCACTGATTTTTTGGGATGATATTATGAACTTTGATATCTTTTCTCAAAGTGCTTGAAGCACCATTACAGAGAATGCAAGCACCTTCATTATCGCTTCCGTCTTGATTGAACAGTGAAAACATGTACAACTTGCTGAAATCATGAACACAATTCGCATAAATATAATCTAGTTCATATGCTTGAATATCACAAGCAACATGACAGGACCCAAAAGTTTGGTTTCTATACGACGTGTTGTGCGAGTCTTTCACCAGCAATACATTAGATAGTTTTGGTTCTACGCTGGCATTTTTTATACTTTGTTTACGTCTGTTTCCTGATTTCAATGCGAGTTCTTTTTCTTCCATTTTCTTAGTAAACAAATTGCAATCCTGCTCAAAGGCCTGCCATCCACCCGCCCTTTTCATATCCTCTGAAAAATGGTTTTCGATGTAGATGGCAGTGGTACGTAACAAGTCTAAAGGAATTCCTTGCTTGTACGCAAGACTAGCTATTGCAATCATATGGGAAAGGAATATACGTAAGTGATGCCATGAAAATTTAGCATTAAAATGAAAATAGTTCCCAACTTGACGAACGTAATAATCACACCTGGATCTGGGGTCGGTTTGCAGAACTGATAGAACATCATTCATATGACGATCGTACTCGTATGAGATATTTTTATGTATGCAGCTGAAGGCATAAAGCGCATACGAATTCGGAAATATAATTTCATTTTCGTACGATCCAATTGGTATGTAGCAAAGATTTTGAAAATGTAGGACAGAACAATAAACTTCATCTACAAACTGAACTATATTCAGTTCATTTTGTCCAGAATTCATGTTTCAAACAATCTAATGTTAAAGTCTAAGAATACAAAATCATCCAATTCACTCCGTATAAAACTTGAGATGCGTGCCAAGAATCAAAGATTTTAGTCAAGTACCAAATATACTATCGTCTGAGCCTAATTGTCCAGTTAAACACTCTGTCTAATTGGTGAACTGTCTACAAGCGTGGAACAAATCTGAAAATTTAGCAATATTTACAAATTCTGAAATTTTTTGAAACAATATAAGACCAAAGTCTGAGAGATAAAATTATACAAGCGAAATTCGAAAGGTTAAGCAGTCTTATTGAAGTACGCAGTATCTTATTGCCTGTATTTAGAATAGAATCCAATGTGTGATCCGGTGGTTGAAATTACTGAAAGAGTAGAATAGATCAAAATACGTCTTCCAAAAACTGAAAAAGGTTGAATTAATCGAATACATGATTCAACTGTTGAAATTTCTAGAAGTGTAGGAGAAATCTAAAGGTTCCCCCCCCCCTCCAAATATTGAACAGTGTTCAAGTAATCTGGTTCAGAAACTTTTTTTAAAACTGAGACTAAAATGAAACAATTTTCATACCATCAAAACTAGAAGTGCAATATCAGCCTTATCCGAAAATGGAAAAATATATTGGAGACCGAGCTTAGAATTCCATTCAGTATACAATCCAATTAGTAAACTTTCAGTAAGCAAAGATATAGGTCATACTTAATAATTTCTTTCGAAAATTGAATGTTGTTCAATTAATTTGGCTCATAATGTTTCCGAAAATTTTAAAACTAAAGTGTAACAATATAAAACCATACAATATCTACACAAGAGAAAGTCAAGCTGTTTTCAGTTTTAATTCAAGAAAATAATGTCTTTGTAGCTGAATTTAAGATTGAATCCAGTACATGATTCGATTTTTCAAATTTCTGGAATCATGGAACAGATCTAAAGAAGTCTTCCAAAAATTAAATGTTCTTCAATTATCTGATGCACAGTCTTTTCAAGCTATCTACCCGTAAAACTAAAATTTAAGGCTAAAACTATAAACACATTACAAATAAACAAAACTAGAAGTGTCACATTAGTCTTTTCAAAGGTCAAAATACCTCACTGTAGGAATCTAGAATCCAATTCAGTGCACAATCCAATTAGTAGACTTTTCAGCAAGCACAGATGATGCTCATTTTATTCGGAAAATTATAAGAGCGCCTCATTTGATTTCGTTCGGAATCTTTTCGAACAAGTACTAAAGTGTGATTATAAAATTATCGTGCAAACAAACGAAAATACCTTAATGGCTGAGTTCAAAAGCGCCTGTTATATATCATTGTTCTAACCGGATCTATGTCTTGATTTTTCTGTTAAGTATGAATCACCTTTTTTAACGAAGAATTCCAAATATTATGCAGTTTGATTATATTTATATAGTATTATTGGAAGCGTTTCTAATGAAATGTATAGATTACGGTATTACTAGAATTCCAGGATAATATATGAAAAGTTAATGACTTTAGTCAGTGGCGTAACCATTCAAAAATTATAGGAGGGTATGAAGTAATTATTTCCAAATCAATCTTGAACCATTATAAATATTATTTCTGATGTTCAGATCATTTTTCTATGCACATAAAATCGCTATCACAGTGCCTCCTTCGGACGGAATGTACCCAAATTTAACTGGAACCTGCTGGCCACAGCCAAAAACATAAATGAAATTTGGTTCAATTCTATGTATAACTTCATACATTTTTGGATAATACAATGAGGATAAACGCACGAACACACAAACAAAGGGACAGACAGACATTTTGTAAAAACATGTTTTTCGGGATCTCTGACCCTTAAGAGCCTACATCAGTCACGCGAAAAAACGCTCCAGCTAATGTTAAGTCTATGGGAAGGTTATCGCGCGATTACTCTCTCGCATTTTAATATTTTTAAATGATTTTTTTTTTTGCATAGGATAGCTGAGGTCGATCTCTAACGTTGTTAGTTTTTACTTTTTCGATTTTGGTTCCAGTATTTTTATATAAAGGTACTTTCTCTTTCAGAACCGGTTCCAACCGGTTCCAAAATTGAAAATGTCCGCTTATAAAAAAAACCGTAAGCAAAATCGAAAAAGTAAAAACTAACAACGTTAGAGATCGACCTCAGCTATCCTATGCAAAAAAAATTCATTTAAAAATATTAAAATGCGAGCGAGAAATCGCGCGATAACCTTCCCATAGACTTAACATTAGCGTGAGCGTTTCTTCGCGTGACTAGTGTAGGCTCTTAAAACGTGTAAATCCGTTGAAAACAGGAAGTGGAGAAAAGTTCGATTCCAATCCCTTCTATTATACATAGAAGAAAGTAATGAAAACACGTGTCAGCAAATAATTTCAAAGATTACAGTGCGAGTCTACTGGTCAGAATTGATTACACAGTATTTTTCGGTGTGTACAAAGTGTGTACAAAGTGTGTTCGGTGTGTACAAGACAAACTTTTTTATCCTTTAAATGCGCCTTGAAAATAGTGTGCGTCTAATACATTGAAAGGTACAATTTTTTTTTTAGCTTTTAGCATTTCCTTTGATGTGTCTCATGTTTTATGATGTACAAGGTACATAATAAAAGTGTACGTGTTTGAAAGGCTCTACAAGTTAAACTATTTGAAATATTTTTAAAAGCTTTGCTATTTGTATTGTTTATTATATGCGGAAACGAGTTATGCATTAAATATGATTAGTTTGAAATTTTACCGATAGAGGGTGCTGAAATGTTAGGGATGTTTATTAGCAAATAATAACGAAAATAAATAGTTTTAAATCAATATCGTTTCAGACTATGACATTCTTTCATATCAGCGCTATAATTGCATAATTGCAACCAGTTTGATAAACACACTTTATTAATAGAGCGTTTTTTTTCTTTTTTTTTTTTGCTAAAATTTTAATGCTTATAAAAGGTTCTACGTGGCTGAAACCTTAAGATAGAATAATGTGAAAATTGCCATAAAAAAGTTTTAAAGTTTAGCTAGTAGGAAATTCACTATTTTTCTTTTTTCTTTTTTATTTTAATTATATGTAGCGCCATCTGTAAGATTTTTCTTTAATTATTTTTTGTTGTTGTTTTCTCATGCTCTAAACAGTATAAATACCAAATATTTTTTAAATATTCCAAATAGTTTGGCATGTACAGCACTTCAAACACGTGCACTTTAATTATGGCCAACCTGTACATTAAGCTTTTCATAGTATTTAATTTACAACTGAAAAAGAGAGATAGAGAGAAAAATATAATTAGTCGTTTAGAAAAATATTAATAACTGCTATTTCAAAGTATATTTTTTTTCTGAAAGACGGTTTTATATTCGTTTTGCGCAAGGGAATTGACTCTTTATATAAAACAAGACTCATGCATCAGATATAGATTATGAAACACTTTCCAACACTAATATAACATTATTAAGAAATTTTATTTTTGCATACAATAAATTGCGATATTAAAATAAGCAATTTAAAATACTCATAACCAGGGCTTGACAAATGCGGTCGCCAGGTCGACCAAGTTTTTTCATCTGGCGACCAAGTTATATGGCTTTTTTTTTTTTTTTTTTTTTTTTTTTTTTTTTACAAAACTGACCTAAGAAATGAACACAAACGGCATTTTCTCTCCCCTCGTAATTCTTAGAAGATCTCTCATAATATTTGTTGCAAAATTACAAAATATTAAGAAATATAGAAATTATATTCATTCAAAAAATATTTTTAGCTTTTGCTATTAATTTGGCAAAAATAAGTTCATCAAATGCAAATTTTAAAATAAAATATTTGAATTATTTGACTGACTTCGACAGGAAAATAGACATTTTTTCCCCCTATATACTGCTTCATTATTTCATCAGTGTCCCTCTTAGATATAGATTTTGTATCACTCAACTATCCGGACATTTAGAACATTCGGCAATTAGTATTTCCCAAAGATGCCGGTTAATTAAGCCTGTACAGTATTTCTTTTTCTGAGTTATATAATTTTGATACATTTTATTAGAAAACTTAGTTTATATTATTTTTCTAAATCATGTCCTATTTTAAACTATGTAACTAATAATTCTAATATATGCTTCGTATTATTTTTACTCAATTAATTTATAAAAACAACTTATGTTATTTTTGAAAATAAATTATGGGAGAATAGGGGGGAGGGGGGGCTGTTAAATATTTTTTTACTGGTGACTAGAATTTCTTTGCTGACTATCATATTTTATCAAATTTGTAAAGCCCTGCTCATAACACAGTAAAAGTGCATTTTTAGCAATTGCTAACCGCATCCGGTAATGAGAGCGAATACTTTTATTCAGCCCTCTAGATGATTTATAGAATTTATACACACCACTTAATGCACTAAAAATTAAGATAAGTTTAAAAATGCATACCACAGCTGAAAACGCACTTCGAGCAAACCAATCGTTGTCAGTCCTTTAACAGAATTCTTTTGTGCGGCTTTGTATATGAACGATACATACTACGCACTACATAATCTATAGAAAATATGTTGTAATGCCTTTTAATTTTCATTATATTTAAAGAACCATAACAACATTAAAACCCCCCGCAGACGATTTTCTCCCATAGATCATAATGTAATAGAAAAATTTTGTGCGTTCCTGTAATTGAACTATAAATGCTACTTATTCTATATGCCTGGTAAAGTTTGTTGTAGTCCACCTCAATGATGGATATCAATCGGATTTTGTTTTAACTATCGTGCCACCAATAAAATGCACCGCAAATGATTTTTTTCCCCTAGGCCATAACGTAACGGAAATCTTTTGTGTGTCCCTGTCAACGAACAACAAATACAACAGACTACATTTTCAATATTGAACATTCTATACTTAACATCAATAACATATAAAAATTTTATGGCTATCCGAGTATATTTACGCGAGTTAGAGCAAAGATGGTCGACAGACAGATAGACAAACCAAATTCATAAACACTTTTCAACTATGTTGGAAAGTGTTAAAAAACTTCAATTGACAAAGTGTACTCATTTTTAGCTGGTGGACAGACTTTAAAAGTGTTAAAAAGGTTTTTAAATGAACAGTTTGGTTATTTATAAAAATTGATGTTATAAAATTTTTCGTTTAGTCCATGTATCGAATTACATGGTGACTCTTTGAATAAAATAAGTGAGAGACTTAACTTGTTGAAGTAATATTCATGTTATATACATTCTAATCTATAACTACTGCCATTAAATGATCGAATTTTGATATTACCTGTGATAACATTCATGTTTTTTATCCTGAAAACCACCTGGTCGTTTTCATAATATTACCGTTTACGTTAAAGTGCTCGTAAAATATCCATTACTTTGATATGCTATAAAATTATTCCGTGTCTTTTCCTAAAAGAACAATTTTTAAAGTTGTATCCAATAGGTTTTTAATTTTGTAATTAATCTAATAGGAAGTTTTTAGCTAATTTACCTTTTAAAAATAAAATCTTCAGATACAAAATCCTGATTCTAAATATTCAGCTAATTTACGATTGATAATTATACTTTAAACCGTTTGCGACCACTGACATGAATTCACAACTTCTCGATAACTGCAATTCTAACTATGGGCGTTACTTTTGAATATAACATGTTTCATTATTTCTCAAAAATACAAACAATATTCATATTTATACAATCAGTGTACTATGCACATAACTACATCGAGTAGAAACAATATCATTGTTAAATACATATCCATTTGTAATAATATAAACATGAATACAGAAAATCTTTTTGTTAAACAATGCAAGAATAACGCCCGTAGGCGGAGCTTATTGTTAAAAAGGCGAAATTAAAAGGATATGAAAACGTATGTAATTACAGTATCAAATGTCATTAACAAGTTCGAAACCAGCTTCCCATACACGAATTTTATTCTGTTAGCACCACTTTTTTTTAAAAAACAGTTGTCTTTCGTTATTTAATTCCAGAAACGTTAGCTAGGCTGATTGTGAAGATCCGAAAGTATTTGGTATCCGTGGGTTTGTTTGATTGTTTGTGTGTTTGCATAGTCTATGTCAGGGGTTCTCAAACTATGGTACGCGTACCAGTACTGGTACGTGAAGCTCTGGCTGCTGGTACGCAGAAGTCCGATACTGGTATGTGGAATAAAATACAAACATCAGCCTATTATTATGGAATCGAAATCGGCTTGTCTTTATTAACTTGGAAATTTTCAAAAAAAAAAAAAAAAAAAAAAAAAAAAAATCGAACGCGATTTAGGATCTGTAAACGCTTTTTCTATTTTCTTGTTACGAGAAATGTTTGTTATAGCAGACTTGCTGAAATTCGCACTCAACGCTTAATGATACAATCAGTTTTCCAGAATTAAAAACACAATTATTAGATTTATATAGATAAAAATTGAATTCTTTAATAAAGATCTAATTTTAAAATTAATGAATGAAGTATTTTTAATTAGCGGAAGAACTGTTTTTAAACAGCTTTACAAATTGAATTATCTGAAGGTAAAGTCTGAATGCTTGGAAGTAGGAGGAGCTTATGTGAGTAGGAGGAGTTAAAACAAAACAACATTCCAAGTGTAATTTATAAATTACACTTGGAATGTTGTTTTGTTAGCCATTGTTCTCTTTGTACTAGAAGAGCTTCTAGGAAGTGTTGAAATAAAAGTCTTATTTCAAACACAATTCATAAATTGATTCATTGTGTTGATTGAAGTATTTTCTTCTCTTTTACAAAAAGTGTTATAGTTTCCTCCTATTTTATGGAAATCAGTTTTTAAGAGAGTAAGGTTATTTAAAATGGTCAAGAGAGTAAGATTATTCCAATCAAACAAATACTGTGGTCATATGCAGTGCTGATTTAAGGTAAAACATTGTACATATGTATTGAGGTGGTGAATAAAATGTATGAAGAAACTTGCAAGTGTTTGCCTACTGAGCGACATTATTGTCGCATTTAAAGGTTTGCAGATTATTAATACGGTTGTATTGGGCCTATGTTAAATGCGCTAACTAAGCTTTAGATAAGAAATTCACAGGATCTGATTAATGCAGAGGTCGACTAGGCCATAGCCTAGGGCCCACCAAAATAAATAAAATTGTTTACATAAAGTTTATTAAAAGTGTAGTTTTTCCAATTATTTCTTCCAAAACCAAAAAAGATTTTGATTAACTTGGTAACCATATCATAATATCTAAGAATAACCACCGAATACTCCCCCCAAAAATTTACAGCTATTATCTTGGTTTGAGACTGGCTCCGAAAAGGTACTGGGTCTTGATTTCCACATGACCTTAATCAGGCTATGGAAATTCATTTCTCATTTGAGACATCCTGCCACTGTATCTCACGAGAGAGGAAAGAAGTGAACTTATTCAGCTCTTCTCTCCTGTGATGGATTACTGGAGTCCACATTCAAAAGGATGAATGTAACAGAATTTTTGCGGACGAGAATATCAGAGTACCGTCAAAAATACACAATGTCTGTTTTTGTTTAGCACAACATATCTCTGTGAATGTGCTTTTCCCCTCTTTGTTATATGAAAAAAAAAATACAGGAATAAACTAAACATCGAATCTGACTTATGACTAAAACTTCCTAATATTGAGCCAGACATGAGGAAGTTGTGCTTGATAAGACAAGCCCATCCTTTTCATTAGCCTACTACAGGGTCGGCGAACCTTTTTAGATCCGCGTGCCAATTTTCTTCCAAAAAAATTTCAATCGACCATGGCGTGCCAACCCCCAAACCCCGCCCATTCGCGCCAAAAAAACTATAAAAATTATAAATAAAATTACTTTTATTATTATTAGATTAAGATATATATGGATAACATACCTGCAGGTAATAATATTTACATAATATTAATATCAACATGCATATTAAATTAAATGATGTATAATATTGAAAACTCAAACCAAAATAACTTGTCTTATGAAAAGATTAATTAATTATAGCAATAATTATAGAAAGAAAATAAGTATATAATAAATAATTATAGCAATCGTAAAAAATATTAAAAACTCAAATCGAAACAACTTGCCAAATGACTGTAATAATTATGGTAACAGATGGTGTTGCCCCTTAGGATTTTGGCATTTTAAGCAGCGTGGTGGTTTTATAATTGAGGTAATTTTATTTCAAAATAGACAATGAGAAAAGAAACATCGAAAAAAATCATTTACGAAACATATCTGCAAAATATTTGTTTTACACCTGCTATTAAATGGAAAATTATTATTTTTAAAATGTATTACGATGCATAAGGAGAAATTAGCAAATATAAAAAACATTACCTAAAATGTCTGTTTTCTCTTTGCTTTTCGCTGATTCAATTTTATTTTCTAACTTCATAAGCATTGCAAAATCTTCTTTTTTCAGAAGAAAATTAAAAACTGTGTAAAGTACGTAACGCAGCAACAGCTTCTTGGAATTTCGGTGTTAGCTTCTCTTCACCGAGTTCGTAATTACTCTCATTTAACTCATTGTCATAAATGTTTGTTTCTTCTATCAATTTTCTGCAATCGTTTGTATAAAAAAGATAAATCGTAAGTCGAAGATAAAGTAAGTGAAGGTTTAACAGATCTCATATTTTCGAGACAAGATTTATTAGGATATTTTACCATTATTTCCTTCATTGGTTGGGACCTTAATAAATTGGCGTAATATGCAGAGTGATGGTTTAACAATGTCTAACTGTAGTAACATTTTTAAAGTAATTAAAAAGAGAAGAAAGTAAATCAATTAAATTAATGTGATTTCTGATGTTGCATCTTGGATGCCATATGATGGGCTCATAATTGCTTATTTTTAACAAAATACATGATGAACTGGAGTCATCTGACAAGTTGATTCGGCTAAAATTTTTAATATTGTTCATCTCTGATAATAATGATTCACAAGCATAAGTAGAGAGATTGTCAACATGTCAAATGCAAACTTCTTCTGGAATTGAATTCAAAGTGTACATACTTTGAACAATCTACATTTTTGTTTATTTGTATATTTTCTACATTTTATTGGTATATTTCCTTGGCAGTCTTTCTTTTTCGATCATCTCCTAATCCTCTCTCAATTTGATAAATTGCTGAGTTCATTTTGAGCTGGATTGGAAGTCAATAAGCTGCATTTTAATTTCTGAAATTTCCAACCAATCGAATAAAATCAAGATCAGTTTATCAATTGGAGTCACATCTGGGTAAATAATAAAAACATAAATGCATGAATTTTTCTTTTAGAAATGAATTTTTTTATGCTTATATTAAGGATTAGACACCAGAAATTTTAAGGTAGATTTTTAATTTTGTTTAGTAGCATATTTTCTGTGATTTTTAGAAGATTAATATTTCTATATAAATATAAGTGGTGGCAAAGCACTTGATTTGTTTATTAAAAGTTAAATAAAAAGTGATGTAAAATTGCATCGCTAAGCATTTAAGGGTTAAATGATTCTGAAATGGGTAATTCATTGATATAAAGAGTACTTATTGTAACAAACAAAAGCTATTTCCAGTTAAGCTCGTGTATTAATGGAAGAAAAATAATCAGGTGTAGAATTTTGGGGAGTTTGACTGAATTTTGATTTAATCAACTGCGTGCCAAAAATATCCTCTCGCGTGCCAGCTACGGCACGCGTGCCATAGGTTCGCCGACCCTGGCCTACTACAACAGTATATGAATCAGTGTGCGCCAATATGTCATTAAGTATTATGGCCATACCAAAATACTGTATTTTGATATTGTATGCATTATTAAAATTGAATGATGATACTACTTTTTACTTTAATGTTATTATAAAGCAGTCAATTTAGTAATGTAATCATTCATTTTTAAATGCAATAAAACCTGCTATGACGGAAATACAAAAGGTCGGAGAGATATTTCGTTTCAGACAGGTTTTTTTATATTAGCTTTACGTTTGTTACCAGGTGGTACGCGAAAGTATGAACTTCGATTTAGTGGTACGTCGGTCTAAAAGTTTGAGAACCCCTGGTCTATGTGTATGTCTTAATAACTGCCGAAAAAAGCATCCGATTCGCATGTAATTAAGTCGGTATGTTGGTGAGGTACCCGGAATTAGCTGTATAGTTTTTGGTGAAATTGGGTTTATTCGTTCGAAAAATATAGAACATTTCTTTTTATGTCATAATGCTTGGAAATTCAGACGATTTTAAAATTTCATTATTTACTGAAAGTAAAATGGCACATTTTAATAATTGATTTAAATATTAAATTATGGGTGCTACATTTTCTATATGGAGATCATAATTTTATCCGATCGCTTTAAAAATTTGCCAATGCATTTATCCTAAATTCGAAATTAACCGAGTTACTTTGTAAAAAAATGTATGCATATCTTCAATTAATGATGTCAAACATTTCACTTTCTCGTTTTTTACAAATTTTAAAATCATTTAATTTTATTTTTTATTTAATCGTTGCCTAGCAATTGTATATCAAGGGGTATCAAAATAATAAAATTAAAATAAATCGCACTATTTTGCCACAATAATTTATTCGCAAAATAACTTCTTTTCAGGTGATTTTAGTAATCTATTTTGATTGAAACAAATGAGGTTTTATTTGGATAAAAGTTCTCTTTTAACTATTATAAAATGATCTCCAAAACATTTTTTCCAAACGAAAATTATAAAAACGGTGGAAGTGTAAATTGGATGCAAGTCTCGTAAGAGCAGTTTACATTTGATATTTCTTACACGAGATTTTATTCAATTTCTGCAACAGTTGTGGATGTTTCGTGGTCGAAAAGTAAAGTATTATTTTAAAGATAACATAAAATCTCTGTACAGAGAGATGGTTAATCTGATCAAATTAGAGCAGCAAAACGCATCCATATATACACTTTAAAAAACTGTTGATTTTACGGTATAATACTGGCACATATGGCGCCAGTTTATAACCATAAAATTAACAATAATGAACCGTAAGTAAGACGTGACTTTTTACTGCGCAGTTGCGGGACTAGACCGAAAACAGTTTTTCTCTTTATTTAATAGAGCACACTGTAAAAACAAATTACTGATTTTACGGTATAATACTGGCAGTTGGGGGGACCAGCTTATAACTGAAAATTAACAATAATAAACCGTAAATAAGACGAGACACGATACTGCACAGTCGCGGGACTAGACCGAAAAACAGTTTTTCTCTGTATTTAATGGAGCATTATTAAACTGTGGGTAAAAACATTATGTTATTGTAAAATAAAAGTGTTTTTGCAGTGCAGTATTAAACTGTAGGTGTAAACAGTATGTTATTCTAAAATCAACGACTTTTTTTCGCAGTGTATAGTCGAATGCTGAAATAGCACGATTATTGGAAATTGAGAACATAAAATTAAAGTGACAACGAGAGGTTCAAGGGGCCTCCGCCCCCATGAAGAATTGTACTTTTCATTCTTAAAAAATTAATCGATGAATAATTCGATATTTCTAGAATGTAAAATTTAAAAAATCTTTCTAGAAAAAGCCGTTTACCAGAATATCATTGCATAAAACCGTGTTTAATATGACACTTTTGAAATTTCCAGAAACTTTGAGAAATCTTTTATGCTTATAAAATACATAGAATTTTAAGAAAAAATAAATTGTGGATTGTAGGGTATTAAGTATCATGAAAAGTGACATTAATAAACAATGACTTGTAGAGCTGGCGTTGGGGCTCTTGATCGGCAGACTTACTAGCTAAATAAAACATATATATTACTTTTATTTATTACTGGTACAAATAACAAATGCGGTACAGTAGAACTCCAATTATCCGAACTCCGACTATCCGAATCGCTGATTATCCGAATCGCTTTCAGAATTTCAAATAAAAAAATTAAGACGGAAACGTACTGCGATTCGCAAAATAAGCATTCTGTCTGCGCGCGCTATTGTCCTTCCCTCCGCGAATCTAGTGTATTCGCAGCGCGAACATTATTGGGATGATGAGTCACCGTCTCATAGTGCAGTTCGATTATTGGCTGTCTTCCGTCGTCAGGTGGCCGGCCCGGCTCATCTGCGTTTCAGACCCTGGGTTTCAAATTCTAAATGATGATGAACTTATTGAAAGTGTGAGAGAAGAAAGTGTCGAAGAAGAAGATGACCTTAGTGTTGAAGCAGAATGAAGTTGAAGCAGACACAGAACCATCAGCTAGTGAAGCATTTGCCGGCTTTGAAACTGCGTTGAAGTGGATGGAGCGTCAGCATGAGTGTGATCACGTGTAATTTCTCTCAGTCAAGCGGATGCGCGACGTGGCTGCACGAAAACTGATGAAGACAGTCAAACAGATTACTTAGACCGAGATTTTCAGCAAGCAATGACTTTCATTTACAGTACGGTACATGCATACTGTACTAATGTACTGCACATGTAAATACGCTTAACATGTAAAAGTGTTACCTTTTTATTTAATTAATTAAAAGATCTTTTTCTTTAAAAATAGTTTTTCCTCCCGTTTTCAACATACATACATTAATTAATTAAAATAGACCCTTTTTTCGGAAAAAATCCAATTATCCGAATTTTTGATTATCCGAATGGGGTCCGGTCCCAATTGATTCGGATAATTGGAGTTCTACTGTACTCACTTTTTGAAGATGGTTTCAATCTAAAACTTTTATTAGTATATCTTCACAAAATAAAAAAAATTAAAAACTAAAACAAAATCTCTAATTTCTTACTTAATTTAGAAAAGCTGCAATCTTTCTTGATAAGCCTGTGATCGTCGTATGTATTGACTACTTCTAAGAAAATAATAGTGCATGCATGCGGACAGCATATGATGTAAATATAAAATTGCACTTAATTAAAAATATCTTTTAAAATACACGTGATTTAAAAAAAAAATTACAAAACGTACTACAAATGTCTTACTAAAATAGATTTGAACTGAAATATATATTATGAAAGTGAACTAGTCGGATGTGCTAATCCCGAAACTTTTTTCTACCGGGTACATGCTAATACTTCAAAATTCATTATCACAGCGCAATGCAAATGGCACAAAAATCGCTATTATAGCGTCCCCTTCCGGCGGAATATCTTCAAATTCATGTAGGACCTGCTGGTCATATAGCCAAAACCATATAAATGAAATTTGGTTCAATTCTATGCATAACTTCGTACACTTATTGATGGTACAATAATGAAAATGGCACAAAAATCGCTATTACAGCGCCTCCTTATGGCGGAATATCTCCAAATTCAAGAAGAACTTGCTGGCTATAGTCACAAACCTATATAAAAAAATTTGGTTCAGTCCTATGCATAACTTCATACAATTTTCGCTGATACAATGAGGACAACCACAACAATGGCCACGCAGACAGACAGACAGATATTTTGTAAAAACATGTTTTTCGGTATCTCTGACCCCTAAAGCGTGTAAATCCGTCGAAAACCGAAAGTCAAAAAAAATTTCGATGACAATACTTTCTTCTGTTATAGATAGAAGAAATTAAAATATTAATTAGATTAATTTTGACACAATTATTCAAATTGGTAAAGAAAGTCATATGAGATGTAATCTTCCCAATTGGGCGAAACAGTCCGGGCCAGAATTCGAACCCGGGATCCCTTGGCTGAAGCTGCCAATGCTCGACCAACTGAGCAATCCCGGACGAATATGGCTGAACTAATTCACTCAGTTAACCTTATGGATCAGCCTTATTCGACGGGATTGCTCAGTTGGTAAAGCATTGGCAGCTTCAACCAAGGGATCCGGGGTTCGAATCCTGGCCCGGACTTTTTCGCCCAGTTGGGAAGATTACATCTCATATAAAATTAATGGCTTCAACTAAAACATTTCTTGAAAATAAAAGTCCTAGATAGATTTAATCATTCGAATAGTCTAATAAAAGGTATTTACCGCTCAAACAATAAAAAAAACTTACGTGTGTTAATGTAAGTATTTACACGCATGGAAAAGAATAGTAAGTATTACGTGTTGATAAAAAGAAATAAAACGCTCTCAAAAATACAGTTTGTTTCTTGAAATGAAAATCTGCTATGAATTATATATTGATAGATATTCCTATTGAAAAATCAACAGCAAGAACGAAAATTCATGCATCAGACATAAATTATGAAACACTTTCAAACACTAACGGATTATTATTAAGATATTTAATTTTTTCACACGATGAAATCGATCGTAGTTCGTCCTTTAAACCGAATTATTTTGTGCGCCTTTGTAAATGAACGATAAATGCTACGCACACCATATTCTATTGTAAGCATCTTGTAGTGCACCTCAGTGGTTATTTTTAATTCATTATGCTTGAAATATCATAACATTATTACATTATAATGCATCGCAATCGATTTTTCCTCGTATATCCTAATGAAGGGGATTTCTTTTGTGCGTCTCTGTAAACGAACTATAAATAATACTTATTCTATACTCCTGAGAAAGCATGTTTTAGCCCACCCCACTGGTGCATATAAATTTCATTATGTTTTAAGTATTGTAACATCATTAAAATGCATCAGAAATGATATTTCCCTATGGACCATAATATAACAGAACTCTTTTGTTGTCTATGTTAACGAACTATAAATGCATCATACTTTATTTTCAATGCCGAACAATCTATAGTAAACATCAATAACATAAAAATTAATACATGGCAATACCAGTTTATTTACAAGATTCGGCTAGACGTCCTGACCAGACAAACCGAATTCATAAACATTTTTCAACTATGTTGGAAATTGTTAAAAAACAGTTTTTTTTTCTCCTTTTGGCTTCTTTTATCCAGCTTTTTTTAATTCTTTATTTTCTTGGTAATTGCATTAAAAGTTTTTTTTCATTTTTGTACTTGAAATTTTTTATATATACTGGGTGTCTCAAAAGTCCTTGACACATTTTAAAATTCCATACAATATGAAGCAATTGGCGTACGAGAATGCGGTTTGGACGAAAATGCTTCTTATGATGTGAAATTTTGTTTAAGCAAATAATAATAAAAATCAGTTTAAGAAATTTCTCATAGGTGGCGTTACTTCTGCAAAGCTACCGAAGAAGTAGAATGTCTTTATGCAGAACAAGGGCGAAAAGTCCATAATGCGATAGAACTTATGCAGGCGAGTATTTTTAACTTCTGGAATGTGGGTTGCCATAGTTTGGGCAAAAACTGTGCATACGCATTGTACGTCTTTCGCCATTTTTGTGTATAAAGGCATTCTACCTATTCGATAACTTTCCAGAAGCAGCGCCATCTATGAGACATTTTTTAAACTATTTTTTTTATTTTCTTAAACAAAATTTTCAATCATAAGATGCATTTTCGTTCAAACCGCACTCTCGTATGCCAATTGCCAGATCTTTTATTGAATTTTAAAATGTGTCAAGGACTTTTGGGACACTCTGTATATCTGTATTGGTATACCTACATCATTCTGTATTTGATTGCTCGTTTTTATGCAACACGCCTTCTACACAAGCAGATGTTTGATAAATGCGTTTTGGGTAAGAGGTTTGCCGTTGCGTCCGCAAAAATTATTAAAAAAAAAAAAAAAAAAAAAAAAAATTCAAAAGCTTCCGCGAGATAAAAGGCATTGACTGAAACAAAAACCCACCAAAAATAACGAACTGAAACAAAAACCTGACAAAAAACAGCCGCCTCTCTCTGGTGGCGGTTTTTTGGATAATTGCAATTCCATTCAATACCTTCAATATTTTGCGTTCTTGTAAGCCGTTCGTTGTTCTGTAAACCGTACAAGTACTTGTACAAATGTGTTCATACTTTCCTCAACAGTACAGTTCCTGCGAAGCATACAGTGACTACACGAATCGGAAGATTTTTTTCATGCATTAGCAGGAAAATTCCATAATCGACATTCGAACTTCCGGATTGAAGTATGAAATAGCATGAGATAGATTTGCGATAACGTCTCCCCTGTCCCTCTCTTTGTTCATCTATTCTTTTCTATTGATCTGTTATTCACGATCTCATCAATCTGTAATTCAGATCAGAATTCATCAATCAGAATTTCAAAGCACGTATTTTTAGATAATATGCATCAATTTCTGACTATCAATGTTTTGGTATAAATCCAAATTTGACATTGAAAAGCTTTTTTAACACTTTCCAACATAGTTGAGACGTATTTATGAATTCGGTTTGTCTGTCTGTCTGCCGTCTATCTATCTGTCTGTCTGTCCGTGCTCTAACTTGCGTAAATATGCTCGGATTGACATGCAATTGACATATGTTATGTACACTGAAAAAAAAAAAAAAAAAAAAAAAAATTGTTGATTTTACAGTATAGTACTGACATCCCAGTTGTCTGTATTATACCGTAAAATAAACAGTAAAATAAGTAGTAATACGCTGTCGCGCATGCGCGGTAGTGTATTACTTCTTACTTTACTCTAAAATCAACATTTTTTTTTTTTTCAGTTTATAGGTCTAGATTTTCAAAATCTAGAAGGAGCCAGTGGCTCATAAACCCAAGAAATCCAGTGGGCACAATGTGAAACACACGTATAAAAACAATAGCATTATATGGAAAAAAACTAAACGAAAAACTCAAGAATTCAAAGTGAAAAAGAATTTAATATGTACAAAATATACAACAAAACAGTCCAATTACATCAAATGTGTATATTTAATTTAATAATAAAATTCTTTAAATTTGAATATTAAGTATAATATACATATTAAACTGTGTATATTCAAAAGGTAAAGTTGGGCAAGATACAGTTTAAAAAATATGTATAAGCTAAGCAATGATGGTTGTGGGGAATATTATGAAAATAATATTTCTGATTTTGATTTTGTCATACAAAAGTACATGTAAAAAAAATGTGAATGCGTGAGATTATATTGCACTATAAAAATCAAAACACACTTTAAAATTCAAACATTTGTTTCATTATAACAAAAATTATCTTAAAAGAAATCTTATCACAGACTATGTAAAAATATCAGACTCAAGCTGTTACGAAGAACACTGCTACTCGAATATATTTAAAGCAAACTGTTTTAAAAAGACCATTCTTAAATGTTACTTTTAAAAAATTAAAGTTTTATATGTGTTTTAGTATTAATCTCTCTTCCTGAGTATAGTTTAAAAAATACTGATATTGGTTTTGTATATAGTTAAACTAGATTGTCCTTCAGAAAAATAACTATTATGGAAAATTATGTTGAATTAAAAATTCAATCCAATAAAACGTTATCGTTTATCAGCAATATTGTCTAGTATTTCTTAAAAGTAACAAACAGTACATTTCAAATTAAAATTTACTCAAAACTTAGATCAATTAAAAAAATATATTTTCTCCATTAAATTTGGGCGAAGGGATTTTATAGAATCTTTCCACCATAATTGTATACAGTTTATAGGAAACAATGTTTGTAATGTAAGGCCTGAAAACGATTCTCTAACGTTTTTTGTTCTATACATAAAAATCCCTCTCCCACCTCCCCAGTATTTTCATAGTTAAAAATAAACGCTCAACATTCGCATTTGCAACAAAAAATATGTCGATAAAAATAATATATATATATATATATATATACAGGGCGTCCCAAAAGTCCTTTACCCATTTTAAAATTCAATAAAATATCAAGCAATTGGCGTACGAGACTGCGGTTTGGACTATGATCTGAAATTTTGTTCAAACAAATAAAAAATTAGTTCCAAAAATTTCTCTTAGATGGCGCTGCTTCTGGAAAGTTATTGAATAGGTAGAGTGATTTTATACATAACAGTGGCAAAAGACACGAATGCGTATGCACAGTTTTTGTCCAAACTATGGCAAGCACATTCCATAACTTAACAGTACTCGGCCTCCTGAGTTCGATTAAACGAGTGAGGATGGATTGACGAGTATTGTTAACTTCTAGAATGTGGTTTGCCATAGTTTGGACACGAGCAATTGGCGAAATTTGTGGTTTTATTTACTGATCGTTTGACGAAACGCGTCGACGAAATGTAGATAGCCTATTTTCCTCCAGTGGTCACTTACAAACGCAAAAGAAAATTGTGTTGAATCAGTACTTCCTATTTTTATCTTGAGCAAGACAGTCATACAGTAAACCATTTAGAAAAAAAAAACTTAAATTTAATTTGGTTAGTATATTTCTCGACTGGGAGCGTTATCGGCGTTCAAGAAAGTTGAGTTTAAACTGTCCAATTTAATTTTAACTTGGAGTATAGTTGCGACATGAAAGGACATTTTAATGTTTTAGTTATGTAATTTCCCACCAGGGGCACTATCAGCGTTAAAAAAACATATTTTTTTTTATCAAAAAATAAAATTGACGCGTCAGAAGAGTTTTTTTTTTTAAAACATAAAAATCAATTTTATTTAAATTTAGTTACCCTATTTCCAGCCAGGGGATGCTACAAACACAAAATAAAATTGTGTTGAATCTGTATTATCTAATTTTAACTTGGAGTATGGTTCCCGTATAAGAGAATAAAAAAATCAATTTTAAGATTTGAGTTATGCAATTTTCCATCAAATGTGCTACCAGCGGTAAAAAAAAAAAAAAAAAAAAAAAAAAAAAAAAACTATTATGGAAATTTTTTTATCAAAACATAAATTTGACCATGTCAGAAACTTATTCTGGAGATTTAAAGAAAAAAAATCCTCATAAAATATCAAATTTATTTTAGTTTAGTTAGCCTATATTTCGTCAGGGTCGCTATAAACGCACGAGTAAATTGTGTTGAATCAGTACTGCCTATTTTTATCTTGAATACGGTCATCATGCAGTGAAACATAAAAAAAAAAAGACTTTTATTTAAATTTGGTTAATATATTCGTGAGCTAAGAGGTGTTATCGGAGTAAAAGAAGTTGAGTTTAAATTACCCTATCTAATTTTTAATTGGAGTAGGGTTTCTATATCAGAACACACACAAAAAAAATCCATTTTAAGATTTTAGTTATGCAATTTCCCAACAGAGGTGCTACCAGCATAAAAATACTAATGCGAAAAATTTTAGCAATATACATATTTGACAATGATGGAAGCTTTCTGAAGATTAGTGCGAAGTTCGTTCGCAGTAAGTGAACTTAAAATGCGTCCGAAAAGTCAGAACTATAAATGTTAGATGGAGAATAATTTAATGAGAGAGAATTCAGTGGAGAACATGCCGCAGTAAGCCTTAGTAACATATACAAGTTTCATACAGTTTCAAATAACATAATGACATTAAAATATATTTCGAATAATTACCACTCATAGACGGTAGTGTAATCGAATTATTTTCTGCGGCCATGTGCATTAACTATAAATGCTCTATATACCTTCTTCAAGAAAGAACATGCTGAAGATGACTGTAACAGCATACTTAAATTACATTACCACCCGCGTTCTACAAACCCCGCATTTAACATGTATTCGTATTCTTTTGTGCGGCCGTGTACAATAACTATAAATATTATATACACCATCTTCAAGGGCGGGGGAGGAAAACATGTTATAAATGACTGTAACAACATACTAAATTTACAATATCGTCAGTGTCCTACAAACTCCGCATTGAGCATATACGTATATCTTTCATATATTCGTATTCTTTCGTGTGGCCTTATAAAATAACTATAAATGTTATATACACCCTCTTAAAAAAATGTGCTGTATGTGACTGTAAAAACATACTAAAATTCGATTATCTTCAGCGTTCTACAAACAAAGTATTTAACAATATTAGTTTAATATATTTGTGTTCTTTTGTACGGCCCTGGAAAATAACTATAAATGCTATATACACCCTCTTCAAGAAAAAAACATGCTGTCGGTGACTGTAACAACATATACTAAAATTACATTACCGTCGGTGTACTACAAACCCCGCATCTAACATAATATTCGTTTAATCGGTCGTTTATAAAATCGCTTCACAAATTCGTTTCATAAAATCATTCTATTAGGATTTTATATATATCGGGTAGATGTGTTAAAATCTTAGCGAAGCTGTCGAACTGAGAGCAAAATTTTAACACTTCAAATAAGTTAAGTATACATTTTAGAAATACTTTAAATAAAAATAAGTATATATTTTAGAAATGCTTTAAATAAAAATAAGTATATATTTTAGAAATACTTTAAATAAAAATAAGTATATATTTTAGAAATACAAAAGTTAAGGTACAACCAGTTTTTTGACACTCGCTATTAAAAGAGTGAAAATAAAGATAGAAAAAATAGTTTGTATCAATGATTATAAGTAACTTCATTAAAACCTTATGAAACAATTATGTCCATCTCTTATTTATTTTATTTATTTATTTATTTTTTTTTTTTTTAAGAATTGGACATTTTTATGGCAGTCAGAGAAAACTACGAATAATCCCACTTTTATAATTTGTGTGGAATTTTTTTATGCTTGTTGATCTTCAATTTTTAACCATTAGGAAAATGGTTGTTGTTTTCGGTCGAGAATGGACTTCTTGACGTCGTCACTTTATTTGACGTCATCATTTTATTTGACGTCGTCACTTTATTTTTTTTTTAAAGCGTTTTTAACGAAATTCTGTAACTTTAGAAGAATTTTTCTTTGGATAGGCAATAGAAATGCAGGAAATCGTTACAAAAATGTCAAAGTTACAAAAAAGATAGACGCAAATTATCAGATATGAAAATAAAACTGAATTCTAAAATCGACGTCGGATGAGAAATCGTCTTATAAAGCACTTCAACTTTAATTTCTTCAAAATACCTTTAGCTCAGACATCAATCTAAACAAGAGTTAAAGCAATACTTAAATTTTTCTTAGGAAGATGGTCTACAAATAGAAATTGTACCAAACTTTAATTTGTTTCTGTTTTCATTAATATGTTGTAAATTTGGTACTTCCGTGTTATTTTGTACTAAAATAGTGTTGTTCCATATCTAGGAGATGTCGTTTACCTGATTCGTTAGGATGGCGGGCAATAGCATGGATGGAAATTGGATTATCACAAGCTGATGCTGCTAGAAGTCTTAATGTATCTCGTAGTGTGGTCCAAAGACTCTGGTATCAATTTCAATCCTAAAATTCAATATCAAGAAGACTTCTTCTAGACCGCGCACGGGTTAAAACCCCTGCACAAGATCACTTTCTAGCTTTTTTGGCCGAAAGAGGAGGAAAATTACTGTGGCTCAGCTCGTTTCAAACATCGTAACTCAACATGGATGACAATATCTGCTACTATGGTGCACAGGCGTCTTCACAATTAAGGACTCCATGCAAGACGACCCTATTAATCGACAACATAGGTGTGCCCGTTTATGTTGGCAAGAG
Source organism: Maratus michaelseni (assembly GCA_963931845.1). Lineage (NCBI taxonomy): Eukaryota > Metazoa > Arthropoda > Arachnida > Araneae > Salticidae > Maratus > Maratus michaelseni. Next base: position 129,338,448 of record OZ007595.1, read on the forward strand.
AACATGTTAACTGGACCAGATAACAATGTGCTTCTGTACTCTTCACAGACGAGTTCCGGTTTACTTTGGAGAGTGATTCAGTTCGTATGTTGATGTGAAGAGAACAAGACATCAGATATTACTAATGTAACATTGTTGAAAGACACAGTTATAGAGGAGTGGAATCATGATTTGGGCTGGAATCTCTCTGGTGGTAAGAGAGATATACACACGATAACACAGTAACCTCCATGTGTGCAATAGAGGAATTCTGACTGCTGTGATACATCGGGGTGAGATCCTTGCTCCGTATGTTACACCATATGCTGGTGCTATAGGTTATTAATTCATCTTAATGGATGAGAATGCGCGATCGTACCGAGCTAGGGTCGTTGGTGAATATTTTGAGGATCAAGGTTGGAGCGAATGGAATGGTCAGCTTAATATTCGGATCTTAATCCAACAGAGCATCTTTGGGATTACCTCGGCAGACAGGTAGTTACCTTAAAATCTGCTCCGAAGTCGTTAAATGAGCTGGAACAAGCATTGCTACATATATGGGCGTTGCTCCCCATTCCAGTGTCCGACAACTAAATTGATAGTAGGGAAAGTCGATGCCACCAATTCTTCGTCGATGCCACCATTTACTTAATTTTTTTTTTTAAACAAAATTCCGTCATTTATTTTTTTTATGAAACAATGGACTCTTGCAAAAAAATGTAATTTTTTATTCGTAAATCAGGCTTGATGTTAGAATTATATAAAATTCGATAAATAACTGTTTAAAGCACAAATTCTTCTATATTTCATGTTTTTATCTTCTTTTGTTTACAAATTAGACACAAAAGACTGGCTGTACCTTAACTTTTGGAGTCCAATGTATTTTGTCTTAAAACAATTGATTTATTCAAAATTTATGGATTCAAAATTTATTTTGAATTCACATGCAGCGTTTCAAAATAATGCCTTTTTTTAGATGAGTTTTCCATCAATAAAATGATTTTACGCAATTTATGTACATAAAAATGCTTTATTTTATATCTAGGACAGTTTTTAAAACTTTAAAATAAAAACTCTTAATTTATAAACCCACCATCCCTTTAAGAATGCATAAGATTGGCTTTATTCACATCTGGACATTTTCCAATTAAACCATAATTATAAAATGAAACGTTTTTAAGTCAATATTTGAAGAAGTTAAGCTCGTTATTAGTGTTGGTGAACATATTGCTTAACAAGATTCAAGTAAAAGCATTTAGTTTTTACGGTTTGTTGGTTCAATGTACGTTTCTCCCACTCAACCCCTACTTCTTTGTTTACCTATCATGACACTTTGGCACCTGTGTGCTAAATAAATCCCACGCGCCTTTCTTGTCAAAAAGCATTTACGACACAAGTACATTGCATCACTTGTCTTACGTAAAATTTGTAGTGTGTATGCGCTCCATGTTGTCATACACGCTATCGATATGAAAAATGTCGTCGTTATGAGTCGTTATGAATTCAATTGCACGTCAAACCATTGTACATTAAGTTTTATGAATCGGCCATTCATTTTATGTTAATGTAAAACAGAATTATGCTACTGCCTCTTTATCTGTGTATGAAAAGTGTGTAAATAATAATAATAATATTAAACGGGTGTATATCTGAATCGGCTTTTTATTGTTTGTTTATATAGTGTTTTTAGCTTACAGGCTATCAAAGCCTGAGAGCTAATGTGCCCGCCCGTTCTGTATGTATGTATGTATGCATGTATGTACGTAAGTATGTGCGTAACGCGATAAATCTTGATAGAAATATCCGTTTTGCTTCAAATTTGGTTTATAGGTTCATTGTAATAAGGCGCTTCCTTAATTAGTTTTGAGGGTTCATTGGTTAAGTATAAAGGGTGAAGGGGAGAACTGGGGGCTAATCCCTCCTTAATTTAGATAAATGGGCTTTTCATGCAGAATTATTTTATTTGCTTCAAATTTTGTATGTAGGTTCATTGTGATAAGGCGCTTCCCTGATTAGTTTTGAGGGTTCATTGGTTAAGTATAAATGGGGGGGGGGGGACTGGGGGCTAATCCCTCCTTAATTTAGATAAAAGTGTTTTTCATGCAGAATTATCCGATTTGCATCCAATTTTGTATATAGGTTCATTGTGATAAGGCGCTTCCCTGATTAGTTTTGGGGGTTCATTGGTTAAGTATAAAGAGGGGGAACGGAGAGCTAATTCCTCCATAATTTATTGTCGGTTTCTTTATTTTTCGAGGGGCATTATTCTTTGAAATAAGAGTATAATATACAATTAGTGTGAATAGCCTGGTGAGTTCAATGCCATCATTTTAACTGGGCACTTTTCTTTTTTATTCTTATTTCATTTACCACATCGTAATGTTAAGAAATAAAGAAAAATATAACTTTTCAAAATAATTAAAGCTAAATTATTAAGAGGGAGGCGTGCTGTTTTGTTTGTACAGTATAGAAATATGACGGGCTCAACCCGAGACCGGCCAAAAACGAGCTTGAGTTCTATTTATGCAGGGTATATCTGAATTGATGATCAGAACTGTAAAGGGTGATAATGTATGACGAGACAAGCAAATTTTTTTTGTGTAGGAAACCAGGATCGAAAACCCCTTATTAAATAAAAAATTCAGGGTGTCTCACACCAAGCCGAATCCACATTTTCGTTCATAACTGTAAGAATAAGGAAACTGTTTTAGCGAAATCTTCATCATAGTTACTTTGATTTCTGTAAAACGTGATAAAAACACAAAAAGTGCTAGAAATGGCAATCCTCCATGCACAAGTAACACTGAGAGAGACGCTTCAAAACATAGAAGGTAGATGTCACTGATATTCCGACATTTTGGACTGATATTCCGACATTTGTGGAAATTCCGACAATTCCCTTGATGTCACGACATTTTAGTCTTCAATAAAGTTATTTTGTTGACGATTTCGCTAAAATAATTCATTATTGTTACAGTTATGAACGAAAATGTGGATATGTATTGGTATGAGACGCTCTGTATATTTGATTTCATAAGTGGATTGCGACCCTGGTTTTCTATATAAAATTTGTTTATCTTGACATATGTTACCGCCCTTACAGTTCTGACCCTCAATTCAGATATACCTTTTATATCAATTTTCGGGGTCGGACTCAAAGTGAAAATTTTATTTATTCATAAATTGAAAAAAAAAAGAGAAACAAAAAGAAACAAAAAAAAAAAAAAAAAAAAAAAAAAGAAAAGAAAAAGAAACAAAAAAAACTTTAAAAATATTTGAGAAACAAGAATGTAATCTAAGTTTCTTAAAATATTTTACAATCCTTCAAAAATCAGTTTGAAACGGAATTGAATAGCTATTGATGAGATATAAGGAGAAATATTTTATATGATTCTGAACTCTTTGCTCGGTCAGTGTTAGTTATACATAAAGAAGTTGTGGGATATCCCTTGTCTGTTCTCGTTTTCAGTTTGAAGTCTTTTTCCAGATTTACTGAAAAACAGAACTCATGTCCTTCTTTCATAGTTATACAGTGATATTTTAAAAGAATAAGAATTATGATTTTTTTCAGATTTATGCCAACGGTTGAGTATAAGTTCAAATTGGCTATTTTAAACAGATTTTCAGGGACATGAAACTCACGAAACGTTGTCATGAGGAATATTTAGGATTGATACTTATTTTTATGTAAGAAGATAATTTCAAATGAGAAAATTAATCTTGAAACAATTTAAAAATGTTATGGACAATGTTCTACTGTGTATTTTTGGTATCGGTCTCGGATGGGTTCGGGCTCTGATAAGACAAAATCTTTCCGCATCGGCCTCCGAAAAAAGAGTCTAAACTCAACTCTACACTGCAAAAAAAAAAAAAAAAAAGAAAAAAAAAAAAGTTGATTTTACAGTATAATACTGGCATCCCAGCTGTCAGTATTATACCGTAAAATTAACAGTAATAAGCAGTAATACACTGCTTATTTTACTGCTTATTACTGTTAATTTAACGGTATAATAATATACGGACGCAGCTGGGATGCTAGTATTATAGTGTAAAATCAACACTTTTTTTCGCAGTTTATCTACAATAGACATAGTTTTACCGCGAATGTCGTAAGACGAAAACGTGCGATGTGCCTATTGCATATATTACGCATATTGCATATTTTTGAGTAAAATTAAGATTAAGGAATTTAAATTACTTAAATTCACTTACTTAAAAAAGTATGAGAAATTTATTGATATTTTCAAGTGAAAAAGGAATTTACAGTCTCCTGTTGCTTTTACATAGTTGAAAAGTGTTTATGCATTCGGTTTGTCAGTCCGTCTGTCCATGCTGTAATGACATAAAATTTGTTAACTTATTATTATTATTATTATTATTATTATTTTGGGGGGGGGGGTGTCGGGATGACTAATTTTCTTTCTGCGTGTCGGGTTCACCCTAGAATAATTATTCCGGGTCATAGTTAGGTTTTTTGCATGTCGGATTGTTGGGATTTTCACAAAAAGTTTGAACAGAACTATGTTTTAGATGAAAATAAGTACGTATTGGAATATGGATGAGTATATATGCAATTTACTACACGAGAAAAAATATAATTTATGTAAGAAATGTAATCATAGATTATTCTTTTACGATGCAGCTAAGAACCTTTTTTTCGTTTCTCAGAAAACATTACCAACATTTCGTTTATGATACACACAAAAACACGTGCATCGTATTTGTGATAGTTTATGTACACATACACATGCTACGTGTGCGTAGATTTGGAGGGGCCCACTATTCCCAGGTAAAAGCGCACAAATATATAAGTGTTATAGGAATAGAAAAAGTGTTCGCTAAATAGAGGTGTCCGCTTTTCGGGAGTGTCCATTATGGAGGTCTTATTGCATATATATAATTTTAATCTGAAAAATAATTGTGGATATTCTTTTGAAAAAGCGAGTCAACCCGAACTCGACCCGCAAGAGTCAAAACCCAATCCGAAACAGACCCGAACCCGAAATAATGAAAGTCATCCCGACCCGAAACCGAACCGCAATGAAAAAATATAGAATCAACCCGACCCGAACTCAACCATGGGTCGGGTCGGGTCGGGTGCGGGTAAAAGCGGGTAACACGACCCGATGCAGAACTCTAGTTCGGGTTCCGAAAAAGAAGAGCTCGAACTCATCTCTAGTGGACACTACTAGCTGAAATGCAAGCTTTACAGCTTTACAAGCTTGTACACCGCAAAAAAAAAAAAAAAAAAGAAAGAAAAGAAAAAAATGTTGATTTTACAATATAATACTAGCACCCCAGCTGCCAGTATTATACCGTAAAATTAACCGTAATAAACAGTAAAATAAGCAGTAATATACTGCCGTGCGCGCGGCAGTGTATTGCTGCTTATTTTACTGCTAATTTTACGTATAATACTGGAAGCTGGGGTGGTAGTATTATATTGTAAAATCAACAATTTTTTTTCTTTTTTTGCAATGTACTATCTTTTTTCCGTTCTTCGCCATTTCTTACATTCCGTCAAATGGTTTCTTAACGACATGTGCCATTTTCCACGCACACGCACGGCAATTTTATGGAAATTGCACATTTCTGTGTTAGTGAAGGTGAATAACATTGGACAACGTGATAACATTGACCTTGAGCTACCAAGTTACTGCCTTCCATTCCACTTCACTTAATAGAATTAACATAAAAGTACCTTTTTATAGTTGTTCCTTTAACCCTTTGTAACTCAACAACTCCGATTTGGAAAATATTTACTCAAATGTTACATTGCATAAAAAAGTGTTGATTTTACAGTATAATGCTGGCACCCCAGCTGTCAGTATTATACCGTAAAATTAACAGTAATAAACAGTAAAATAAGCAGTAATAGCTTGGTAGTGTATTACTGGTTATTTTACTGTTTATTACTGTTAATTTTAGGGTATAATACTGACAGCTGGGGTGCCAGTATTATACTGTAAAATCAACACTTTCTTTTTTTTTGCAGTGTATAGAATACATCATTTTAAGCATGTAAATAATAATAATAATAATAAAATAGAAAATTAAAATAAAAAAATATTGACTAAAAGGTACTTTTTTAACATCTGCAATAAACAGAAAACCAGTGGAACTGTGCGAGAATTTCGCACTGCAATCAAATATTTTATACAAGGATATGTAATATTTTTTTAGATGCAGGTTTAAACTTCTAAAGAAAAATTAAGGTTTAAAAATATCTGCAAACAGTCGTCAAGTCAAAATATCATCTACATTTTAGTTTAATCCATCAAATTTACAGTAAAAACTATGTTGGAAAATAGCAAATGGCACGTGAGAGAAAAGAAAAATACAATCGTGTTTTAACTGCATTAGAAGATGGCATCATCTGCATCTTGAAAAGCATGAAACAAAGAAAAATCAATTGAATGCATTTAAAATATAATTTAATCTAATATAACAAAGCATATCTTTTATTCTACACGTGAAATACCACTGCTTCGATCGATGGGTTTTTTTTTTCTTCTAAATATTTTAATTTCAATTTTGCTTTTGAACCATAAATATAAAATAAACCTGTGCGGAGAAATCGTACTTTATCTTTTTTATACTATTTATTTTTTTCCCTAATCATTGTTGAGTATCCTATAATGCAGTATTTCATTTTTGTGGCAACACTAATTTGAAGGATACCTGTATTTCATTTATGAAAACAATGCTAGTTTAATTTTTAATTAGCAGCAAATATTAATCAAAAAACACGTTTTAACGAAATGTGAGTGTAGTATGTCAGAAGCCGCTTCAAAAACCTTTCGAATGATACCTCATTCGTTGTTGTGAGTTTCGTAAATTCATAGAAAAAGGGATGTTGACAACAGAAATAATGCATATGATTTCATACTTCTCATAAAATTGTCAATTTTTTAATTCAAAATTGAAAAAGTATATAAACCTACCTTTGTAAAAAATGTATTTTTGGACGTCTCCATGCCTTTTTAATTTTACAAAATTTACGAAATTATTTTTAGTAATAACGATATGAAACTGCTCAAACTATAAATAAAATTTTGACATGAAAAATGAACCAATTCCGTATCGCCGTCTGTTACGATTTCTTTGAACAATTTATATTATTAACTGCTGTGTTGGAAGATAGCAGCCATAAATAAAATCGTCTTTTAAAGACCACTGTATAAGTAACATTGACTTTTGGGTATGTTGCAGATATGCAACGCGGTGATACAAAGGTGAAGGTGACACGGGTTTTTTTGCGATTGAAGACAATAAGACACATTGAAGCTTCAAAGATATTAAAAACCGCGACAATTGACATACTGCTTTCCGTCAAATTGATAGACCATATTTTTAAGATAGAATAAATAGCACTATTTGATTAGAGATAAAACAGGAAATTTTAATAATAACTCTGCAATTTTAATAAAGCAGCTTAGAAAGTTTGCCCATGAGTTGGAATTCCTACACTGCAAAAAATAATTGTTGATTTTACAGTATAAAACTGGCATCCCAGCTGCCAGTATTATACCGTAAAATTAACAGTATTAAACAGTAAAATAGCAGTAATACGCTGCCGCGCAAGCAGTAATACGCTGCAAGCAGTAATACGCTGCAAGCAGTAATACGCTGCAAGCAGTAATACGCTACCGCGTATGCGCGGTAGCGTATTACTGCTTGCGCGGCAGCGTATTACTGCTATTTTACTGTTTAATACTGTTAATTTTACGGTATAATACTGGCAGCTGGGGTGCCAGTTTTATACTGTAAAATCAACAATTATTTTTTGCAGTGTAGGACCATAATATTAATGAATACCATGAAGGAAAGAGTTATCTATTTGAATTGTTATTATAATAAACAAGTAGGAAAAATCATGCGTCAAGCATAGATTATGGTGTCAACTAGAATAAAGTGTCAACTAAGATGGGGGAGGCTTATCTAAGGACTAAAGCTGTATTAGCCCCACCCCACCAAGCAACGCACATCAAACATCATCCACCATACCTCCCGGCACAGTTTTACAAAGGGTTACACTGCTTTCTTCAGGGCGAGAATTTGGAAAACGCGTAACACAAATTGAAAACACAATTTCAGCAGCTACCATCTAGTCGGAAAAATATCTAAAATCTGTTGTGCAGCCATGTATATGATCTATAATATTTGTTTATATATTCTATTGTATTCCAGAATTTAGGTCAGTTATGAAACTCATATCATAGTTGAAAATATCCCTTGAGCAATTTCCGTCAATAAGTGGAAATGTGCTCGAATTCTTTTGTGAAGCCCTGTACATAATGTATAGAATTTATACACACCAAGTAATATGCCAAAAATTAGTTAAATTTAAAAACGGATACTACAATGAAAAACGCATTTCCAGCAGTTATTGCTCATAGCGTGATTTGCGTGTGTCCCTGTAAATGAACGTTAAATGCTATGCGCCCCATATTTTATAGCAAGCTTCTTTTAGTGCAACCTCAGTGATATATATCAATTTCAATATGTTTGGAATAGTGTAACGTCATTAGTTACTCTGAAAAGACTTTGCTCCGTAGACCATAATCTAAAGGCATTCTTTTGAGTGCCTCTGTAAACGAAATATAAATGCTACACACTTCATTTTCAGTACCGTGCATGCCATGGTAAACTGCAATAACGTATATCAATTACTTGGCAATCCAACTATATTTATGTGAATTAGAGCATGAAAAACGGGCAGACAGACAGATGGCCAGACAAACCGAATTCATAAACACTTTTCAACACTTTTCAAGTTGGAAAGTGTTATTATTATTTTTTTTTTTACTTTCTTCTATCTATATTAGAAAAAAATATTATAATCGATTTTTTTTTCGACGGATTTGCACGCTTTAAGGATCAGAGATACTGAAAAACATGTTTTTACCAAATGTCTATCTGTCCGTGCGTAAAAATTCCAAGACGGCCACCGTCAGTAAGTCAACATCTTATGCTTAGCGTGGTCGCAAATATTGAAACCAAACTTCATACACTCTTTGTATCAACAAAAAGGTGTATGAAGTTATGCATATAATTGAACCAAATTTTATATAGTATATGTTTTTGACTATGGCTAGCAGACCCCAGTTGAATTTGAGGTTATTCTGCCAGAAGGGGACGCTGTGATAGAAATTTTTGTTCCATTTTCATTATTGTGTCACCGAAAAGTGTATGGAATTATGCATAGAAATGAACCAAATTTTATGTATATATTTTTGGATATAACCAGGAAGTCCTAGTTGAATTTGGGGCTATTCCACAGTCTGTGATAGCGACTTTTGTGGAATTTTCTCGATTTTTCCTAGTTGTATTGTACATCGGCTGCTTGTGCCGCAAAGAATGCTTCGCATCCTGGCAACCCGTACAACAGAATGACGAAAAATATTGATTTTATTGACGCTGTGATAGCGACTTTTGAGTTTTAACATGTAGGAAGTTTTAGGATTGGCATATCCGACTAGTTTGCATTTGTATATACACTTTTAAGATGAACGCTTAAAACGCTTTAAAAGTTATTTATATAGCTAATATAATTTATTATTTAACTAATAAATTATTTAAGCAATTTAATTATATGGAGTTTTACTTAGTTAACAATAATGAACTGAAGACGTTTGAACCACGTTTTATAGCCTCTAAATACAAGTTTTGGCTTTAATTTGTTGCCGCTAATTGTTATTTTATTACTTTACATTCGGTTCGCTAAATTTCTGTTGAATTGCTAAAGGATATCTCACCATTGCAAGTGTTTAGTTTTCAAAATATTGCTGGGTTTTATTACTGCAATCCGTAGTTTATAGCTTAAAGACCTTTGATAATCATTGAGAAAATAATTTAAAACAAAAGATAAGACTCAAATCTTATTGTAATCAAAACTTAAATAAAACATCAAATTCGCTTCATGCACAATTCATCGTTACAGCGTGCAATAAGAGGTAACGGAGAATTATTTTTTCTAATACGCTCTAATTACAGGGTGGCTACTAAATACTGTTACAAATATTAAGTCATTTTATTTTACAGATATAAAACAGAAGATTTTTCATCTTCTTTCATACACCAATATGATTAACATCAGAAATGAAAATTTACCATGAAATAATTTTATTAGAATCGACCGCCATCTTTATCAATTACCAAAGATAATCCCTTACGCCACTGTCCGACTGCGGCACGAATCATTTTAAGAGGTATTCTGTCCCATTCACGCAATATGGGAGCTTTGAGAAAGTCCAAACTCCTGTGTTGTTTCGCATTTATTTTAGCCTCTAAAATCCCCCATATGCATTAGTTCAAAAGATTTAGATGTGGTGAAAAAGGTGGCCAACCTTCTTGCGTGATAAACTTCGAACAATTTACATAAAGCCAAACCTGTTTTGATTTGGCTCGGTGCGAAGATGCAGAATCTTGTTGAAATATGCATTTTGTTTTTTACACTATCTATCAACATGTGGCAATAAATGTGTAGCCGATATGTCCTGTCTCTAATTTTCCAGATTGATTAATACCCCTTTATCGTTGAATTTCAAAGGCAATTTTCCATTCTTTGACATTACAGCCAATACCATAACAGAATTCCTGTTCTGAAAGCGTTTAACAGTTCGAAGGCTTTCAGGGATATCCTCGAAGGTTACTGAATATACGACACCATTTTTAGCATTATAACATTTTTTAGTGCAAAATAGCTTCTCAACAGAAAATATTAATCTCTCAACACTTTTGCTACTATCTCGCTTCAGCAATTTCTTCCATCTTTTAAAACTTTTTATTATTTGTGCGGCAGTCAAACCTTTAATTTTTCTTTTGCAATAAGGGCGAAAACTCAGTTCATCGTTTATGATAACTACTAGTTATGATGACTACTAGTTCTACGGCTCACGTTCTCTTCTGCAGCGATTTTCTTTGCAGAACATTGTGGATTTCTTCGTATCTTTTCACGAATTTTTTAATGTACTATTTTGTACGAACTGAGCGTGACAACCAAACCTAGGTCGATCTTTACAGCTATTAGTATCCCATAATCAATTTATAATTATATACAGGGTGTTTTTTTTTAACTGACGCTATTCAGAGCCGCCTGTAGCTCGTTCTAATAACTGGATTGATACAAAATTTTGTGAATGGACTAAGAAAACCATGGGAAAAAAAGATTCCAACAAAAAAAAAATTAGTTCCAATCACCGCCGATAGGGGGAAATGTGGTAATTTATGCAACTGAGAAATGAGAATTAGCATAAAATACGGGCAATAAATGCAAATGCAAATTTTTACTTACGCAAGCGACAGTAGCGCCAATTGTTTAAGTTATAAATGCATGCGAAAAACACCGAGAAACAATTTCAGCTCAGGTTGAAAATGAATCTCACGTTACCGCAGCGCGCGTTACTTGTGAAGTTCTATTATTGTAACCAGTGCAATGCACCAGCCACTCTTCGTTTACTCAGAACACGCCATAAACTGCGCAAAGGACCTATATCAGTTAATGTATTGAAAGCAATGATTCTAAAAATTCGAAGAAACAGGCTCGCTAGCAGTTCGGTCAGGCAGAGGACGTAAATCGGTGGCAGAAAAAGTGATAATGGATGTTTCAACTGCAATCAACGAAAGGGAAAGTGTAAATGATGAATAAAACATGGCATTTTATCCAAATTATTAATTTTGTCTGTTTCTGATGTTTTTTTTTCAATGTACAGCGCCACATTTCCCCCTATCGGCGGTGATTGGAACTATTTTTTTTTTTGGAATCTTTTTCCCCATGGTTTTCTTAGTCCATTCACAAAATTTTGTATCAATCCAGTTATTAGAACGAGCTACAGGCGGCTCTGAATAGCGTCAGTTTTAAAAAAAAAACACCCTGTATATAAATGTCCTATTAAAACCAAGTCATTTTAATAACTTAAAAGATTTTACCAGTAAAAAATCCACGATCAAAAGAGCTTTTTAACAATCATCCTTTTGCCTTCCATCTTTAAAATAATTCTAAATTTTTGCTTTATAAAAAAAAAAATCATTTGCTCTGATAGAAAAATGCCAATTGAAGAAATAGAGAGATAAATTTGTTACCAAACGATTAAAATTAATTCTTATTTTTTGGAGTACAGCAATATTTTGTAGTTACCCTGTAGATCCAAGAAATTTCGTGTCAAATCTCTAGATCTAGCTTAGTCAGTGTTTGTACTTAGTTTCTCACATAACTGAAGCATCCACGAATACGAAATTTTTGCATCATGTTTTCTAGACAATTTTTATAGCTTCATATAACACGCGACTCTGCTAAAAAGAATATGAATCGCTATAAAGAGACAAAAAATGACATTTTCAACGACATTTTCTACTTAACTCGTTTATTCTCCGATTTATATCCAATAAAAATGTAGAAAATAACACACATAAAAAATAATCGCTCATTTGGAGTCAAAAGTCTCTGTCTATGCATATTAAAATCTTGAAGGACAAAAAGTCCCTCCTTATATCTGTACAGTGACTTTTATATTTGAACAACATTTCTCTGGAAATCCAAGATACAATAGCTTGTAAAAAACCTAATGACTTCTGCGATTTATTCGAATTTACTGTCTTTCAACCAAAATATGATAAATCAGATGACTATAATAGGATATGCTTATCTACTAAAGAACATTAAACGCTATTTTGTAGAATCATGAAAAAAAATATTCAGAATTTTGCATTGTGTCTGAGATTATAGAAAAATAGAAAGAAAATATGTTTTGAACTTTTTGGCAGAGTTACCTGTTATATGAAGCTATTGAAATTGGCTAGAAAATACGATGCAAAAATTTCGTAATTTGATGCTTGAACTATGTGAGAAGCAAAACACAAGCACAGACTAACGTAGATCTAGAGACATCCTGCACGTGCAGAGAATCCTGCACGGGTCGGGTTATACCCAACCCGGACACAAAAATATTGTATTCACAGAAAAAATGAACACTTTTCTAAAATCTATTTTCTAAAGTTAGCTATGAATATAAAAAACAATGGTGAGACAAGCAACATATGACATGAGAGCAACAGAAAGCTCAAATCTGAGGGAGCCACTGCCATTGAATATCAAAATGTAGCATATTTTTTAAATTTTATTTAAAACAATTCACTGGTGCTTTATTTGACGATTATCACTCAAATACTGGGAGAAAAGAGACTGGAGGGACTACACTAGGCCCGTTGATTATAGTTACCGCCACTTCACTTTACAACAATTTTCTCCTAGTTGTTTGCACAATAATGCTTTAAAATTTATGTATTTTATGGCGAAAAAACACAAAAAGCTGCAGAAAAAATGAACTAAAAATCTTCTAAAATCTATTTTCTAAAATTTGCTATGAATATAAAAATCAATGGTGAGACAAGCAACATCCGAGAGCAACAGAAAGCTCAAATCTGAGAAAACCACTATGCCATTGGCAATCAAAATGAAGGCTATTTTTAAAACTTTATTGAAAACATTTCAATGTTGTTTTATTTGATGACTCTCAATCAAATATTGTGAGAAAGAGGCTAGAGAAACATGGCAACTGGTTGAAATAACATTTTATCATCTACTAATTAAGTCAGGGATTACATTAGCTCCGTGATTATACATATCCCACTTCACCTTATAATAATTTTTCCTAGTTTGTTTGCACAATAGTGCTTTAAAACATGCGTTTTAGGGCGAAATAAATACTAAACAGCTACAGAAAATATGAACACATTTCTAAAATCTACATATTTTCTAAAGTTAGCTATGAATCAATGAAGAGAGAAGTAACCTCTGAGAGCACCAGAAAGCTCAAATCTGAGAGAGACGCTACCATCGCACATCAATATGTAGATTTTTAAAACTTTATTTAAAACAATTCAAAGGAGTTTTATTCAACTACTCTCACTCAAATATTGTGCAAAAGGAGACGGGAGAAACGTCTCAACGGCTTGGATGGCGGTTAAAATAACATTACCCTATTTTACCGTATAATGATTTTTTCCTTGTTTGTTTACAAAATAGTGCTTTAAAAAGCGTGCATTTTATTTTTGTTATTTATTTATTTATTTATTTTATGATTTCGTTCATCTCACAAAACCCTATTCGTCCCGCTACGTTGTCTGTCCGCCACAGAGCCGGTTCTCAGGAACTATATAACTTACAGACTTGAAATTTTGTGTAGTTATATCTCATTACCTACTATGAAGCTCAAAATCATAAAAATTTGAAAAAATCGTATTCTTTTAATATAGCAAGATAAAAAACCAAAAATCTAACAGCCTTTTCCTATTAAATTTAAACATTTTTCGTTATAGCAGTTGCCGATAATTAAAAATCCACAATAAAATTCTTTTTACAATAATTAATTTTCTGTTGAAAGATTTCCACGTGAAAAATGAAAATGAAATAAAAAGTTTCACCAATTGGAAAAAAGATTAAATTGACAATCAGATTTAGCCACTTTTTTTTTTTTAAACGATGTTAAAAACCAAGTAAAAGTTTTTTCGAAGACTGTAAAAACTCTGGTAAACAGGCCACGATGAAGTCAAATAGAGGCCCAGGGCTTTGGTATTCATTTGGTGGACCCCTTTATAGAATGTTATAAAAAATAAGGTAGTTTCGATGCTTTAGTAGGCATGAGCATATATAAATAGATATTTGGATAAATATATTTTTGTCTTTAACACCATCCTACTTTAAAAGTACAAAATATTGATTATAGTCAGTAAAAGTTAAAACAAATTTAAACTATCAGTTTAAAAAAATTGTACATCACGACCATTTGTCCCATGCTTTAGTCAGTATCATAGATATAAAAATAATATACTACTATATCTATGGTCAAAAACTGCTGGTAAATACCGATAAAACCATCATGCGTAAATATCTACTAACCTGGGGGTGGCTAACAAGTCGATTACAAGTTGACCATCATGAACTGTTAAGCATAAAAACTTATAATTTCGAATATGTCGCAAAATAAAACACGAAAAGAAACACGAAATGATATAGACTTCTTGATGGCGGCCCATAACGTTGCATTTGCATTTCGTGATAGCTATCGATTATTTATTTATGTAAGATATTATATGTATATTTTGGGGGGTGGAGAGTGGGGAATTATATGATTTTATTCGAAATTTAGAAAAATACATTACGCAAAAGGTGCGCAATGACATGACCTGACAAAGTACAATCATTTTGAATTAGAATTTGAATTAAAAAAATAAATGAATTGCATTGGAAAATCTGCCCTTATTCAGTTCAATTAGCCTAAAATTAAAACTAAATAATAATAAAACTAAATCTAGACGCCATTTCTGTTTCTTTTTTCTTTTTATTAATTGATTTTTTTGGTTCAGTAAATATCACAGAGTGCATAGAGTTCTATCACAATTTGTGAATAGAAATTTTTGCCTTATTTAATCTCAGAAAATTACTACAAATCTTTCACTTCAACGTGGTGATTGCGAATTCTGCTATTTAAATATTAAATAAAGATTTTTTAATTGTAATAGTGGTGCCAGACTACTTGGAAATTCCAAGGAGTGTTGGTACCATGATATTAATATTAGAATATTTTCTTTGCCTAAACATATTTTCTGCGTTGTGCTTGATTTTCAAGTAGCTTGTTGCTTGATGTCATTGTGCTAAATAATAATAATTTTATAGGTACATCGTGATCACTTTACAAATACAAAAGTCAGTCATAAGCACAAATGAAAAAAGCTGGACACCTTTGCTATATGTCATGTTGGTGAAAGGTGTTTTTCTCTCACGGATAGGTATTTCCGAATGCGGAAAACAGCCACGAGCAAATTTGTGCAACTGATCAAACTGTGTGACAGTAGAGCATTCTCAGAAATGAAAGATTTTCGGCATTTATCTATCAAAAAAATCACAACATTGGAAAAAAAACATTTCCGTTAGAAATTCTGATGTGACAGTTTTTATTTTTATCACTTTTCTACATAGTTGAAGAGAGTTTTTGAATTCGGTTTGTAGGCCTGTCTGTCCATCTGGCCGTCTGGTCTTGCTCACGTTAATATACTTGGATTGACATGTAATTGTTATATGTTAATGAGGTTCACTATAGAAGGTTCGCTATTTAAAATGAAGTGTGTTGTATTTATAGTTCGTTTACAAGGACGCGCAAAAGAATTTCGTTACATTATGGTCTATGGAGAAAAATTGTTTGCACTGATTTTATTCAAATTGCTTATTCAGATGTCTCATTTCATTGTACGAAAAAAAAAATTTTTTTTTTAATAATATCCTTTTAGTGTTGGAAAGTGTTTTATAATCTACGCCTGATGCGTGATTTTTCCGTTTTTGTTTAATGTTAAAAGAAATCTTGATGCCATTTGCAATTGCTTCAAGATCTGTAAGGATATACAGTAGTAGCGTTTATACATTTCTAATATACAGATTAGTCCATAGTTAACTCACCAAGATTTTCTCTTAACGCCTTGTTGAACGGCCACGAGTATACTCGTGTTTTAAAACCGATGTCATTTACTAAAGGCGTCTCCAAAATATTTAGCTCCGCCTATATAATTTTTATGTCATAAAACTAGTGATGGGTAGAATGAATGATTTTGATATTCGAATGAATCATTCGGGCATGCGCAGAAACATATATGTCAAATTTCTAAATTTTTTTATTCAATTACTACCAGAAATTTTGAAAAAGAAAAAGAAATTTGTAATTTTAATGAGAATTAGATAAAGAGCGATATAAAAATATCAAATCTGTTTCGTTTTGCAAAATTTCTGGGGGAAATTGATTAAAAGGGATACGAATTTTGGCAACTATGCCTTTCTTCTTTTTTGTGTAAAAAATCTCTGGTAATGATTGATTAAAAAAAAAATACGAATGTTGGCAACTATGCTTTTGCGCATGTCCGAATGATTCATTCGAATGAAAAAATCATTCATTCTGCCCATCACTACATAAAACCTTCATAAAAAAAATATATATTTATCGATATATTTGGAACTAATACTTTATTATATTGTAAGACATTTCTCATTGAATATTTATATTATGAGATATTTATAATACAGAAATTTGAAAAGTGTGTGTGTGTAACGATTATACGAAAAGCATTCAGAAAAGGATAGGTCTTCTGTAGTTTCAAAACCCAGATTTTATATTAAATTGCCGGTCAACAAAGTGTTAATAACTTTTGAGCCGATGCCTTTATAGTTACAAAAATTACATCAAAGGGAAATTCAAAATATGCAAATATGTGCATTTACAAAAGCGAATAGAAAAATAAATATTTGTCTTGTTAATGGGGATTTGTAAAATTTGAAATTTTAATCTGGATATTTGAAATTATGCGATAACGAAGATTGAGACAGTGATGATCCCGATTCTATCTTCCTTTTTACTTTCTGGATATTTTCTTAAACTAAAACACTTTTTGGCTTTTCAAGATTTTTGACCAAAGTTCTGCTTTATTTATGGCATTCTTTAACTTGGCTATCAGGACATTTAATGAAAACGTATGTGGCGGTTGCATACCCTTAAATTGTTTTCTGACAAATTTCGAGTGGTAATTAATCGCTCAAATCATAATTCATTTCGATAAACCCTCGTTATTCGATAGTTAATTGTTATGAAGCGACTTTCCCTAATTTCGAAAAAAATTCGAAATTTTATCAAGCCTCTATAAAATTACTATATATTAAAAAAAAAAAAAAAAAAAAAAAAAAAAACTATATATACAAGGTTAAAAAATAAAACTTTGTAAGAATCACCTTAAAAACAAAATAACACATAGGATGCGTTTCTGGATGGAAATTTTGACAGCCCCGTCATCAGACAATGCATACACTTGTCCGTTTTATGGTGATTCTTACAAAGTTTTATTATTTAATTGTGATTTATCGCCAATTTTTTCGGTGCTGTTTCGTCTATATATTGGGTTGTTCGGAAAGTTCCTTCCGTTTGGAAAAAATGTTTGGATTAAATATTCCGTTTGGATTAAATATTAATTCTGATATTTAATCTCTAATAAATGACAGGAAGTATTTGCCGGTACGAAATGATTTTCCCAAACGGAAGGAACTTTCCGAACTGAACGAAAAATTTCTGAAAAAAACTACAAAAATTTTGAAAACAACAACAACATCGAAGAAAAAAAAATTATTTGATTTAATATTATATTTGTACATCGTTTGTACATTTCGAACTTTATTTTGATATAAATCTTGCAAAAATAAACATATTGGCTCAAATTTTAAGAAAAACTTTGCTGAGTTAGTTATATACAAACTTGTATACGACTTTTACATTTAAATAGCCTTTCATTTTGGCTCCGATTCATTACTATTCATTTTAATAGCAAAGTATTTCGCTTAAGCATCGTGTATTTCCAACTTAGATATCAACAAGAAATATAAATAAAAAAATTTAAGTAACACGCTTTTATACCAAAATTTAATGCATTGGCATGTAGGCAGGCCCCTGATAATACATGAATATTACATTGTCCTCGACTATAAACTTGTGCACAAAATTTCATGAAAATCGTTTTGTCAGAATGAATCAAATAGCCGTTGAAAGATTTGATTCTTTTTATTAAAAGACTTTTTTTTTTTTTTTTAGAATTACGTTCGATATTCATTTAAATGTTGGATTAGAAGTTTTTACAATTGAAGTAGAATTCTGATTCATAATTTGGCAATAACATGCTTACTTTCAAGGTATGCTTACATGTAAGGATTTGTTTATTTTTCGTTCTTTCTTTTATTTATTGAAGACCCATTTTTGTAAAAGTTCAGTATGCCATATACCGCAGACACATTTTCTCTACTACTGTATCACGCAATATTTTACGGCTGTCATAAAACTTTTTACGTAATACAATTTTCTTCATTAATAATATTATCCATAATAAGTATATGGAAACCCTTGTAACACTCGTTTTAACGACACTTGTGGTCCCAACGATTAGCATCGCGTGTCACGAAAACCATAAAGTGTATTATCATTATTTGAATATAAAATTAGCAGTTGATAATTTTCTCCGTTTGCCGAATAAAAGTGTCAAACTATAGCAGAAAGTCGTAAAAAAAAAAAAATGTTGTGATTTCGAAACTCTATTTAAAAGTCAAATGCCTGTTTTATTGCTAGACGAAAGTAAAACAGGTATAAATATTTCGAACAGTTACATCGAACAGTATTTTCCTAGCCAACTTTTATAACACTTTCCAACAAATTTGAAAAAGTATTTAGGAATTCGCTTTCTCTGTCTGTCTGTCTCTCTATTTGTCCGTGCTCTACACTCGCGTAAATATACTCGGATTGCCACGTATTTGATATGTGTTATTGAAGTTTACCACACTGAAAAAAAAAAAAAAAAAAAAAAAAAAGAAAGAAAAAAAAATGTTGATTTTACGGTATAATACTAGCAGCTGGGATGCCAGTATTATATCGTAAAATTAACAGAGATAAACAGTAAAATAAGCAATAATACACTGCCGCGCATGCGTGGTAGCGTATTACTGCTTATTTTACTGTTTAATACTGTTAATTTTGCGGTATAGTAATGACAGCTGGGATGCTAGCATTATACTGTAAAATCAACATTTTTTTTAGTGCATGGTATATTCGGCATTGAAAGTGAAATGTGTACCATATATGGTTAGTTTACAGCGGCACTCAAAAGTATTCCGTTACATTACGTTCAGCGTTTTCAGCGCATTTTAATAATGTTAAACTATTTCAAATATTTTGAAATTGATGTACATCACTGAGGTGAACGACAACAGATTTTCTATGGAACATAAAATAAATAACAATTATAGTTCGTTTACAGGGATACTCAAAAGTATTCCGTTACATTACGGTCAATGGGGAAAAATCGTTTTCAGCGCATTTTAATGATTTACTATGTTTCAAGCATAATAAAATTAATATACATCACTGCGGTGGATGGCAACATATTTTCTATAGATTATTGAGTGCGTAGAGTTTATCTTTTATTTACATACAGAGACAATCAAAAGAGTTAGATTATATGAATGCATTGCTGAATGTGCGTTTTCAGCTATGATATGCATGTTAAAACGTATCTAATAAAGTATATAACTTAGTTGATAATAGTTTCGATATTAAACTCAATTATTATTTTGAGAGGAAAAAAAATCTGGTAGTTGCGCCTTGAGCTGTATGCGCCCAAGAAACAAGCACTGATCTCTAGTATAAAAAGGTAATGATTGTTTTGAATCCGCAATTAAAATTGTAACTTTTTTTCAGTGTCCAGTACTTTTCAGTGCCTTATCTTCAGACAACGAAATTAATTTATCAGATTTTGCGTATGCATGTAAATTATAAAGCAAAAACATGACCATGAGTAATCTTGGCGTCATTTTAACAGTAACGACGTATTGACAAATAAATTTCGCTTTTACTATGCAATTTTACTCCTTCTAAACATCGCACAATTTCAATTTTTACAATGTCGAATTGGGGCAAAAATGTACTGTCAAATGCAATTTGTTTGGAAACTATATCTGAATTTACTAATTTTTCATGGATTTTAAAATAATTTTCAAACATGTTTTTTTTTAAATCTGTCTCTATCACGTGCAGCTCGGTTAGAGGAGATTAACCCGTTTGCACTTAAAACAATATAAATAATTCAGCATTTATTTTCCGCTAACATTCCATAACGAAATTAAAACTTCATCAATAAATAAATAAATAAATAAAATAATCTATTACACACACACACACACACACAAAAAAAAAAAAAAAAAAAAAAAAAACACTTTTAAAAACATTGTGTTAGAAAACTGTAATTCAATTTATTGTTTTTTATGATATGCTAAGTAATTTTCAAGCACGATTTTTTTAATACTATTTCAACAATGAACCTTTGTAAATTAATCACAGATAATAAACATATCGTCAAATGGCCTGTTCGTAACCCAATAAGAACCCCGACTACAAAAAGTAACGAAAGTTTGAAAGTTAATGAAATTGAGCGTAGAAAAAACAATTTATATATTTGAAATTTTACATCTGTGAAGAAAAAAAAAAAAAAAATCTTTCATATGCAATTCTTTTACATATCATCATAACCGTTTAAAAAATGTTCGATCAACCTGTGTATTTTGTACGATTCTCGTATTATTAATTGGAGCTTTTCAGAAATGTCTCCTAATGCAGTTTCATTTATTTAAAAAACTAGCAGGCTAAGACCGCTTCGCTCGGTGATTTTTCCAAACGAACCTCGAAAGATTAAGACATCTTTTAGTTTCACCTGCCACCGTCAGGGGGGCTCATTGTGTTCTAAACAAACATCTTTACGAAAGAACCTCCGGAACAGTTCGCCGCTGCCTACAGCACCGTATAGCATGCGTACTGCAGACGCCTGCAAAAATAAATTAGTTCGGCCTTTCACCACCAGGTACGCCAGATCTATATACCTTTAACATTAACGAGATATTTAAATTACGACCGAATTCCTCCCCTCCTCAAAATTTAAGCAACGACTTTTAACATTAACAAATATTGGTACCTTTAGAAACCGAAACAAAATGGCGCGTTTTTTTTGGTTTGACTTCGCACTTCATTTTCCCTTTTTTTTTTTTTTTTTTTTTTCAAAAAGTATCTGTTGTATAAGTAGAAAGTAATAATCAGTAATAGAGTAATAGTCTTATCCGTTGACACGCGGCGAATACGGAAGTACCCAATCGTATTCTCTGTATTCGTATTAGATTTCTTTCCCTTTTTAAAAAAATATAAAACCCAGAACAAATTACATCGATTTGGAAGTTATAAAGAATTATGTAAAGTTGTAGCACTCACTGTAGAATAATTATACTTTTCGTATCTCGGGGCTGAAAGAATATTTCTTTAATAACACCAGAAGTAAAAGATTGCTGGCATTTTCATAGATTTTATTATTTCTTGACGCAAAACACACACATCACAAAAACTTTACATGACACGTATATATAAGATTTTACTTTCACATTTCCGGAGAACAAAACACATCACGTTCTATACATAACCATACTTCCTTCGGCAAAACCCACATGACAACTGCACTGAACGAAAAAAATTTTTAGATCACGTGATGCGTGGCGCATTTCGCCGGGAAGAGTCTAATTTTCGGGAAGGGGTTTTCTGCGTTACATCCTCCCCCTCTGTTTCCGACATACGTCTCGGAGAGGAAACAGGATGTTTTCTGGGTCTCCCTCTTTTTCTCAGAGGTGCAACTGGAGTAGTTTCAGTTTCTTGGAATGGTGTCAAGGCTGAAACATGATAAGATCCAATTCGCTGAGTAGGATTGTCTAGACTGGCAATGTCATATGTCACCAGTGATTTTTGAGTCAAAACTATATATGGCCCATCCCTCTTAGGCATAAATTTTGCTGTTTTCTGGTTACTTGCCTTGCTCACAGGGTGTAAGGCAACCCATACTTTTTCACCAGGTGTAAAATAAACTCTTCTGCGATTTTTATCATAATATTTCTTACGCTGATCTTGTTTTATTTCAACTCGCTCTTTCACTTTCTTTGAGACATCTGCAAGACGTTTAAGATATGGAGTTATTTCAGGAACAAAATTGTCATTTTCCACAACTGCTCTAAAATCGTTCACCACATCATCGATTGTTCTTATTTCTCGACCAAAATGCAGATAGGCAGCAGTTTGGCCTGTTGTATCAGATTTGGCAGAGTTCATAGCAAATCTAATAAAAGGAAGTTTATCAATCCAGGAATCGTGTTCATCCCCAACAAGAATTGCTATTCGAGGTTTCAAGTCTCTATTTTTCCGTTCGACTGGGTTGGCCTGAGGGTGGTACAAAAGTGTCAATGATTGGTCAATTCCGAGAATGTAACAAACTTGTTGTAGAACAGCGCTCACGAACTGAGGGCCGTTATCACTTAAGAGTCTTCTTGGGATACCATAACGAAGGAAAATCTCTTCAATCAGCGTAGTTGCACATTCTTGGGTAGTGGCAGTTGTTAAGGCAAACAGTTCTACCCATTTAGTGGCACAATCTTCTACTATAAAAATCCATCGGTGCCCATCTTTACTACGAGGCAATGGTCCAAAAAGATCAATGCTGAGTGTCTCAAACCGTTGAGCATAAGCAGGTGTTCGCAATAAACCAGCTGGTTTCTGATTTGTTGATTTATAACGAGCGCATTCTGGACACTTCTTCACGTATTCAGAAATATATGTTCTCATGCCTGTCCAATAATATCTCTTAGCAATTCTTTGATAAGTGCCTGCTTCACCATAATGTCCGGCTGAGGGGTCGTCATGATGAAGTTTCAAAATGTTTTGTCTTTCTTGTACTGGAATGACCAGTTCGCTTCCTCGGCGTCTGATTCAGGAGCATACCGGTAAAGTACGCCTTGATTCATCAGGAATCCTCTATCAGTCCAATTGGCGAAGTCTTCACTTTTCTGTTCGTCTTCAAAACAATCTATAATCTTTTTAAGATTTTCATCTTGCAACTGAGCTTCTCTGATATCCTTTGGACTTCTTGTTGGCATGTCTATGCTGACAAAGTTGCATGTCTCACAGAAAGCAGACTGATGACTACAGACAGGACGTGATAGCATGTCAGCCACAACATTAGATTTTCCAGGTTCATATTCAATTTTTAATAAGAACGATTGTACTTGTAGTGCCCAACGGGCTAATCTCCCCTATGGTGACTTAAGGCTCAGAAGCCATTTTAAGGGTTGGTGGTCCGTAGCTACAACTACTTCTTGACCTTCCACATAGCCACGAAATTTTCCTAAGGCCCAGACTACAGCTAATGCCTCGCGTTCCGTAGTGGAATAATTTCTTTCAGCACTTGTAAGAAGACGGCTAGCGTATTCTATGGGATGTTCAGAGGTCTTGTCATCACCCTGTAGAAGAACAGCGCCAAGAGCTTAGTTACTAGCGTCAGTACGCAGAATAAATGGTTTGGTCCCATCAGCTTGCTTAAGCACAGGAGGTGTTATGAGACATTGTTTTAGAGTTTCAAAGGCTGTTTGCTCTTCGTTTCCCCATTTCCAAATAACTTTCTTTTTCGTTAGATTACTAAGAGGCCTTGAGATATCAGCAAAATTTGGTATAAATCTTCTGTACCAAGAACAGGTCTGTAAGAAAGACTGGATCTCTTTCACATTTTTAGGAGGAGGTATAGCTTTAATTGCAGATACTTTGTCTGGATCTACTTCTAGACCATTTGGTGTTATCCAGTGCCCAAGGTACTTGACCTTTTCACAAGAGAAATGACATTTTTCACGCTTGGCATCTAATTTAAGTTCTATGAGTTTCTCGAACACAGCCGTAAGATCTGAGAGATGTTTCTCAAAGGTGTCTGATAAAACGATGATGTCGTCTAAGTATGACAAAGCAAGGACATCCTTAAGACCATTTCTAAATTGATCTATCATTCTCTGAAACGTAGCTGGAGCGTTCTTAAGTCCAAAAGGCATCTTTAAGAAACGAAAAGTACCGAAAGGACAGACAAATGCAGTTTTATCTTGATCTGGTGGGTAGACTCGGACTTGGTGATATCCTGAACGAAGATCTAAAGTTGACATATAAGAAGTATGCTTGGCTTCATGTAAAAGGTCGTCCATTCGAGGTAATGGATATTTATCTGCCACTATAACTGCATTTAATTTTCTGTAATCAATGCATAACCTCATACTACCATCCGGCTTTGGTACGAGAACCACCGGTGAAGCATAAGGTGATTCACATTCCTCTATGATTCCCTGAGCTAGAAGATTATCTATTTCTTTCTTAAGAATTTCTTTCTTAGCAGGAGTCATCCGATAAGGTGGCACAGCAATAGGAGCACTATCACCTGTATTGATACGATGCTCTACATACGGGGTTGTCTCTCCCCCTGGTTGAAAGCATTTTTCATATCTTTTTAGAAGACCATTCAGTTTTTCTCTTTCGTCAGAAGTTAAATTTTTGCCTTCATCTTCACGTAAGGCGTATGGACTGACTTCGACCGCACCAGCGGATGAATTATTTTCTTCAACGTATTCATCTACAAAATGAAACTGTTTCTGAGGTTTATTACTGAAATACCACGTTTTGTTGGCAGTATCTAACACCATGTTAGCATTGTGCAAAAAATCCATGCCTAAAAGCGTTCTGTTACCCTTAGCATTTGGTAATATAATGAACTCCGTTTTGAAGACTCGACCTTCAATCTCTACTGGAACTGTAGCAGACAAAGTTTCTCTGGCTACTGTAATTCCGTCAGCCAACGTGACATCATGAGTATGGGGTTTCAGTGCAACTCCAGTTTTTAAAAATAGCTCATACATACGTTCTCCCGCAATGGAACGATTTGCTCCCGTATCTGCACAGACTAACACTTTCTTATTGCAGATCGTGATAGGCACATTTGGAGCTGAAACTGTTGAAGTATTTAAACTATACAACTTAAGACGATGTGCTTGCACATTTTCTTTTTTAACCGAAGTGGTACAATCTGGGCATTTCTTCTTTATAAATCCCACTTTACCACATCCATAGCAAACAATATAAGATTCTAAGCGTCGATTACCAAACTTATGAGATCTGTCTTCGTTTGGAGGCTTACTCTGCTTCCAATTATTATCTCGACGAGAAAACTCTTTTTTCACTTGGGGTACAACCGGATCTCTTTTTGGGAACGTACTTCGTATAATTTCATAGGCATCTAGTTTTTCGGCGAGGTCGACTGGCGAATTTAAATTTTCCCAGTCATCTAACATATGCTGTTTGCATTCAACAGGCACGCGCCTTTTCATTTGATCTGCTATGATCAGATCCTGGAGTGCTTCAAAAGACGTTACAGTTAACTCTTTAAGCCAGTTTTCAAAATAATCTCGAAGTTCGAAGTAATAATCTCGCCAAGAGATTTCTTTTACCTTGCGATGAGCAAAGAACAACTGTCTGAACTTTTCGGCACTAATTTTAAACCGTTTTAGTAGTAAATCCTTAACATGCGAAAAATTTGAAGCGTTTTCTTCCGATTCACGAGCGATAAGCGTAGAAATGGAAGATGGGACAACACTGAGTAAATACGATACCCATAGATGCTCAGGTACCTTAGAGAGCTTTAACTGGCGTTCCAGGAGAACCAAAAACAATGTTACATCATCTGTTTCTGGCCTGAATGTAGGCAACAACCTTTGGACATCTTACTTTCCGCGTGAGATACTATCCCTGTCGCATTACCACCTACCACTCCACCGGAAGTACTTTGACTCTGAACCTGTAGCTTAAGCTTCTCAAGCTCAAAATTCATCTCAAGCTTTTTAAACTCCATCTCTTTTGCCCTACGCTTCTCTTCTAATTCCAGTTTACGCTGTGCTAACTCTGCTTCTTTTTGTTTATCCTCTAATTCCCGCCTACGTTGTTCTTCTTCCCGAGTTGCAATTTGATTCCTGACTAATGAATTCACAAAATCAACATCGAACGAGGGGGAGGATTTGATTTTTTCCCGCAATGTGACAACGGTCATAGTGGTTTGCACATCTAAATTCATTTCTAACGCAACCTGGAACAAATCCTCTTTGCGAGCTCTATTAAGTTCAGACATTTTAAATTTTAGCAAAACAACCAGCCGAAAACCCTATAAATGCCAAAAATTTCGTTTAAACCGTACCCTAAACGTGAGTTTTGCCGTTACAAATCATATAAACTTTTAATAAAACAAAACAGTGAGCTTTAACCATAATATAAACTATTACTACAAAACAGAACAAACATTAAAAATAAACTGGATTTCATAACGCGACACATTCAAAACAATATTTCAAATGAAATAAACTGCAACTGAATAGTTGTCACTTAAGTAATATTCTAAATGAAAACAAAACACATAACTGAATAATTGTCACTTAAATAATATTCTAAATGAAATCAAAACACATAACTGAATAATTAAATTGTTCCTTAAATAATATTCTAAACGAAATCAGAACACATAACGGAATAAATAAATTCTCAACCAATATTCTTTTTAAATTACTAAGACAGCTTAATATCGGTTTTGTTCAGTACAATTTAAAAAAACTTTCTACCTTAAAAAAAAATCAAAACAACAAAACTTGCATAACTTACTCATTCAGTTTTAAATTCCACAATAATGCTTCTTTTTTCAATAGAGAACTCAGAGTTAAATACTTACGTCCAATATTAAATAAGAACAAATATTTACATCGAAACTGTACTCAATTATTTTAAAATCAATAATAAAAGAAAAACAAAAAGTAATCAATTCTTTTAAAACCAATAAAAAAGAAAAAGAAAACATCTTTATGATAACTACAATAAAATTACGAATACTTTATATTAATTTGACCTGAAAACGATAATATAATAATTTTACTTGAAACTGATATCAGTTTTACCTTTTTTTTTTTTTTTTTTTTTCTTCTGAATCAATAAAAAATTTCTTTCAACACAGTCACGATAATCATTCAAAAGTAGGGGAGGGGGGAAAGGGAAATAATGTAAGAACAAAATAATGTAAGGAAACCAAAATAATGTTATGAATAATGTAACTGAATTTAAGAACAATCAAACTGAAGTTAATAATGAACCAGAATAATATTAAGATTAACCAAACTTAAGTTAAGAATATCCCAAATATGATAAGAATAAGAATAATATTAAGATCAATCAAACTTAAGAATAATTCAAATGATGATCAGAATAAGAATGCATTCTTTGTATCTATTAAAAAAAATTACGGATCCATTTTTTTACCAAGTCACACATGAGTTACACAATTTGTAGAATTCTGTAAACACATATAATGCACAATTTTCTTGGGCGTACACAAAACACTTTTTAGAACTATGAAACGAATAACACATATCATACGATGCAATGGCGACGATCCTTCGCGCCATTTCTTGATTGTAGCTTATGAAATCAGAAGAAGCTCTGAAAGCTTCCTTCTTTATTTTAAAACTAAATCACTGCGGATTTATAGTTGTAAAAACATAGCACTTTGCATTTTTACTGCGGATTCGTGCCCGAGTTGGGGAGCCAATTTTTGTAGCACTCACTGTAGAATAATTATACTTTTCGTATCTCGGGACTGAAAGAATATTTCTTTAATAACACCAGAAGTAAAAGATTGCTGGCATTTTCATAGATTTTATTATTTCTTGACGCAAAACACACACATCACAAAAACTTTACATGACACGTATATATAAGATTTTACTTTCACATTTCCGGAGAACAAAACACATCACGTTCTATACATAACCATACTTCCTTCGGCAAAACCCACATGACAACTGCACTGAACGAAAAAAATTTCTAGATCACGTGATGCGTGGCGCATTTCGCCGGGAAGAGTCTAATTTTCGGGAAGGGTTTTTCTGCGTTACAAAGTCTAATTTGGCTACCTATCAATTCGCACTTTAAAAATAAATAAATAGATAAAAATAAATAAAAATAAAAATAAAAACATTAAAAAAAACACGTGGTCATTACGTACGTAAGAAGTAAAACTTCTAAAAGCAATCTAGTACAATCGCAAATGTGTGCGTCAGTAACATTGACGTGATAACAATGCGGACAGTAATGAGGTTAAAATGCATGTTACAACAATGGAGCTAATGTTTCAATTAATAATTGAAACAATCGCAATGTTATTTATCTCTATGGGATAATTGAAAATTTTGTGCTGACGACGTTTCGAGGCATTTATTTCGATTCCGGATTACTTTAGTTACTTCGGTTGTGTTTTAATTACGCCTATACCTAAAATTTGACGATCCTCGCTCCTTAAAATGTCGATTTGTATACAAAGACAGACACGAAATTTTTCATTTTTATATATTAGATGTTTTGTTTCTTTCTTCAAATAAAACATTTCTTGAAAACACTCGTTAAAATTTGAACTAGGTCAGAGGTGGCGAATCAAAATTGAAAATATTTTGGGCCGACGTTTCGAGGCGTTTATTTCGATTCTGGATTACTTTGGTTGCCTCGGCCGTGTTTTAATGCGCCTGTATCTAAAATTTGACGATTCTCTCTTCTAAACTGTCAATTTGTATAGAAAGATAGACAGACAGACAAATTTTCATTTTTGTATATTAGCTGTTTTGTTTCTTTCTTCAAATAAAAAATTTCCTGAAAACACTCGTTGAAATTTCCACTATGTCAGAGGTGGCGAATCCGAGGTTAACGAAAAAGAAAGGCTACCGCGGTACTTTACGCGTATCTTTTTTTACAGACCGCCGGAATCACGTGATGCTCGAATGCACCAATGAAGGTGTACGAAAAGAGCATCCCGTTCACGTCACTCTAGCGGTCTGTAAAAAAAGATAAGTGGAATGCACCGCGGTAGCCTGTCTTTTTCGTTAGCCTCGTGGCGAATCTATGGCACGCGTATCGAGGTGACACATACGACAATCTCTAGACGCGAAAACTTTAACCCTTCTTTGCATGAGTTTTTCTTTTACAATTGTGTTTTTTTATACATATATTAAATATTAGACACCAGAAATTTTAAGATAGATTTTTAACTTTGTTCAGCAACATAGTTCACGTGAAATTTACTCGATTACTATTTCTATATAAATATAGTGGTGGCGAAGAAGTTGATTTATTTATTAAAAATTAAATAAACAGTGATGGAAATTTACATCACTATGCAATTAAGGGTTAAACTTAAAAATCATCATATAGATAAAATTCATTTTCCCTTTTGTTATAATAAATAACATTTTGTTTAACATGTGCAGATTATCACAAAGAAGACAACTATTTTTGCATGAATCAACATAGTAGAATTTTTTTTTTTTTTCAGCAATGCTGTTCAGGATTTTCGACATATGAGCTGTTGATTTTGAAAGTGCGGTAAGTTCATTTTATGTTGTTGCTACACTGTAAAAAAAAGGACAGATTGTTCTTTATCTAGGAAAATACAATATAACCTCGAACGACAATATACAATAAACACGTTTCAGCACTTTCGTGTTATAGAGGCCCCCACAATTACGATTATGCCAAGATTGCAGCTATGATTTCGCCAAGATCATCGCAAAACTTATACGCAGATGTCCGGAAATTAAGTGGCAGTGACCGATTTCAGACGAAATTCGTGAGGAAATGCCCTTGAACTTTGAGGATATAAAGAACATGTTTGACTTCGTGTTTTTCAGTGAAGATTTAGTCCCGAGGACAATTAGGGGGGGGGAGATAATAAATTTAATAATAAAATAATATTTGCGTTTCGCCATGAAACAGAAAATTCTCAAAATGATCCGTCACTGTAGCAAATGACCATGGTAGGTCTTGTTCAACGTTTTTGTGCATTTGTGTAAGAATAGCACGCATATTCTTTAAGATGTTAACGTTTCTGTGAAAAATTCAAAATTTTTTTTTCTATATAGCATGCAGAGTTTTAAACCGAATTTAACACCCCTTTCCAAAAAATTGTAGAAATAGTATACTGCAATTAAAATATTAATATATTGAACGGTTGATGAAATATGGGTATTTGTATGAAATACATTTTAACTGCGCATGCGCGAACTACAACAAAGATTTTTTTTTGTCATAATTTTATTGTCAATACTATAAGACAGACTATAAAACAGAATAAAAAGACCAGTCAAAAATCGTGAAAAAGATATAGGCAATACAGTGAGCTAGTTGATAAATTGAGGAGGAAATCCCATATAATCCCATGGGAATTCCTCCCCAATTTATGAATTAGCATACTGTACTGCCTGTATCTTTTTGAGTTTCCACGATATTTGAATGGTCTTTTTATATGAGTTGTTCTATAGTATTGACTATAAAATTATGACAAAAAAAAATCTTTGTTGTAGTTCGCGCATGCGCAGTTAACCCTTTCCGGCGCGGAGTAAGTCTGTGTTGAAGATGGTGAAATTATGGACTGAAACCAGAATTTAAAAGAGAATTCATTAGAAAAGCCAAACTTGCTTATTTTCCCATACTTTATAAAAGGAAAAGTTTAATTAAATATTCTTGGTGTCGTTTTTCAGTTTTGGAATTAAAATTAGGTGTCCTTTTTTGTGGACACCGCCCGCGAAAGGGTTAAAATGTATTTCATACAAATAACCATATTTCATCAACCATTCAATATATTAATATTTTAATTGCAGTATACTATTTCTACAATTTTTTAGAAACGGGTGTTAAATTCGGTTGAAAACTCTGCATGCTATATAGAAAAAAAACATTTGAATTTTTCACAGAAACGTTAACATCTTAAAGAATATGCGTGCTATTCTTACACAAATGCAGAAAAACGTTGAACAAGACCTACCATGGTCATTTGCTACAGTGACGGATCATTTTGAGAATTTTCTGTTTCTTTGAGAAACGCAAATATTATTTTATTTTTAAATTTATTATCTCCCCCCCCCCCCCCCCCCCGCTAATTGTCCTCGGGACTAAATTTTCACTGAAAACCATGAAGTCAAACATGTTCTTTATATCCTCAAAGTTCAAGGGCATTTCCTTACGAATTTCACTAGATATTCGATAAAACGTGTGAAATCGGTCACTGCCCTTTAATTTCTGGACAGCAGTGTATATGCATCATATACACGCATATTTATACTCCAAATACTCATAAATGTGCCATACACGTCATTATATACATATTATTTACGTCTAATATATCATACATACATCATATACGTATTATACACATGTCATATAAATACATCATATATGCATCGTTATGATTATAATTTGGCCATATACGTCACGAAATGTTAAATACATCATCTATTATTATAATGTCATACATGTGTTATAATTTGACGATAAATCTTGGTCGCTTGGCAATTCATTTTTGGGGACCGCTATAACACGAAAGTACCTACTTTTCAGTTACCCACAATTCAAAAAAAAAAAAAAAAAAAAAAAAAAAAAAATCATGGTTTTGGTATGCGCCAATGGATTTGTCTTGTCTCACTTTCAAATGCATTGATTTATTGAAAATGTTGATTTTCTTTAAGCGAAATGTAATTAGAATTTAATTTAAAAAAAAAAATCAATATTTTATTTTATTTACTTATTTATTTTATTTCAA
Organism: Maratus michaelseni; assembly: GCA_963931845.1. Taxonomy (NCBI): domain Eukaryota; kingdom Metazoa; phylum Arthropoda; class Arachnida; order Araneae; family Salticidae; genus Maratus; species Maratus michaelseni. The sequence goes on from OZ007595.1 coordinate 129,370,509, forward strand.
TATATCATTATTTTTAGAAAGGTTACAATAAAGCAAAAAATAATTTAATTTTATAAGAAACAAAAACGAAAAATCATGCATCAAGCATAGAGTATATAACACTTCCAAAATAATTTTACAAATCTTTACCCTTTTATAAGGTGAAAGATGATATCTAAGTTAACAAATTGGAGAACATAACATATTTAAAAACCCAATTTCAGGAATTACCAACAATATTCGGAAGAATATCCTAACTCTTTTGTGCAGCCCTGTATACGATCTATAGATTTGTATATATTACATTGAATTCTAAATTTTTAGTTCAGTTAGTAAACACGTAGTACATTTTAAAATACCTCTTCTGGAATTTCCGTCAATAAACATAAATGCACTCGAGAACTTTTGTACTGTTCTGTACATGATCTATAGAATTTATGTAAACCAATTAATAGACAAAAAATGAGTTAAATTTAAAAATGCATTCAGTAACTGAAAAAGCACTTTCATCAATTATTGTTTACAGACAGTACCGAATTCTTTTGTGTCCCTGTAAATGAACGATGAATGCTATACACACACTATTCTATAGTAAGCCTCTCGTATTGCACCTTACTGATATATATATATATCAATTTTCATACATTTGAAATAGTGAAGCATTATTAAAATAAACCGTAAACGATTTTCTCCATAGACCATAATGTAACGGAATTCTTTTGAGTGTCCCTGTAAAGGAACTATAAGTGCTATGCACATCATATTCTATCGTAAGCCTCTCGTAGTTCACCTTAGTGATATACATCAATTTTAATATGTTTGAAATAGTGTAACATCATTAAAATAAACTGTAAAATATTTTTCCCCATAGACCGTAATGCAACGGAATTCTTTTAGGTGTTCCTGTAAAAAACTGTAAGTGCTACACACTTCATTTTCAATACCGAACATACTATAGTAAACTTCAATAACATATATCAATTGCATGACAATCCGAAGATATTTACGCGAGTTAGAGCATGGACAGACGGACAGACAGACAATCCGAATTCATAAACACTTTTCAACTATGTTGGAAAGTATTAAAAATGGAAAAATAAGAAAGAAATATTCAGTAATAAGTTGTATGCATCATGCATATAACATATTACTAAATATTTTTTTCCTTATTTTTGAAGCAAGTTCATTTTGAATAGAATTTATTTTTTTATGTTTCATAATATTAACAAGCACAATTAGAATTTCATCTCATGGATACTTTAAAAATCTTCCCTACCTAAATTTAGAAATATAATTATTATAGTTATATTTCTTAATTTAGATAGTGAAGGTTTTTAAAGTGTTCGTGAGATGAAATTCTAACTGTGCTTGTTAATATCATGAAACATAAAAAAGAAAAAAAAAAAAAAAAAAAAAAAAATCGGACTTGCTTCACTCTCAAAATCAATGCATTTGGGATATTGTTGACCCATTAAATTACTAGTAACAGATTTGTAGTGATATTAAAAGATATTTATTGTGAATTGATTAAAAACATTAATTTTAAGTTAATTTGTAATAAAATTTAGCTTTAGCTTTTTTTTTTTTTTTTTTTTTTTTTTTTACAAAATGGGCTTGGCCCACTTTCAAAAACCAAGGGGTAATTTGCCTTTCTGTGTGAATTTAAAATGCTTTATTTCTTCAAATGACTTTCATAAAACAGTCATTTCAATGAAATGTGGACCAAACTTTGCTATCTGTTATTACTTAAAATAACAAAATATGGACCAGGTTTAAAAGAATTATCCTGAAACGTACAGCAGTGAAAATCTCATTAATAAATTCGTAATATTTTTTTATGCAACTTGGATTATTACAAGTTAGATGTTGCATTAATAATACGTTACAAATTACTAAAATAAGAAATTTGTAATTTTTTTCTTTTTATTACAATACGTACCACTTAAATTAAGCAATTACAATACGTACCACTTAAATTAAGCCGGTTTCGGAAATCAATAGTTTATTAAATTTATGGTTGTTTCCAATGTGCAGAAAAATTGCATTTCGATTTTTGTTTGCATTTATTTAGAGAAGACCGGTGCACATTGGACCTAAGGGCACAGTAGACCACTCCCTAATATTTTATTTATTTAAAAAAATGTTAAGATTGTCTTCTATCCTAATAGAAAACAGCATTGGATTGATTATTTATAGCCTACATAGCACATGTTTAGCTCAGAATGAACCATTTCATCCTGAGTGGTTGTTTTGAGCTTCTGAAAGTAAAATTTTCATCATATTTTTCTTTTTTTATAGGTTGCAGATAAATAAGAAAAAAGTTGTGGATAAATAAGATAAAACAGCCTTTCTGCAAAGGTAAGATACTTGTTTTTATGTAACTTTAAAATTAATAAGTTTAAAAGAAAGCTATAAACAATATTAGTATGATTATTTATTAAACTTCAACATGGGGAACAGCGAACCCCCCACTTCGGGGGAACAGTGGTCCACAATCCACTGTTCTCTTGTAATGCAGAATTTTCAAAATATTTAATAATAATTACTTATTTTGTATAAAGAAATATTGTTTTAAAGTAGTTATTTAACTGTAAAATAAAGTAAACAAAGGAAAATAGCAATTTATTTAACATAGTAAGAAATATTTTGTTTTGTATTTTTACTACCTTTGAAAAATATAACTTTAGCCTAATTGATAATGATTCTATTCAAATAAGATTAATGAGTCGCAAACTGAATGGAAATCAGTTTATTTTTTCAGAAACTGCAGATGAATCTGCTATTGATGTCGGTGATATCGTAATATTACTCCCAGACCCAAAAGTATCCCAGGAAAATTCCAGGCTCAATCTTACTCATAAGTATTTTGGAATTTCATTTTCAAATTTTAAAATATTTTTTGTATTCCTTTAATAACTTTAACTTATTTGCTATCATTCCTGTATCTTAATCTTTTATTATTTTCAAATATAATAATTTTTTTATAACTTGTTTTGTATGTTTTTTGTTTGAAAATGTTACTTGCAAATTTGTATTATTATGCTATTTTGAAGGTAAAGGGGGAAATAAAGAAGAATTATATTAATGAAAAATAGATTTATATTGTATTATTTCAGGTAATATATAATAGCGGTCAACTGTGTCCCAGTGGGTGGACCAGTGTTCTCCGCTTCTGGGGTACCTCCTTTACGGGTGCATAAATATATTTTTATTTTGAAAAATGTATTGAAAACTTTATTCTGAGAAAATTATGAGGAATGTAAAAGGTTTAAGGAATGTTCAAAAATATTTTCGAGTAGATCAGTCTCTGTTAAGGAGAAGAAAAATTAAACCTGAAAAAGTGATCCACTGTACATCAGCCTCTCCTATTCCATTAAAGCGATTGATTCGATTAACCAAGGTTTTGTATAAGCTGAAAATTTTGCTTTTTATTCAATGTAAAAAGCTTAGAACGTAACAATGATGATAGTTATTGTTTGTGAATTTTTGGTATGCCTACGTAAACAGGCTCGTGATACCTGAACTTGATTAATCTCGATTAAATAATAACATTTAAGAAAACCCACATTTTAACTCAAGTCAACTATAATTTTTGAATTTCTAGTGCATACTAATAACATAATATTCTTTACTTTATTTTTTCACTATTTATTCACTTTATTTTATTCTGTTTATTTTTTTGAAAAGGAAAGTGGTTACGTCAAATTCTGGTTTACACGGTAGATACGATCCTGAAGAGTTCCTTAAAAAAAAAATACATTGTATATTATATCTACGACAAAATTAAAAGTTGATCCAAAACCTAAAAGAATCAGCAAAAATATCGAGTTAAATAAAAACTTCATTTAAAAAAAATGTTTAAAAAAGAGAATTGAGTATATTTTTTGCCGTTTATTCATTTAATTTTGTTTTGGTTCATTTTGAAGAGGAAGATATGATTACATGAAATTCTGGCTTACACTATACATACGATACTGAAGAGTTCGTTTAAGAAAATACATTGTATATTATAACTACGGAGAAATTAAAAATTGATTCAAAACCTAAAAGAATCGGCAAAAATATCGAATTAAATCAAAATTCCATTTAAAAAAAGAATTGAGTATATTTTTCGCTGTTTATTCATTTCACTTTATTTTGGTTCATTTTTCGAAGAGGAAGATGATTTCGTGAAATTCTGGCTTACACGATAGATACGATCCTGAAAAATTCGTTTAAAAAATACGCTGCATATTATATCTACGACAAAATTAAAAGTTAATTAAAAACCTAAAAAAATCCGCAAAAATAGCGTGTTAAATCAAAATTATATTAAAAATTTCGTTTAAAAACATAATTGAGTATTCCTTTCGCATTTTATTCATTTCATTTATATTTTTATTTATTTATTTATTTATGATACTTTCAATGAAATACTAAAAACAAAATAATATTTTTCACTTACCGTTTGCTAAAGTAGTAAATGTCAGCCACAAGTAACTGACAGTAAGAAAAACTTTTACTGTCATCGTGTCAAGCCAGTCAGTTTACGTAACTTAACTACCTGAAGAAACTTCTCTTTTTTTTCTTCTAATCTGAGTGATGATAATATGTGTCCTCTCTATCAATTTCAGACTGAATCGTGTCAAGAAGGAACACTTCTCAAGTGACGAAGAAATACATTTGCGAAATGCTACTAAATATGATCTTCCACCGACTGACGTCACGGGCAGGTGAGCGCATTCAATCGAGTATTAAAATGCTTTATGTATGTTTAGAGTTGACTTCTAAGAAAATCATTACTTATTTGGAAACGAAGAAAAAAGAAGAGAAGTTTGTTGATGTTGGAGAATACCTCACATTTGTTTGTTTTTTAAAGTTGCTAAACATATTGCTCGGAGCGATCAAAACAACACGATAGATCAAGATTGAACGAGTATCTGGAAGAAGAGCCTATGCCACAAATTTTAAATTTCGAGAAATGAGGAAAAACTATTAATGTAATTCATTAGCGATGTCCTGAGCACCTAGTGCAACATAGTCCCTTCTTCCGATATTAATTACCCCCCTCTTTTGTCTTCATGCTAAACCAATGAACCAAATCGATGGGTGTTGAATGCCCTACGTCAGTCGTAAAGCTGGCGTTTGCATTCCTTCAAATTTGATGGTATGGAATGTATTTGGTGCGTAGAAGGTTTTGAAGGATTATGGAGTTTGATGCAAACTCCTGAGCATTGGAATTTGTATTTTTTAGGAGCAGCAAACTGGGGGTAGCGGCGGAAAAAGCAATCAGGGCCATACATTTATATATTATATATATATATATATATATATATATATATAAATTAGTTACAATTTAATGGTTTATACAGTGAAAAAATAATAATAATTCAAAATGGAAATAACATTTAAAGTGCCAAACGCCTGGGCAGGAAGACATCAAAACTATAAGTTTGAAAAAAAAAAGTTTAAGAAAAAAATTCAAAATTAAGCAAGTTGGAATTTGGAAGAACCGCAACGATGCTTTAAAATGGTTCTCTTTTCTTTCTTTTGGAGGGAGGGACAAAACCGTCATTTCTACTAAGAATGACAAGTGATCTTTTTTTTTTTTTTGCCATAAGTATTGTTTATGATGTACTTTCTGACTGACCGCAAAGCTTTGTTGGGTATAAGAATGCGATCTCTGTGAAATTTTTGTGCAAGTTTTTTTTATTTCTTGCGAGATAGGCCTAAGGTTGAGATAGAGATGAATGATGTCCTTCGGGACAAACGTGGTTGCATTAACCATCTGACGTAAGATTTTATTGTGGGCAATTTGAAGTTTCTGCAATTGAGTTTCGCAGACAGATCCCCGTACAACTGACCCGTAGGTCATGGTAGATCTAATGAAGGACTTGTAGAGCAGTAACTAGTTAGGAAGAGACAGACAGCTATGTCTATCTAATAAAGATTTTGGACATGCACGGGTAGCAGTAGTCTTGGCGATGACGTCAGTGATTTGCCGACACCAGCTTAATTTGAGTCTAGGTATTACTGTGTAATAAAAAACTACTTAGGTAGGTACGAAAAGTAATAATATTATTTTTAGTTTATTGTTTTAATTTTTTATTTAAACAAACTTGTATATTATGAAACTGCAATTTTTAACATTGGGTGCTCATCAATCATTCTATATAGACCGTTTTCCAACCAAAGAAACCAACTTTCCCGAACTTGTAACATAGGTACTTCTTCCAGACACCCATGCATCGATCTATTTGTTCTTCTTTCTTTGCCCGCACAGAATCCACAAAATACAACCGCTAGATAGATGTTTTTTAGTCCATTAAATAAATATTACTCTGATGAGTGCGAAAATTGGATGAAAAATCATCCAGGTCCAACAATAACGACCTTTCAAGTTGCACGATTACTTACACTTGCTTTTGGAATCAACTGCTACCGTTGCTAATGCCGTTGGAGGATTTAAACTAACGGTATATGGCCTTTCAAAAATGACCTTTTTTTAAATACCGACTTTTAGCAAGCGGCGTCACTGAAAGATCATTAGAATCTGAACTTGCTGAACCACATTTGCCAGTAGAACCACAGAACATTGAAATTGAAGAGGAAAGAGAATTGCTTTTAATAGAAAATGATGATTCAGAAAAGGCAGAAAAGCTATGTAAAAAAAAAAACGCTCGCTCACTGTGAAATAAACCAAACTTCGGTTTCGACTTCAACAACTTCATCTTACACAAAATTAGCAGAGTTGTCACCGTATCCACAGTCATCTGTGCTGAGATTCTATACTAAGCGGAGCAGAAGGTCTGAAATTTTAAGCAGTTCACCATATACAAAAGGCAGCTTGAAGATGACGCTGCGCTAAAAAGCCAAAACCTTTACCAAAAAAAGAGTAAAAGTAAACCCCAAAAGCCACAAACTGCGCCAAAGAAAAAAGTGTGGATATGGCCAGGCTACTCAGAAATCTATAGAGAACTAATCCTAGAAGAATGGATCGAGTGCATTTCTTGCAGAGACTGGTGGCACGAATAGTGCACAGACCAGGTCGTGGTCACTACAAATGGTAAAGTGAAGTGCTTCTTTTTATTATTGCGCACTTTCTTGCACACTTGACTGCGCACTCTTCCCCCCCCCCCCCTCATTGGTTGTAAAAGATTGCGCATTCTGGAGAACAGTCTTTTTTCAAATAATACCAGAAGTGTTTCTTATAAGTTGTTTAATGCAATTTTTTATTGTAAGTTTAATGATCTAAGAGTTATAAATAAAGTATAACATCATCCCTTAAATCGCTTCATTTATTGTTATTTAATGAAATAGCTAAAGTGCGCACTTCTGAACCACCTTACCCTACTACATATTATGCTAAAATTTAGCGCAGTTCAGAAGCGCTTCACATAGTTAAAAATTCTCTTTCTACAATTCCCGTCAATAAACGGAAATGTACTCGAATTCTTTTGTACAGACCTGTATATGATCTATATAATTTATACACATCAAGTAATGTGCAAAAAAGTAGTTAAATTTAAAATGTACACTACAACCGAAAACGCACTTCCAGCAACTATCGCTCATAGACAGTACTGTAGCCGAACATTTTGTTTGTAAACGATTGTATGTGAACGATAAATGCTATACACATTATATTAAACAGTAAGTATCTTGTAGCGCACCTCAGTGATGTATATCAATTTCCATATGTTTAAAATAATGTAACATCATTAAAATACATTGAAAAAGATTTTTCCTCATGGACCGCAATGTAACGGAATACTTTTAAGTGTCCCTGTAAATACACTATGGATGCTACACACTTCATTTTTAATAGCGAACATGCTATAGTAAATCTCAATAACATACATCAATTCATGGCAATTCGACTATATTTACGCGAGTTAGAGTTCCGACAGCCAGCCAGACGGACAAACGGACAGACAAACCGAATTTATAAACACTTTTCAACAATGTTAGAAAGTGTTAAAAATCAAATAGTCATAATTAACTCTTTGAAGGGTGGTGGTATATAATCTATCCCACTTAATTTTAATTCTCACATGCCAGAATGACACCGGTACTTTTGAATAAAATTTTGCTTTTATAATACACGTGAAGAAACGCTTTTACTTATTTTGATATAAATTTGTTGTTACATCTCGGTGTGATTCAATGATTTCAACTTTTTAGAAACATAAGTACTTTGCCCCTGAAAGGGTTAAAAATCCCGTGTCAGATAACTCCTGTTCAGTTCGCAGTCTGTTAAAGTTAACTGAGTATAAACCTCTCTCTCTCTCTCTCTCTCTCTTTTTTTTAAACAAGATGCAACAACAAAAATCACATTTAATGACATTAAATTTTTTTTATTAATTTCTAAAATATAATTGTTTCTATATATAATTGTTACAATGTAATACATACATTAATGTTATTTTGATTCATTATTTTCAATCCACTAGATTTGTTTTTTAGTTGGCACGTCATGGTCATTTAGAGTATTTTTTGAAAAAAAAAAAATGGCACGCGGCTATAAAAAGGTTCGCAAACCCTGCTCTACGCCAAAGTCAATCATGAACTAATTTTTACTTATCAAAATTAAATTGTTTCTGACATTCTAAAACTACTGAAATAACAAAGTTTCCATAAAACCAAACCATTGTCTTTTTATCGGTGAAACAGAATTCGATAAAGCATAGACATTATTTTGTGAAAATAGCTTGAGATAATATCCTCTTTTATCAATCAGCATTTGTCATCTAAAGTACTCCCACTGGTTTTCTAAACATTTTTAACCGAACTTCAAAAAATAAATATTTGCCGTTTATTCAAAGTTTATCTTTGAATATTTCCACAAACGAAAACTGAGAGACATTTTCTGAAGTCTTCAATATCTGAGGTAAGAAAATTGGTTTTGGTTTCGTATTCGTAAATTTAACCTTGAAATCGGATATATATAGTGTCAGTTCTCGTTAGTGCGTCTCCTCTTAAGACGTATTTCCGGTTAATGAGGGCAATTTCGATTTTCCCGTCATTTTCTATAAAATTAACTAGTTTCTATTAATTTAATGTTCTAAACATAAATTACAATTTATGTTAATAATTTCATTTTTATTTGAAGCATTATACAATTAGCAATCAGTTTTATTTTCTTCGTATGCTCATAACAAGTGAAGTTATGGCTGTTTTTGTGTCAGCTCGCAAATCGGAAGTGTGTATTTATAAAACTGAAAATCTTAATGTTTTATAGCAACGCAAAATTTTCCTGATGTAGCTCTCCACATTTCAAAGTTTGCAACTTCGCCGGAACGAAAAAAAAAACTAGTCGTTGGGGGCCATCATAATACTTACCCATCATGGATATGCATAATATAAAATATGAAAATAAAACATGTGTAAACTATTTATAAAATGTATTGCAATTCGAATAAAATCGTGGCTTGAGGACGTCATAAACTTTAAATGCTCTATAACTCCAAAATTGATAATCATATTAACTAACGGTTTACTGCCTCGGATTAAGCGTCTCTTTTCCAATTAAAATATATCTTTGAAATGAAATTTGAATGAAATAGAGAGTCATAAAAAATCGAAGAGTGTGGAATATAGGATTATAAATATCTCGGCAACTCATTATCCGATCATCTTCATTTTTTATGCAAAATTTGTTTTTTTATTGTCTTTTATATTTACTCCTTAAAATAAACAATTTCGAAAAATTTTATATACCTTTTATCAGAACGAATATTTCGAGAGTCCGAAAAAAATAGTTCCGGATAATCGAGGTTACTGAAATTCAATAAGCTTCTTCTCATTATTACATACTAAGTAAATACCAAATTTCAAGTCTCTATCTCAATTTGTTCGGTAGATAGAGCGTTTACAGACACACAGACGGACGGCAATTTTTTTTTTGCAAAAAATAAGTTTTTCGGAATCTCTAGTGTCTGAAACGCGTAAATCCGTCATTTTTTTTTTTTTTCGATTTTCAAAACGATTACAAGACTTACCCTATACTACATATGATGGGTAAGTAAAAAGGGAGAGGGGGCATTATAAAAAGAGAGCGTAATTTAAAATACTCACATTGAAATAATGCATAATTTTAAAACAGAGCATTGTAAGTGTAATACAAACTATTTCAATTTATGTAATCTAATTGTATTATAAATATTGTAAGCCAGAATATTATTTTTATTGCAATGTATATATAATTTGAAATATTGTAATCCAGAATATTACTTTTTATGTAGCAATTTGAAATATTCTAATGTAGAAAATTATTTTCATGTAACGCAAAGGTAATTTAAAATATTGTAATCCAAAATATTATTTTTGATGTAATATAAATATTCTAATCCAGAAAATACTATGCAACTCATTATAATGCAGTTGATATAATGTAAATATAATTCAAAATGTTAAAATAAATAAGAATATTAAAAAAAAAAAAAAACCTTAATCGGTGATAAAAGAAGAAATTTAAGGGAGAAATCATGCGAATACTAAAATTAAAAATGCCATTTGAAAGTTAGCATAATAACACAAAATATAATTCTAAATATAATAATACATAGTAATTTTCTAAATATAATAATAAATAGTAATATTCTAAATATAATAATAATTACGGCTAAAATCTAATTTTAGAAATGTGTCCAAGTTCCAAATTTATGGAATGGCTAATTTAAGAAATTTACGTATATAAATATCATGCGTGTGTGTTATTAAATAGAAAAAAATAACCTTGAGAAAAGCGCTCGTTGTATCCTATTTTATAAAAAACATAAAAAAAATAATTCAATTTGTACAACAGTTTAATTTAAAAAAAAATAAATATGTAACGACTATGCCCAATAATTACTAAATTATGTCTTCATTAAAATTTTTGAAATGTAAATGTCCTTTCCCATAGCGTCCGTGGCCATGTGAGAATTTAAAAAAATTCAAAAACTTGTGAAAAATAAAATGGAAAATTTGACCACTAATATAAAGTTATTTATTAACCATAAATGAAAACATTCATGCATTTTTAAAGATTTTTTACATACTTTTATAAAATATTTTTTCTTATTATTTTATCATTATTATTATTATTATTATTATTACTATTATTATTTGCTATTTTGTTCTTTTTGTGAGAATGACCCGTATAATTATTATTATTATTTGAGATTTTCACTCTAATGCTTAAAATTGAAACATTAGTGTGAACAAGTGAAATATTGCGGAATATGCGGAGTTGAACTAAAAACTTTAACAGATCCGCTTCCTCTTTCCCTTTACCTCACAAGGAAGGTCTCCATAAGCGCATACTCAGAAAAATTGAAAAAAATTACAGAATATTCTTCTCAAGAAATATAAACGTTTATAAAATAATTACTGCAGAACCTCGATATAACGTCCGTAAAAAAATCTGAAAATTCCGTGATTGTGGCAATTTATCGGTGGTTGGGGACTCAATGAAATTAAACAAAATACGCTTTTATGATAAATAATTTTTAAGGAAAAACTTTTTCTACTCTTTATACTGAGCTAGTTTAACTTAAATAAATAAAATTTTATAACTACGGTTTTGCCATACATATTTATATGTATATATAAAGAAAATTAACGTTCATATTCTACTGTTTAGAACAAAATTTAAATTGATTAAAAATGCTTCAATCTAAAAATTAAGGTCAGATTCTGAGCACTTTCAATTTGACTTCAATATTGTTAGTGATGGAGACAACAAGCGAAAAGTATTGTTGCCATGGAAACAGCTACTTATTCAATATTGGCGTGCATAATGAGAGCGTTCTTAATCGGGCAGTTACTGTTAAAATAAATTTAAAACTTATCTAGCCGGTGAAATCATGTAAAATCAAATAACTTCAGCCACACGCAACTTGTTATTATTTTTTATATAAGCTTATTGAAAAAATAATAAAGTATTTAATCGCTTAAGTTTAAATTCATAAAGTGCTGCTCATTTAAACACTCATTTAACCAGGAATTTACAAATGTATTTAAATCGCCTGCATTTGGCGAGGAAAAAGCGTTGCTCGCCAAATCGCGTTTTTTTACGCCAAATACTCGAAAGTATTTTTATGCTGTTTATTATTTAGCTGCGGAATCCCAGGAGAAAATGTATAAAAATACATTTTCTACTGGGATTCCGCAGCTAAATTTGACTGATCCTTTATTACGTACATGAGTAAGTTTCATCAGCATTTGTTTCAAAATATTCTGAGGCAGGTTATGCGTCTCAAGTAGGGGAAATATGCGGAGTTGCAATGCGCCTGCATGGTTTTCCACCAAATTTAACACTACTTTCAGGAAACTTGACAAAGTACAGTAACCAACATACTACAATTAGAATATAATTACCGTATATTGTAGACTATAACGTGCACTTTTGAAACAAGAAAATCGCAAAAAGTTATAACATCGGCTATTTAAAAAATAAAATAAAATAAAATAAAGATTAAAAATTTAGAAAATAAACGCATAATCACTAAGATTTATGTATTAACCCCTTGGGGACAAGCGACACGAATACGTGACGCATAAGATGCTCAGAATCCTCGATTATTCCCACCAGTTATTTTTTATTGTAAGGTTTTCCTTATCTAATCCTAGCATTTTTGCGATTCAATTAGGTGAAAATTTCTCTTTTGGAAAACCGGTGGTAACAGATTAAAAAATCTGTAAAGGACGCTCGTCGCGAAGGGGTTAATGAACAAGAAAAGAAGACATGGTTAGTTGAATAAATCAAAGTAAGATTCCAAACGAGGATTCCATTTTCATACACTTATTCTATTGATGTGATGCAGGTAAACAGATTAATTAGCACAGCTGTACCGTTTGTTCTTGCTTGGAATTTACTCTTTTTTTTTATGTCATTTCTGGTTACAATACGTTTTTTATGTTCTTTAATGTATTTTATGCTACATATCTCATGAAGATTTCTTTGAAAAAAAAAAAAAAAAAAAAAAAAAAAAAAAAAAAAAAAGGGGTGCACGCAATAGGGCGAATATAGCTAAAAATTAAAAAAAAGTATAGTCTTAAATCGTGGGTGCGCATCATGACTCGGAGCACGTTATGTGTGCCGGAATCTATACTAATATTATAAAGTAGTAAAGATTGTTTTTTTGTTTGTAGGGGGTAATCTCTGGAACTACTGAAGCGATTTCAAAAGTGATGGTGGCAAATTGATGGTGACAATCCCTGCTCCAACATAGGCTATATTTCATGTCGGTGCCACTACCCCCAAGGGTGTGCAGAAGCGAAAAACGTTCTAAAATTTCGATTTTTTTTTTATACTGAAGGAGCTAGAAACATGGAATTTGGCATGGTAGTTACTTATAAGATGTAAATGTTCTCTAAGAACAAATTCTAATAAAATTCGAAATTTAAAAGGGTGAGAGGAGCGAAAAGCGTTCTAAAAACATTCTAAATTACAATTTCTATGAAATATCTGGAACTACAGAACCGTTTTCAAAAGTGATGGTAGCAAATTGATGGTGACAGTCCCTGCTCCAACATAGGCTATATTTTATGTCGGTACCACTACCCCCAGGGGGATGCAGGAGCGAAAAACGTGCTAAAATTTCGATTTGTTTTTTATACTGAAGGAGCTAGAAACAAGAAATTTGGCATGGTAGTTAAGATGTAAATAAGATGTAGATAATAAGATGTAGATAAGATGTAAATGCTCTCTAAGAACAAATTCTAAAAAAATTCGAAATTTAAAAGGGTGAGGTGAGCGAAACGCGATCTAAAAACATTCTAAATTACAATTTCTATGGAATTTCAGGAACTACAGAACCATTTTCAAAAGTAATGGTGGCAAATTTATGGTAACAGTCTCTGCTGTAACATAGGCTATATTTCTTGCCGGTTCCACCACCCCCAGGGGAGTGCATGAGCGAAAAAGATTCTAAAATTTCGATTTTTTTATACTGAAGGTGTTAGAAACATGAAATTTGACATGGTAGTTACTTATAAGATGTAAATGCTCTCTAAAAACAAATTCTAAAAAAAAAATCGAAATTTAAAACTGTGAGATGAGCGAAAAGCGTTCTAAAAACATTCTAAATTACAATTTCTATGGAATCTCTGGAAGTACCGAACCCTTTTCAAAAGTGATGGTGGCAAATTTTTGATGACAATCTCTGCTCCAATATAGGTTATATTTTACGTCGGTGCCACTAACCCCAATGGGGCGCAGGAGCGAAAAATGTTCGGAAATTGCGACTTTTTTTATACTGA